>CM071945.1:3995000-4595000 GCA_036784905.1 Acrossocheilus fasciatus
CAGATTTCTTTTCATTCACAACATCCTATAGATGCAGTTGTAAACAGCGAGTTTGACCTCCTCTTTGACTCGTGTTTTGTATTTGGACGTGTTTTGTATTAATACACAGACTTTCTCAAGAAAGGAAGGCCAAAGTGAATCGTGATATTTCAAAGTTGCTGTTGCAAACAGAAAATAATTTGAGGGAAATGATAATGTGCACCGGTGCAAATAAATGTTGCCTCTCCCTCTGCTGCTGTAAGAAATGTATGTGTTTCCAGTTTGATGTGGTGATAAAGAAAATTTCTATATGATTTTGAACATTATATGGGAAAAATAACTTTTGTAAGTGTTAATAAATTGCATTCTCAAGCTGAAATAGTGAACCAAACTGAGAGACCATTTTGAAGGCTCAGGAAAACTTTGCAGGTGCAGGGGCGGACTTAACCAATAAGCGAGGTAAGCGGCCGCTTAGGGCCCCGGGGAATCAGGGGGCCCCATCTGAAACATGTTTGGCAAACGCTCCACAGTATATTTGTGTTATGGAGTGCATCAAATGTCCACTCAGTTTTTGTCAGGTGCTTAGTTCTTCAAGCTTGCGAATCCTCTCATCATAAGAACGCGTAGATACGAGGTAAATAAGAGATTCATTGTGCAGAGAGCTTATAAACGGAACGTCGTGAGATCGCAAAGATTTGAAGTGAGTTTGGTTCAAATTCAGATTGAACCACTGATGGCAGATGGACTATTTGACGACGTCTTTCATACTTTTCTGGGCATTGACAGTGGTATTTATTTGGCAGTCAATGGGTCAGTCTCAAACCTCCTGGTTTTCATCCAAAATATCTTAAATTGTGTTCCGAAGACGAACGAAGATTTTAAGGGTTTGGAACGACATGAGGGTAAGTAATTTATGACAAAATTTTCATTTTGGGGTGGAGTAACCCTTTAACCTCAGAGAAAAAAGTATCATGGTTTGTGTCTTAATTTTATTTGTCTTTATGTTTCGAAATGAGTCGCTTGTGTGCTTTTCCTATGCGTACCGGCGTGAACTGCCATGCACTCGTATAAATGCACAAATCCCATGACTGGAGATATTTGCTTAATAATAAACTTCATTCTCGATTTGTTTCTCGGCAAACCCTACCATATGCCTTCAGAACACTTGGAATACGGAACGAGTTGCATGGGATAATTATGACATTTGAATCCTTTTTGTAAAAAGATTGAAGATTCATTAAATGGACAAGTACAAGCATTTAAAAAAAAAAAAAAAAAAAAAAAAAAATCTTCTTTTGTGATCCGAAGCAAATTAGGTAATATGGCTTTAGAACAGCATCAGGTCGACTAATTATTTACTTAAGTTGTGAAGGGGTAAATAAACTAGTTATAGCTAGGCGTAAAAGAGCATATAGTTATTGTGTTGGGGCCCCAAGCCCAAAATTTGCTTAGGGCCCCCAAATCACTAAGTCTGCCCCTGTGCAGGTGTTTTGAGTTGATTAGCTGATTGGCATGTCACCATATTCTAATTTGTTGAAAGAGTGAATTGGTGGGTTTTTTGTTAAATGTGAGCCAAAATCATCACAATTAAAAGAACCAAAGACTTAAACTAGTTCAGTCTGGGTGCATTGAATTTATTTAATACACGAGTTTCACAATTTGAGTTGAATTACTGAAATAAATGAACTTTTCCACGACATTCTAATTTATTGAGATGCACCTGTATATTACAAGCCTTACTATCAAGGTTGTGAAACTAAAATTTGCTTATTCAATGCTGATATTTCTACAAATATATATTTGTTTATAGAAACAGTGTGTCAAACTATGTCAAGATCAAACTTTACAGACAGAAAAAAAGGGCAAACAATGAGAGATACTTCTTGAAAAGACAACAAACAAACAAACAAAGCTTATTTTATTTTATTTCACACCTAATCTGGGATCTATCCATTTCCAAAACTTGTGTCTGTACAAAGATCTACTTGGGGGATTTAATAAAAATAAAATAAAGATTTAAATATATGCATACACACATACACACTAAAAAATATTAATTGGAGGAAAAAATGTGACAACTAGCCCTGGTCTCCCCAATATAAGGGTCACAAATGACAAGTGATATGTCTAAAAAGTATTACATGAGGAAACATGCTTTGCATTCATTTAGAAATATTTGGTTATTGTAATTTAATATACATTCTTATTTGAATGCACAAACAACTGATTTATTCAAAATGTTAAATGTTTATAAATTACAACAATCATTCATCCTCTTTGATTCATATTCGCATATTCGCTCAGGAGGGAAGACAGTCCTCAAACAAACTCATCTTGAGAGCAGATGGTGGTGAACACCTGGATGATCCACGGAGACAAACCCTCAGCTGATTCCTTCAGCTGCTTCTGACGTTCCCTTTAAAATAATAGAGATCTTTCATGATGTTTGACATCCCTGCGCTGCGTGCGGGGAGCATTCGGATTACAGTTTGCTTTTAAGGATCCCGGCACGTTCCACTGCAAGCGCTTTTTTCCTGTGATCTCTCCAGGAAAGAGCTTTGGAGCACAGATCTTACAGCGGAGCTTTACCACATGTGGCGGATATGGCTGGGAGGTCATTGTAGAAGCGTGTTTAGGTCGAGAATTGCAGCTGTTTGTACTTCAGACTGCATAATGTTAGCGGGAGCTTAGCGACTAAAGATCAAGGCTAATAACCCAAAGGCCCTGGGTTCAAACGCTAGAAAGGCTGATCTCATGAACCTCGCAGAACAGCCATGAAGACATCTGACGCATATTTACACAAAGACAGCAACTGACTGACTTCTATGCAATGTTTGGGAGTCAGGGAGTAACTTTCATATGTATACAGCAGGACACCACTGTTCAAAACTATGGTGATTTTTTGTTTACACTTTATTTTAAGGTGTCCTTGTTACAGTGCAATTATACATTTATATTTCTTAAGTATGATTAGGGTTAGGATTAGGGTTTGGCTTAGAGTTACTTGCATGCAATTATGCATAATTTATTGTTATTATAATAGTAAGTACATGTAACGTGTAACAAGGACACCTTAAAATATATATATAAGGTTCTTATGATCATCAAGGCTGACTTTATTTGATAAAACAGTAATATTGTGAAATGTTTTTACAATCTAAAATAACAGATTTATTTCTGTGATCAAATCTGAATTTTCAGCATCATTACTCCAGTCTTCAGTGTCACATGATCCTTCAGAAATCATTTTAATATACTGATTTGCTGCTCAAGAAATTATCAACATTGATTTTTTGATAAACATAAAGAAACTTTACTGTCACTTTTGAGCAATTTAATGTTTTTGCTGAATAAAATCATTAATTTCTTCAAATTAAATTCAATTATTGAATTAAATTGCACATTTTCTTTCTAAATGTAGTTAAACAACAAATACAGGCTTTATGTTTCTCAAACCGAATAAACACACAGCAGATGTAATAAGAAATAATGAAGTAATTCAAGAGTTTTCATACACTTATTTTACATATAGTGATGCTCACTGTACTCACTGTTTTGATAGCGAGAGGTATTTTCAGTTCATATAATGGTGTGTTAAACACTATTAACTGCATCAATATAAAATTAAAGTGCTTATTGTATTTGCAGACACATACGGTGCTCATTTGTTGCTTAATTGTTCTAACATGTGGTTAAATGCGGACTTAATTGCAATTATATTTCCATCATTTGACATTGTTAGTTGTTTTAGAAGTACAGTGCAGCTGCAGAAGGCTATTTATTTAGTTTCATTTATTTATTAATTTACTTCTTTTTTTTTTTAAATACAGACTATATACTTTGCTGTTTCAAGGACGTGGAACAAACAACAAATGACAACATGTTTTAATAGCTAATGGCCAAAGGTCCTCTTTATTTAAAAGGTACTGGTGTGTTGAAATCATAATGGCCAGCATTGCAGTAGTTTTCCTTAAAACGAGACCATAAATTGCTTAGGTATGTATAATGTAGTTTGTATGTATAAAAATGTGGTTTGAAGAAAGACTTTTATATTTTTCTTCTTAAAAATATAACCAAAATAAATGCATTGGACATGCATTTTTTTGTATATATAGGAGAAATTGGGCTAGTTGTCACACATGGTATCATCACAGCATGCAAAAAAAGCCCCACACAATGGTATCCAATAGAAACCATTTAATAGTCAAGACTTTGCTTAGCATATCTACTAATAATATAACAAATGGTAAAAATGAAGGATCTTTGTGTCCAAATATTTGACAGGTAGACATCATCTAATTACTGTATTGTAGGCTACAGTTACTCCACAACATTCAATTTCCAACGCAACACCATCATTTATCCTAATGAACTTTTCTTTTGTGCTTCCCCTGCAATGCTGGATTCAGTGTAACTTGAGCAAGAATACACTCGATGGATTTTCCCATAAACACATGAAATAGAGAAGAGCTTACCAGTTAATCACTTACACGCTCTACAAAAACGTGTTTAATTGGAAAGTTATCAAATAACTCACGACACAGTGTGCCTCCTGAAAGTGGATATTGATTTCAGGTTCCCAGTGCTATTGCACAAATGCCATCTCCAAGAGAGTTTCCCATCAAGCGGCACTCGGACAATGATTGATCGTTTACAAAGTGGATGACCATTGATCATTACTCAATCATGGAGATGATTCCAGCCTGTAAAACGTCCCTGTCTAAACAGGTCATTCATCATTAGACGGCCCCGCTGTCATAAGGGCTTCATAACAACAACCTCCACCAAACGGGCAAATGTGTCGCGTTTCTCTGCCGGCACGTCCCGCAAACCCTCAGACGTCTGTTTTCGTTTGCCCGGCTTCTGTCAAAAACTGATATCTCGTGCTAGAAAATGTTCCACTGGATTGTTGCATTTTCCAGTCCTTTACAATCATGAATGCAAAATGAATGCTCAGTGAAGTATGAACCGAGCAAATGCAAACAAAGTTAAGGCATGCTGCAATTCACAAAACACATTTCATGCTGCAGACTTGAAGGCTGGACTTGAATCTCACACTGGATAAAGCTTGTATTGTGTCATGCCGTATATCTGTCCGCGCTTGATCAGATATGCCAGTTTGCACCTGCTGGGCCAATAATTCGGTCCTGCCAGACCTGGCACTGCTGCGGGTGTAAATTAGAGAGATGATTTTGGACTCTGGGCCTGAAATGTCAGACATCTTGGCGTTTATTCCCTGCTGATCATCAGTAAACTGCTATGGAAAGCTGATTCAGAATTTTACTTTAGAAATAATGGCAAGTCATTAGCTTAAAGAGAATGTTCTGTAATTCTGTAGCAATTTAGTCTTTTGTGAGTCTATTCATTTAGTCCCTGTTCAATTGAACACATTTTTTAAAAAAAGAAACAGTTCATTGTATTATTCATTCATTATGTAGTCGCCCCTTATTTTGTTCCAAACCCATCTGACTGGCTTTATTCTGCAGAAAAAAAAAAAGATGAAATATTGCATAATGTCTGGACATGTTATGTCAGACATAAAACTAGGAATAACCATTGAAAAATCTGCTTAAGACTTTATTCATTATTCACGCTCACTTTCACTTCTAATATAACGTGAAGTGAAAATCCAAGCAGGCATATCTGTAAACTGCCATTCAAAAGTCTGGAGTCAATAAGATTCTGGGGGGGAAAAAAAAGGGAAATAATAATAATAATAATAATAATAATAATAATAATAATAATAATAATAATAATAATAATAATAATAATAATAATAATAATAATAATAATAATAATAATAATAAATAAAACTAAATAAATTTATATTTTTGAATGATCAGAACAAAAAAGTTAAATAAATTTAATTGAAATTTAATTAAATAAATGCTGTTCTTTTAATAATCTTTAATGTTTTTTTTGTTTGTTTGTTTTTGTTTTTTTTAAGTTGGGTTGGACATGTGTTCTTTTAAAATAATTAAATTTTCAAATATATCAACATGTAAAATTGTGATAATATTTCAGCATTTTTGATCACATAAATGCAGCCTTAACTGGTGAGAGACGCACACAAAAAAAAAAAAAAAAAAAAAAAAAAAAAAAAAAAAAAAAAAATATATATATATATATATATATATATATATATATATATATATATATATATATATATATATATATATATATATATATATATATATATATATATATATATATATATATATATATATATATATATATATATATATATATATATATATATATATATATATATATATATATATATATATATATATATATATATATATACACACACACACACACACACACACACACACACACACACACACACACACACACACACATATATATAATAGTGTATATTTATAAATACAAATATAGATGCATGAACACTTACAAATAGAAATATGACAAATTGTAAAAAAAAATAAAGATTCAGTAAGTGTACATTCAATTTCCAACTCAACAACATAATTTTTCCTCATAAACTCTTTTCTTTTGTGCTTACCTTGTAATGTCAGAACAAACCCATTTGACATTTTTTCTTTTTAGAAAAAGAGCTAAGCTTCACAAATGACAAAATCAACATAAAGTGCCATAAACTACAAATATTCTCCTCGGCTGAAGCTCTCAAATGTCATTCACACTCACTTTCACATCAAATACGACACACAAAGCGAAAATCCAAACGACAATAAAAATTGGTGGAAAGATACTAAATGTTTTACTACTATAAATCTTATTGTTTACATTCAATGTAGAATTTTGTGGTTTGAAAACCATAAGTTCACCCCTGCACACAGAATGCATAAAAATAAAATATTAACAGTGATATTAAAATAACACTTGATGTTGAATGTTACTTGTTTGGTGGTCTTTTGTGTTCAGGTTTGGAATGACATGAGGGCAAGTAAATAAGTGTGAACTGTTTCTTTAAAATACGTATCATGGGAAAACTCCTTACTTGATAGGATCAATCAGTCACTAATTGTAATTTAAACAGTCACTTTTGCCACTGCATTATGATTCCAGTGTGCTGATAGGTTATCAGGCCTGTGAAAACACACTTATCGCTTCAGGACATCCATTGCTCCTGTTCAAAAACAGAGTTCAAGGTGTGTTATCAGAGGATGTGCCTGATAATGTCCCAAAGCAGTTGCTTGATGTGTTGCTGGTATTAATATTAATCATATGTGGTTAAACCACCTCTGAGCTGCCAGCATTGTAAAGTGCTCCTGACACAGAAACCTGTTCCAGACAGCAAGCATCAACATAATGCTACCTTATAAAATACCCCATTTTACCCCATTAACACAATTCTTGCAGAAGTTATGGCCAGGATGCATTGCAGCAAACTCTGAAAGAAAGGAAATAAAATAAATGTTAAATACAGATTAATATTTCTGTGGAAGCTTGTTTCTGCCACAGGATAAAAACAACAACAACAATAATAATAAAGTAAAAAAAATATATATATATATATATATATATATATATATTTTTTTTTTTTTTTTTTTTTTTTTTTCAAGATATGACTCAGAACTGCAAGATGTAAACTAAGAACTGCAAGAATAGAGTCAGAATTATAAGTTAATATCTGTATTTTATATGTTATTTTATATGTTATTATATACATATTTTTTATATATTAGACTAAGTATCCTAATCAAATGTGAGTCAAGTGGTTTACATGGGTACTACAATTGACAGTTTGTAGGGTGTTCCAAATCTGAATTTAAGTTCCATTTGCTCCCTTAAAAGGTAGCTGCTTGTTTAGACAGCAAACAGCAAGGCAGCTCGGTTGGTTTTAAAACAGAGCTTATGTCAGCGCTGCAAAATGACACTGGTGCAGAGTAGAAATATGACAGTGGTCAGCAGTTTCCGCTGACAAGCATGACAGGCATTTTCAGCTAACTCGTCTCTCAGGACTATTTGAGAACACGGTTGTGCATTAGAGGCACTTAAGAGTAACATGCCTCCTTCTCCCTGAAGATCAATACTGTTGAAGTAGACATCACCTGCTCCTTTTATCATGTGATAATTGCTGATGCTTCCAGCAGAATATTCCACTAACCTTCCCCTTTCCCTTCCAGGACAGTCAGCTCTCAGATGGTCACAGACTTTTTACTATTGGCAAATCTGGTTTACTTTGCAGCATGACAAGATCAACCCACTTTTACAGCAACAGACCATCAGACTACGACATCAGGCTACACCAACAACAGTTTTTTTTGTTCTTGCATATGCTGTTTAGGGTTGGGTTAATATGAAAAAGACACTGCAAAAGAATAAGCAAAAACTGAAGGTAATAATGGTAATTATTACTGACAGACTGCACAAATAACACAAATCTAGCCAGGCATACTGGAAAATTGTGCCTCTATACTGCTGTAAAACTCAAAAAACGTATACATATGATTCACTGCAGTCTCCAGTTGAAATGAACCCTAGAGGCAGTAAAACTCTGACTTTTTTTTTTTTTTTTCCTTTTCACATAAAATATGATTTGCAGGGCAGAGTTTCAATTAAGAAAGCCTAATTTTTGAACAATTCCTTGAACAATATAATGTTATGGCTAAAAAAACATTTTAACATGCTGTGAGATTTGAAAACGGACACTTTTGAATTTGGACCGTTACATATACAGCTTCATAGGCTTCATACATGTTTTTTTTTCTCTTGGTAGATTTGCTCAGTAGCACAGGTGATACAGTGTTGTACTTGAAAGGTGAAGCACTCCGGCATGGATACCAGGAAACTGAAGTTCGACAAATCTGCATGTAAGCAAATAAAGCAAGTTTGCTCCAGTGAATGTGACTTTCATTTTGCATTCATTAACTCTATTGGTAGGTTTGAGCATGTTATTTTCCAACACAATATCATAAACCTTTTAGCGACACTCCCCAGACATTTAAATTCTGAACCGCTACAGTACGTAGGCCTACCTGAAAGAACTTAGCCTACTAAAAAAAAAGCAATATGTGCCTGTACCAGCGTAATAAAAACATACCATGGTCATGTATTGAACCCGCATTTTAGTGCCACTCACTGGACGTTTCATTTTTAAACAGCCATGAAACATGCAGTAAGGTACGTAATATCGGTGTTGCAGAAAGGTTGCCACAAGCACACATTTCCAAAGAGCCATGGGTTTCCTGATGAAGAGAATTGCAGAATTGCAATCTGAATTTGAGAAAGAAAGAAATTCATAGAACTGAATTTTAATTAGAAAAGCAAAGTTTATGAAGATGTTTATGAAAGTTTAAAGTCTTGGAACCTGAAGGTTTATAGGTTTTCTGGACAGATAGAACAATAGACTGACTGACTGACTGTGTAGGGTTAATATGTAAATAATTTAATTTAGCTAAAAGGGAATCATGTATGATTTTATAGGGAATTTGAACAGAATCACTGTTTCACGGCTGATCGCTGAGTCGGCCGGCGATTCACTGAACGAGCCATATAACATCAACTCTGAACTGGATATTAAAATCCAAAATATAGTAAAAACACTATTAATAAGCACAGTAACAAGATCGGCAGATTAAGACATTAACTTGTAAGCACAAAACACAAGATACTTCTCTTTTCAATATAAATAAGACTTTATTTATATAGACCTAAGACATAAACTAATCTAACACATGAACACACGCTTTCACACGTTGCAGAAAGAGAGAAAGTGAGGACAAGATGAGTTTAAGAGAATGAAAATGTGGGTAACACTTTATTTTGATGGTCCCTTTGGAACATTTTGTTGACACTAAGTAATGTTGCAAAAACATGTCAACAAACTCTCATTAGATTATTAGTAGACTTTCTGCTTCATATCTGCTAACTCTTTATTGTGATGGTCTCTCAACAAACACTCTCAACAAACACATTACGAGTCCGACTCTCTAACCATTAGGCCACGACTTCCCCAGCCAACGCCCAAGTGATGTCTTGGGCGTTGGCTGGAGATGAGGAGTTGGTCTGGTTGAAGTTTTGAGGCTGTCACAGGCTTGAGTTGAACTTGGAGACAAGGCGTGGCAGCAAAACTTAAACTGAGAACACGCAATGGAAAAGAAACTAAAATAAAAGAAAGAAAATATACAATGAGACTAGGTGGTTTTTCTTTTCATCGTGGTTGTAAGTAACTGGCCTGTAGTTCCAGAGCACGCTCAATGAGCGCTAAAAAGCAGCGTCAAAACGCGGTGGCAAAAGAAGAAGAGAGTAGGGAAGAGAGAAGGGGAGATTTTGTGGTGTCCTGAGTTTTTAAACTCGGCTTCTGGACACATCCCATCTGGTGCCTTGACCAATTAGATAGGCTATTATATTTAGCTAGGGTTGTTCCTTCCATCATAAATCAGCATGTTATCAGTCACATGGTCCGAATTTTACACAATCTTGCAAAGTATACTTTTGGATGTGATTTCTATAACCAGAATATGATACATTTGACAAAGAATCAATTGGAAGAAACGTTTCAAGCTAGAATTGTCAAACTCATACATACCAAACATGAATAAACCTTAAAGTCATTCGATAGTTATTAAAAATACATACATAATATGTGCTTAAAACATGATTGTCTAATGTGTGGGTTACATACATAATATGGGGTTATGAATAGAAATGTCCTTTTAGGATGATTTTATGTGCATATGAAAAAGAAAGTCTCTACATTAAACATTAAAAGAAAGTTAATGTTGCAAGCTGTCCTGTGAAAGAGGCTTGTTGGTTAGGCTGTCTTCAGATGGGCTGGTGCTAGGATCTAATTTATGACATTGTCCTGTTTTCTTGGGGCCTCTCTGGAATTTCGGCTCCTCATGTTTCGATGTTCTGATCCAATCTTAAATTGTCTGATTTGTTCTGATCCTACAATAGATAGATATATAGATAGATAGACAGACAGACAGACAGATAGATAGATGGATGCAGGTCCATTTAAACTACTGTAGGGGCAAATATGATTATTAAAAAAAAAAAAAAAAAAAAAAACACTTGTAAAAGGATAAAAGAAATGGTGAGCAGTCAATAAGGCCACATATAATGTAAAGCCAGACAATCTGTTTTGATCTTTGAATTCTTTGTTATTTCTGCAGGCAGTGTACATCCGTGAATGAACAGAAGGTGGTCAAGTCGTCTGAAGGTGTGACTGCTACAAGAGGGTTTATGCTGCAGTGAAGGTGGGCCGTAGTTTACAGGTGCTATTGTTCACAGAGCCAAACCATCAGCAAGACTTTTTTTTTTTTTTTTTTGGCCGCTTTATTTTTGATATTCTAGTGGGCATTTGGCTGGTAGAACTGGCTGCCACTGAACTCAGCATGCATTTGAGAGCCATGAATACAACGCCTGAAGGCAAAACACGAAACACAGACTCACAAACACGCACACACAGACACACTCACCACCTTTCAAAGACTGCAAAATGACTTTAAACATTCATTTCCAGAAATCTGCTTTATCATTGGTTTGCTAACTTCTGCATGCATTTAACCACAGTATTTAATTTTTATTTATTTTTTTTTTTGTACAGACTTGCAAACGTCTCCAAACTAAACGCATCCCAGTCCATGCAAGATGCTGATAAGTAGCCATGCTGTATCTGCCGTAGCAGAAGCGTATCTTCAAATATTCAGACAGTGAAATCCCGCTCGTCTTATTTCCTTTAGCGGTGGTAGACTCATTTTCCTCCGCACTGCAGGTGTCTGGCCATGATACAGGCGTGGGATACAGTGAGAGATACTGCTTATTCTCATGAACTATTGCTGAGCATTTTGATTGAACTGTCAGATCAAGTTGCTATTCTAACAAGAAATCTGTCAAGCATGCTTTTTCACCTCATGTTTATTTTCTGCCCAAAGCCCGGGCCATTTCCTTCAAATGTCATTGTGCTGGAGTCAACATATCACCCATCCTACCATCACACTGCATTCCTCACAAAAACGGTTTGTGGAGATGTAATTCATAGCACGCACGTCAAATGTGAAATTTGATTTGGGTTCTCATGAGAAAACAAGAAATGTTAATCAGAGGTTGCTTTTTCACAGCTCAGGAGATTCTATGGAGCCCTCAGTTGTTTTATTTAATTGTCTCATTCATCAACTCTGTCTCTAAAATTAAATTATTAAAACAATAATAACAAATTAATAATAGTAATCACAACAATGAAATATTTAATAAAATGTGATAAAAAAGTTGAAAATGTTTTGATAATGATGATGATAATATTATTATTATTATTATTATTATTAGTGTTTATAAATATTTAATGCAATCTAAATTTAATTTAAAAAAAAATTATAATATAATATGGATGTCACGGTTACGTTGACCTAGTTTCCTTAGTTCCCTTGATTAGTTAATTAGCTCACCTGTTTCTGTTTCCCCTTGATTACTTCTAGTATTTAAAGCCTGTGTTCTCCCCTGGTTCTTTGTCTGCTATTATTTGATCTTTGTGTTTGCTACCTCTTGCTCCTGGATTGTTATTAAAATACTCTGTTTGGACATTACTCCTTTGTCATGCGCTTCATTAGCAAAGACACCGTAACAGTCAGTCATTTTAGAAATTTGATATATAATATTTAGATCTCTTTTGATAGCAAACTTTTTGGTACTTTGACACTTAACTAGACAAAAAAAAAAAAAAAGACATACAGATATTCAGATATCTGGTTTCCTTTATTATCATTAAATGCACCTGAATAGAAAATACATGTAATAAAAAAAAAATAATAATAAAATGCTGTTTTATTTAGAAAAAAAAAAAAGAGAATTATAAAATTAATATGGATATAACCCATTTAAAAATGAAACAGAGTTGTCTTTTGATAGCAAACTTTGGTATCTTGGCAATTCTGAGCACAGATTAATGCATTGTTGAGAACGCATTGTTTGAAAAAGAAAACTGAAATATTAAAGATATCACAATGTTTTTTTTATTTTTCTTTATTGTCTGTGTTAGAAATAGTACATAGTTTGAAATGAATCACAGTAAATTAAATGATAGTAAATCAGACAAATTAGAACGTAAGCAATAATGTATTTAGCCTTAACAAATATGCTTTATTAATAAACATGTCAAATTATCGTGATAGCCTTATTACCAGATTAACAATAACATCAATTAACCTACATAATTGTTGTCGCATGCTCATAACCTGCTCTTTAACCTCGTGTAATGGAGTTTGACATGCTGTAAGCCTTTTCCCCTTCAGTAATTAACTCAATCAGCAGATTCCCCTCAGTTCAGATTTAAATGAAGGCCTTTGCATTTGGAGGGAGAATCCTGTCACTAATTGGAGCGACACAAAAGTGCTTAATGAGAACGAGGAAACAATATGAAACAGGAAACTGTACAAATGGCCCTGTGTTTAGAATATAGCCTCAGAGGAAACTTGCGCTTTGACATTTCAAGCAAACAAATCCATATGGTAGACCCGGACGCCCACGCATTAAGCAATGTGTGACAGCAGCTCTCTGCGATGGAATTGAATTACTGTACGCTTTGAAATCCCAAAGCGGCGGAACGAATGCAAGGGCTAGACAAAGAGCGAGCTCGACCCGTTTCTAATGTCTGAACAGTCAGCCAAAGCAGCAGGCAGAAAGCACACATCACCGATGGTGGTCCCGTCCTCGTGCGGGAGAGCCATCAACAGAGTCAAAGCACGACACGCGGGGCATTCTGGGAATTAAACGTGTCACAAGTCATTAACCCTGAGCTTAGAGTGAGATGCGTGGAAGCCCATAGGCAGGCCAGAAAGCTATTGATTCAGCGCATACTGGACCCTGATGCTGAGAGCGAGGTTAAGGCAAGGGGAAGCTTACTGTGAAATCCACAGATGCTTTCTTCCATTCTCACCCTGATGTGAGGTCTATTCCTCCGGGTGACCTCAAAGTGAGTCAGCCAGGCCGTGAAGAGACTGTAAATGTTTGTAATATGCTGCTGTTTCTTCTGTTAGTAGCTCTGCCATAGTTTGCATTCATGTTGGTCATTTTCTTGGAGTAAAATTATCCTACTATCCCAAAAATGAGGATTATTTATTGGCCCTGATGGTTCCGTGAAGAACCTTTAATATCTGTTCAACCATTCCATTGCATGAACGGTTCCTTATAGTGAATTTTCTAAAAATGTTCTTCACTCTAAGAAAAATGGTTTACTACTATTTACTTTGAGAACTCAAAATGTTTCTTCTATGGCATGGAAAACCCCCTTATGGAACCTTAATTTTTGTAATGTAATGTGTCTTAAAATTATCAAAGCTGATCTGGTGTTTTACAAAATTTTCAAAAATGATAAAAGACACTGATAAATATTTGAGGTAAATGATCAAAATATAACTGTTATGTTAAGGCAATACTTTTTTTACAACCTTCACCTGGGTCGAGTAGTGTATGGTCAGATTCAGAGCCGAGAACTAAAAAAAAAATACTGTAACTGAATGATTTTTGGTTCTGTTAATGGTTCTCAAATTCTTCTGATAAACACAGGGCTATAAACTCTAAACTATGGCACCGCTGCATATTCCACATCACAAATCATGTTGTATGACTGGTGTGGTCCAATTCCTGAGTGAATGAGTCAGTTCTATTTTGTAAATCAAATTTTACAGATTAGCCCGATTCTTGAACGAATGACTCTTGTAAGTTCTTATTGGTGAATCTAAACCAAAGCAAAACAAAGTCATACAGTACTGCTAGCACCTTGCTCTGTTTCTGAACACCAAACAGAGCAACAAGTAATCTGATTCCCAAACAAATTACTCTAATGTCCTTTTTTTGTGAATCAAAAGCACCATCAGTGAAGGCCTGATTGGAACTGATTCCAGAGCCAATGATTCGTTCTTAGAGGCAGATATTTTAAACAAATGCTTTGCAACCATTACAGTCCAACTTGAATGAATGACTCAATGGAATCGTATGCTTATAATTCTTGTGAGACACTGTTAATCAGTGTGGACCATGGAAGTCAATGACCATCAATTGTTTGGTTACCAAATTCTTCAAAATATTGTCTTGTTCAGGAGAAGAAAGAAATTCATACAGATTTGGAACAACTTGAGGGTGACTAAATGATGACAGAATTTTTATTTTTGGGTGAACTATCCTTTTTAGAGATACATTTTACATAGTACAATCATTAAAAAATATAAATGACTGAATGGAATGTTAGAATAGTATTAGTATCTGATCGGTTGGCAAAGGAATGGCATCTCATTTCTGATTCAAGAATCAGAAGCATAAATTGATAATTTCCTTATGATTCTCATGCTTATGTGGCACACTTAGTGAGTACTCTCAAGGAGTCCTAACAAGAGCAATTAAAGATTTGAACCCGGGAAAGAGCTACCTGTACAGATAACCATCCCCCAGAGGTGGACTTGAACTACACCTCTAGAACCACCCGACTACGCCACCCCAGAGGCTAATTTACTGGGGAATTGCCTGTTACAAAATCACCAAAAAGGTTCACAGGTTCGGTTTCGGCTGAGTCAGGATGCGAGACAAATAAAGTACAAACAGCTTTATTGAAGACCAATAAATAACATGTCCAGAATGCAGAAATGTAATCAATATACGACATGCACATAAGTCTACCTCCACCTCAGGGTTGGGGCCTAGAAAAAAGACAAACTCGCTCAGCAACCTTGTGCACACGCAGACCACACTGCACGCAGAATAAAGCAGCACCCAAACCAGTAGCATAGCTACGGGTGGGCCTGGGTGGGGTGGGGTGGGGTGGGACCACTCTGTGGCCCACCCAATGAAAAGTTGGTAATTTTCCAAATGGATGTAATTTATTAAATGATAATAATAAACGTCTTATTTCACTGTTACATATTTATTAAAAATATTAAAAGGTTGTTTTCATGGTCAATTACAGGTCGTTTCTTAGTTTTCCCTCTTCACGCTTGTAAAATGCGCACGTTTGTGAAGTTAAATTTTAAAATAGCCCAGTGAAACAAACATAAATCAGACTGATTCTTTAAAAAGTAAAAGTCTTAGCAATAAGTCTGGACTGTCTACAAATGAAACCCGACAGACCACCTGAGGGTGCTGGATTTATCGATCGGAAACTTCTGAACCAAGCATGTTTGAAGCATCATATTAGCATAGGTACAGTGTTTGATCCGCTAAACAGATGTGTCCTTTGTGGAAATAAACATTGTGCTAGATCCTGATCGCCACAACAAACTGCATAATTCGCAGCTGCGCACATTTCTGCAGTCTTCGATGTGCGTGAACTGACAGAGACGCTTGGTTATGAAATCATCTGCGAAGCCCCCTTGTTTCACTCTGAGGTAATGCTTTACAATAAACTTCCTTTTGTTAATGTTAGTTAATGCATTAACTAAGATTAGCAATACAATTGTTACCTTGTTTATTCATCTTTGTTAACTTTAGCTCAGGCAAATGTTAACAACTTACAACTTGATACAACTTTTCATTTTAATAATGTCCTATTAGTAAATTTTAAAATGAAAATTAACATAAATTACTAATGTTAATGCTTGCTTTAGAAGTACTGTGTAATGAACCTTTGTGCTGTATTTTTTTGTTGGCAATTTGACATGCAGTTTTCATAAGCTACACACTTGGCCCACCCACTTAAACATTTCTGGCTATGCTAGTGACCCAAACAGAGAAAGGGGCTTGCCCCTTACACGATCACTGATACCCCAACTCCTGGAGAGAAAGCAAAACCACAATGCAGGGACACGGACACGGACACACACAAAATGAATGACAATTGAATCAAAAAGAAAAACCCATAAAATTGTAAATAGCCATAAATTCATCAAAATCTTAACTCAACAAAAAAAGAAACAAAAACACAAGTTCAAATAATAAATTCACAACAAAATAATTTCAGCAGAAACGGAAAACAAATCTGCAATGCTCACAAAAAGATGTAGACCAAAGCAACTGTTGCATCCTTAGACCTTAAAATAGAAAACAAAACACAAAACCCGGTGGCGACTGTTGGTTGGTCCTCCAAGACATCAGAATGAAGAGATATGCAGCAATAAATGTAAACAACGGCACGCCAAGCTTCCGTTCAGCTGATATTCTGAGTAGCCAACACTAGTAAACGCGCTGGTAGCCTCAAAAGATGAACAGCTCTGCAGCACACTAGTTCAAGTTCACATACTCAAAATCTGCCGGTCAGGCAATTAATAGGCACCGTACCATTGGATGAGGCGGTCTGCATCCTACTGCTGCACGGGAAACAGCAACGCCAGTGTCCATGTACGAGCATGCAGCCAACAGCGCCCCGACGAGAAACCCAGTGCAACATCTCTCAATGCCTTGTCCTCCCCTTAGGTTTTTAGCTAAAAAAAAAAAACTCAATGGCAAATCTAATTGCTTAATAGCATAACAAAGCCATAATTTAAAAACATCTCACCGGTTTATACAGCTCACGCAGGAAACTCCACATCGTAAACCCAATTCCATACAACACACTTTGCAACAGTGTGATGCAGGGTTCCTCAGTCCACACTGAGAAGAAACGAGCCCATAAAACCCCAATAAATACAAGCGTTCTAAAATACAACCACGACAAACAACTCCTTACCATTTACTCACTCCCGCACCAGGCCGGAAATCCGATGACGTCACTCGTGACAGTTAGACGTGTACTCCTAAAACACACGCCACTGCCTTTATAGGCCAGACAGGCCACGTTAACCAACAACACACCCCCTCATTCCACCAATTTGTGAAAAAAAAACTACTATCATCGGCTACACTTAGTAAAGCAGAATGCAATGTAAACATATTTGGGCAAAAGCAACTGCCAAATGTAGAGGTTAAGACTAGGAGCTTGATCACATTTACACCCTTGAGGAAGGCACCAGGTAACTCCAAGAGGACTGTCCCAGTTGTAATATCATAGAGTTGTTCTGTCAACATTTCCACAAATTCCATATGCTTGTGTGGAGATAAATAAAGATTGTAGATTCTCTTTGCAGTGGTTCCATCATTCCCTTCTGATCGGCAAACGGCTGTAGCATCAAAAGCATCGACTCTAGTCTGAGACCAATCCATCACGGGGGGATTTCTGAATGGGAGTCTCTCCCATGTGTGACCACAATAAAAGACACACGACATCAATCGGGAAAACATTTTCACGGAGTCTCTGCGCTAAGAGCATCGTGAGGATGTCTGCCGAGACCCCGACTGACACTCCGGTAAATAACACTGGGAAAGAATGATGTCACATCAAAAGCAATTTGATCACACGCTGCAGAAAATGAAAGGGGAGAGAGGTGTTGTCAGACTAAAAGGAGTGTGAGGAGAGGAGACAGTTCAAACACATCCAGCAATGGAAGATTTAATTTGCTGGCGATAGAAATTCGGCAGGAGTGTTGTCATAAGACCAGCGGAGCAGCTAGAGATGCCAAATCTAGAAATAACAGCCCTTTCATGACTGTTACTCTTGTTAAATCAAGCATGGCTTTATTATAACTTTCAAAAACCTGATTGTGATGACATCTCTTCACATGAATCCTGCACCTGTGAAATGACTGATAAACTCTATTTAGTAATTCACAGCTGTATTGTTGCTCACACAAAGTGGTATTGGTACAAACTCCAAAGGCAAGTACTAAAGTTTCTATGTGTAACTCGTCCTGTACTGTTTGAGCTACAAGCATGAATGATTTAAACTGTGTCTTGTGCTGTTAATTTAAGTGATCAGACTTACGGCAAAATAAAACAAAACACTCTAGACTAGAGTCTAGAGTCAACTCCCCAGAACATCTTAGCAAACACAAAGCAATATGCAAACACCCTAACAACATTCTAACGCCCCTCCCCACCAAAGTCACCCTAGCAACACCATAGCAACATTTTAACCCCACAACACAACAATAATACTAACCCCTAGAAAACACCATAGCAAAAAAATAGCAATATTCTACGTCACACCACCACCATGGCAACACCATAGCAACATACTAACCACCCCAAACCACCGTACTAATTCCATATCAACATTCTAACCGCACAACACCATGGTGTAGTGTTTCAAGTCCAGGGGCCTGTACTGTGAAGCTTGATTAGCTGGCTAGCCAGGTAAAATTCAGTTTAGTTTGCTCCAATCCTGGGTTTTAGGAACCATGAAAGTGGTTTGGCTTTTACCTGCATTCATTGCCATAGTAACTTACACTCTACGGCTAACCTGCTCCGGAGAAGGTTATGTTCTGAGTTAGAGATCTCAAACTGATATTGGACCAATGAGATGTGAGCAAAGTGACATGTCTGACACAAAAAAGTCACTCCCCCAGTTTCTCTTGCTCCAAATTAAAGGTCACTAATACTAAAAGAAAATTGTCTGGCTTTAATGATAATTACTTACAGTTATTTTATAGGATTTATCCAATTATGATTTATATTATTATGAATCCATTACACACAAGCAATTTTAGTTTAACAGTTATTATGAATCTTTTATTTTAAATGAATGCTAATATAGATCGTCTATAATATAAATAAGCTGTAGAATCAATAGATAACGCTTTAAAAATACTATGTGACTTTACATGTTCGAGTCTCTATCGCGGCATATTTTCAACTATATATAAACCAATTTAACAAGTTTCACTTGTGACTGCACTGATTAAGCAAGATCATTTCTTTTATTTGTCCTCTTTCATGAACAAGTACTTTTTTCATTGTAAATGCATTTAAATTCATCATATTATTCAATCTCTTAAACTTTAGCAAAACCTTTAACCAAGGCTCGTGATTGGCTGTTCGCCAGTGATGTCACACATTCATGTGCACTTGCTCCACAAACTCGGGATCAAAGCCTGAATTGACAAAGAATGTTGATGATCGGTATCATGGTACCAACAAAGGCGGATTGGAGTGGTTTGGATGTGTCAACTCGAAACTAATCCTGTAACTCTGAATTTGTTCATCTACCATCATAGTACAGGCCCCAGGTTAGCATGAAGAGTCAGATTGCAGAAGTTACATTTCAAAGATGTATTAGTGTCAAGGGTCCGCAGCAAACAATGCCAGCATGCCACACGGTTGCACACATTCAATTGTTCTTCTACACCTTTTATAGGTACCAACATAGTAACCCATAGTGCCCTCTTCTGGTGAATCAATAATACAAGAACACAACAGATGGCAACTGCAAACCAACATCAAACCCCCAAAACCACCTTAGCAACTGCATAACAAAATACCAACTCCTCAAAAACATTGAAACAACGCCATAGCAACATTTTATCCCCGCCACCACCATAGCAGCTGCATAGCAACATACTAACACCCCCAAACCACCCTAGCAACTCCATAGCAACATAATAATCCCACCAAAAACACCCTAGCAACTCTATAGCAACATACTAATCTCCATAGAAACATAGTAACACCCACAAACCACCCTAGTAATTCCATAGCAACAAAATAATCCCACCAAAACCACCTAAACAACTCTATAGCAGTATGATAATTCCACTAAAACATACTTATCCCCAAACTACTCTTGCAACTCCATTGCAGCATACTAACCCCCAAAAGCTCCTAGCAACTCCAAAGCAACCATTCCCCCACCCCCACCCCCACCAACTGCATATCATTATATAAACCTAAATAGTGAATTTATTAAAAGCATGGAAACTATGGTTACAATGGTATATTTGTTTAGAAGGGGATTCAGAAAAAAAAAAAAAAGAGAAAAAGTCAGATGCGTGTCAGATGTGTATTTGCTCTCAACAGTGTGGCGTCCTCTCCTGTGAAGCCCATGGGGTTCTAGCTGGGCCGGACCACTAAACGACAGCTTTACTTACGCCTGACAGCCTGTCGCCGCTCACAGATCAGGTCTGTCTCCTGCATATATTCTAATTGCTACAGCAAGCGTGAAAAGCTATTCTGCGTGTCCATCAGTCTCTCATCTGCAGACAGCAGGTTGAGGAGAAATGTATTCTGGGGGCAAGGAAATATGAGAGGCTGAGGAAATATATGCAGCGCTACATGTTATTTAACAGAGTCTCTTGAATATTGAAGTGATGGAGGGACTGCAATGCAACTCTGTACCCTTCTCATAAAGCGCCTGCGGTCACTCGTCTCAGTACACAGGGGAGTGGATATACACATTCTTTTGCATAATGCATCCCAGCATGCCCTGTATCTGAAAGAAGCACTTTCTGAGAAAACAGGGAATTTAGGAATATAATATGCATGATATCTTTCAAAGCTCTGCACCACGGGCTGAATTTGTATTTATATATGTAGCCATGTCCTGAAACACAGGATGCTGAAAACAAGCAAACGATTGGCAAAATGTTTTTTGTGATGACTGGGTACAACAACAGCTGCAAAATACAGACAGAATAGGACATTTTTCATGGAAGCCTCATAAAATATCTGTCCTTTTGTCATCAGCGATGGCCCTTAAACAAGCAAAATGGCCCAAAACATTTTCTCTTTGCATGCAACAGAACACGAAAAGGATCATTTGGAAAGAAAACCAGAAAATGAGCTTGACTTTCATATCAAACCCTTTCACGGCTGTCTATCATTGCCTGGGTCTCTTCATCCATACCAACACATGCTGTTTCTGATAGCAGAGAGCTCTATTTATTTGGACATGCTTTTATACTAAGATCAGCAAAAAAAAAAAAAAACTTAAATGATTTGCCCTGTTTATCTCATTGCCTATGATAAATTGAACACCCTGCAATTTATTTCTTTTGGCATAGGAAATGAATTGTCTTAGGTGGTGATCAGAATGTTGATCAGCGGGTTGCAGAATAATACGAATTTGATGAGCTGACCATCCATAAAAATGCATTTTTAGACAGCACGTCTGAGTTAAAAGCTACTTTTATACAAAGAGGTGGTGATTAAGAGACTGAAAAACCTGCTGCAAACATCAAAAAGGAGTGAGTAGTTTTTTTTTTCAAGTCTCTTTGTTCTTTAATGGTTCTATGATCGTGGACCTTTAAAGTTTTGCCTTTTTGAAGAGGTCAAAAGCATGGGATGACTCAGAAATATACTGTAGTCAGCCTCTGTTTGAGAATAATAAATGGCGTCTGAATAGAGCACAATGTCCTTTAATGGAATCCACATCCACATTTAAATGCATTACTACATTATTAAAGGAATATTTCCTTTCACCAGAAAATGAAAATTCTGTCATTTATTCACCCATCATATGTATATGTCAAAGGATGATGGACGTGTTGATGGACAAAAGCTTTGACATATGGGTGAGTAAATGATGACAGAATTTTTGAGCTTAAAGCTTAACGTGATGAACCGTCCCTTTAAGCAAAGCATGTCACAGAATATCAAAATATCTTCAGCAACTGTAAAATGGAGTTAGATCAGAGCTGGCTTACAGGACTTATTCATTTTGGATTTAATGAAATATGTTTCCAAAAGGGGCTTAAATGAGAGCTGCGTTATTAAATTTGAATATTTGGTTAAACATACTGGTGTTCAGATGAGGAACAGATCAGGGTTATCTCAGAATATTCTGAGAGACCTCATAAATTTTTCTTTTTATTTTTTTTCTTTCTTTTCTTCTCATACCCACAACTACAGTGAAATGTTTTCTCTCTCTACGCACCTTGATACTACACTAGAAATTATAGAAACAAAGAAAACACTATATATGCAGTATATTATGGAAGCTTGTTTCAGCCACAGGATAAAAAGAAAGGTAATTGTGGCTTTTTAATCTCACAATTATGACTTTTTTTAGATATAAATTCAGACTTGCCAGAAATTACCTTGCAATTATTAAAAAAAAAAAAAAAAAAAAAAAAAAAAAGATATTAACTCAGAATTCTGACTTTTTCCTTGAAATTCCGAGTATACATCTCACAATTACTTTTTCTCTGAATTCTCTCTCTCTCTCTCTCTCTCTCTCTCTCTCTCTCTCTCTCTCTCTCTCTCTCTCTCTCTCTTTTATTTTTGCCACGTAATAAAAATAAAAAAGGTAATTGCTGGATTTTCTCTCAAAATTCAGATTTTTTTCTCTTCCATATGTGGGTTTATACTGAATGTCACAATCTTGACATTTTTCTCTGAATTGTTTATATCTTGTGATTTCTGATTTTTATGCTATAAACTCAGAAATGCAAGAACAAAAAATACAAAAATGATTATGAGATAAAAAAAAAAGTCACAATTACCTTTTAGCAAAAAAAAAAATTCATATTGCATTCTGTACATCACTAAAGGAGACTAAATATAACTAGTGTATGTATATCAAGTGCAAGTATTGTGCATTCATGGCAAATTCACAATATGGGTAGTAATTTACATGTACAAGTATTGAAATATACGTGCAGAATATGTATGCACAGCATACTAAATATTCATAGACAAAGACATGGCTGTGCAAGACGACACTGCATCATTTCTTGCAATGACTGCACCACTTTGACTTTGAATATCACAGACATGACCGCAGGAATGGATAAGGACAACTTCAATACTACCACTGACTGTCAATGAACTTCCAGTTAAAACCGTTTCTATGCACCAGGATAAGTCTGTCCATTATTAGAAAGACAGTGGCAGGATATAGACAACCATCCTAACCTCCTCTACACATGAGTGCTGGAAAATAGATCTGCTCTCTAGCATGTCTGCTCTCATTAAGTAAATGTCAGTAAGGCTAAAGACGACCTCTCGCCGGACAATAAAGAACTGTCGATATTTGCTGGTTTCATCTCATCTGTTTCCACTTGCTTTTCTGTCACACTTGTTTCTTCATGAAATCCCAAAAGAGAATTCACATGCTACTCAAACTATACAGATTGCTAGATTGCTATTCATTGGTCTCAGGTATGTTGAAAATAGTATTTCAGGTGAAAAACAAGTGCACTTCCATAATGTACGTAAATTTTCACACACTAATTTTGTACTTAATATACTAAAAATGATTATTTAGTCCTTCTTAAGATAAACTTAAGATCATCTAAGTGTACTCAACTGTGCTATTTTGATACACCATTCATATGAACTAAAATGCACTTTTAACATACTAACTCTATATTAAAAATGTATTTAGTTACCACTTATAGTGCACTTGAGTGTTCTAGTGTATGAAAGATGGTTCAAGTGTACTACAAGTGGTAACTAAGTACTAAAGAATCATTTTTAGTATATTAAGTACAAAATTAGTGCAGGAAAATAAAGCACTTTAAGTACATTAAGGAAGTGCACTTTTTTTTTCACCTGGGATGCCATGGTGCCTGGGTAGTGTACTATTTGGTGGGTTTTTGAAATACGTATATATGTGCTTGTTGCTTTTGAGCTAATATTATCCACAACCCACAACTTTTTGTTTTTTTGTTTGTTTTTTTAGTTGAAAATGGTGAGAAATGTGAAGCTAAAACTGTTACATCAGTAGAAATGGCATTCAAAACACATTTCGCTTCCATATTTCTAAGTGGACAGTACATTAAACAAGAAGCGAATGTAGGCAGAAGAGATTTTAATATCGTAAATTTCGATGCTTACATACAAACACTTATTATATGCAGTAGAGAGGTTTGTGATATATCAATATGCAAATTATGTTGTGTTTGCATGTCCCAATACCTCATACATACTTTCCCATCACCAGTGAAGCACATAATTGCGGAGCATCATAGAAGAGGGCAAATTGGGATGCAGCTTATGTAAAATGATTTATATATAATAATGTCCATCTTGAAAGTCAAAGCTGTTTATAGAGGCTGAAAAGTTATGAAAAAGTTATTATCTTTTCTTTCATTGTATCAGTTTTTTAATTTGTGTTCCAGCTGGCTGCCAATCAAATTGTCATTGCCAATAATTTATTTGTTTTGAAAATAAGTAGCTGGACCTGGAAATGGGACGTGCAGCATTATGCAAACTCCATGTTTATAAAAAAAAAAAGAAAAAAAACACTGTCGCTTGAAATAAAATAAACATTAAAGGTGGGGTATGCATTTTTTCAAAAACTCTTTAGAAAAGTAAGTCGGGCCAATACAGTAAACAAATTTGTAGCCAATCAGCAGTAAGGGGCGTGTCTACTCATGATCCGGACTCCAGAGGAGAGAGGGTTCAGTGCACATGAGGGACATTAGCCGAGCCGAGCGACGACAGAAAGATAAAAAACAAGAGAGGAAAATGTCTGCGGAACGAAAGAAGGCTTACCACTTGTGTACACCGGATGCCACGTCGTGCCACAACAGCTAGTCTCTCTACAATGGACTTGACAAAGCAACCGTTGAAAATCATTTGAAATTTGTGTAAATATGACATAAATAGAACGTGGCAGAAGTTTACTGTGGGGGATTTGTCGTGCCGTGCCACATCCAGTGTAGACAGCATCACTGATTATAATGAGTTTTGCTTTGTTTCACAGAACTAATCGTTGCCGTACGTATGTGTGGGGCGGAGCTATCAAAATAGGGGCGAAACCATTTTGGGGTAGGGGCGTGTTTGTTTTGGTGATTTCAAATGTCAACATTGGCTACCAGAAATCACTTACCCCACCTTTGACTGAAATAAATAAACAAAATGTACTATTTTATTTCAGCTATTTGCCAAGGAAATATTTCTCATTTTCATTTTATTTAATTTGATGTACTACTACTGAAATAAATATTTATCAAAACACTGAAATAAATTTAAAATTAATTAAAAGCATATTATAACAAAATAATGAAAATGACAGAACACAACAATAACAAATAAATAAATAAATAAATAACTCAAACTAGTAACGTGATGAAACTACAATAATACAGTGTGTATCTAATCACTTGAGGTGTTCGGCTGGACTTTGTTTAACCAACGAACTCTATAAGCAATGACATGTACAGTTCCCTGTTTAATTGGTTTTAAATATTAATGCAAATTAATTGTTAATCTATTTCTTCCCAGAACATGTTCCATCACTCTGTGAACAGATGCCTCAGGATAAGCGTTATCTCGCACTGCAGTGAATGATGGCACTGTGGTCTAATGCATCACACATCACAAACTTCATTAATGTAAACTCTGCAGTCTTCTATATAAAACTCTTCCAAGGTTTCCTAGTAAAACAAGTACAGAAAGCGATACAAACTCTGGGCTCTGCCTATAAAATGGAACCTTGTTAGTGATTATTCCAAACTCCCTACATAGTGGTGTTCCACCTGCTGAGCAAACATTGCAATACTAATAAGTATGATAATAATATAAGCATATAGTAGATGAAATAGTTCATTTTTAATTAGATTGCACTATTTTTGTGCACACTTATCCATGTAGGCTATGCAAAGTACCTATGATGCTACCTAAGAATTTGATTAAGCAAGGTATTTTCTAAGAAAACATTATTAAACATCCTATCTTTTGGAACAGCTTTTGCACTAGGGGTGCACTAATGCCCTAAAGTGCAGCCTGCATAGGGCGCTCAGTAGGTTTTGGAATAAAGCCAGAGTGTTTTGAAACATTAGCATCAGTGTGAATTGAAGATGAAGTTTGTCTTTGGTTGCACTGACCTTGGATTCTCCACAGGCTGTGTGTAATGAGGGTAAACATTATGCTACGGCTGGAAGCAGTGTGAGAGAAGATGTCAGGTCATCTAATTGAATAATTGTCCCAACAGTCCTCCTGTTTGTCTGTCTCCTCCCTGCGTGCTGATCAGGAGACAGGCATTCATCCTTACACCGACTCTCGTTTGCTGGCTGTATATCTATCTTTACTCTTCACTTTAGAGTGCTTTTGCAGTGAGCACTTGTACTGTAAACAGGTCTTATTTGCCATAGGTATGTGCATATGCAGAAGGGGGAAAAAAGTAAATGAAAGGAAAATGTAAATTGAACGTTTTTTTTTTTTTTCAGCTGCGCTCATTTCCAGTGATGTGTTTCCTTCCAGACAGAATATCTGTGATGACATTAAATGTGTTCAGATGAAACTGTTTACATACGCTGACTGCCGGATGGTTGGGAATTCAACACAGTTGCAATGATCATAATTATGTGTGACATGAAATGTTGTCTTTCCCTTTACAAACATTGCAAATGCAAGGCAACAAGACACTGGGAATGGATTTTACTTTGTTTTCAGAGTAGGTCCATCACAAAATACATTTTTAAAAGATATTGCTGTGTTCATATATGAGCTTGAGCTAAAGTCATGGACTAAAAGTAGCAAAATGTTTTGTTTTCCAGAAAGTGTTAATAAATTAAAATGAGGAAATCTAAATAAATATATGGGAGGAAAATGAAAAAGCGTGTCAAAATTAAAATGTAAAAAGACTTAAACTAAAAAATTAATTAATTAATAATAATAATAATAATAATAATAATAATAAAAAGAAAATACAAGAACCGGACGTTTAAATCCATAATATATAGAAGCAGCTTATATATACACTGCATCTCCCTTTATAAAATACTGTAATGACATTGGGAATGGATTTTATTTCATTTTTAGAGTAGGTACAGTATGAAATGTGTTTTATTAGAAAAGCACAAAGCAAATGTTGTCTCTCATTATTCATGCATTCAGTCATTCATTTATGACATGGATGATCATTTGGGTACATAATTTTAAAGTTTACATAATGCTAAAGTTTATCTTGTCACTTTTTGCATGCTATTTATTATTTTTCATTGTTATTTATTATTTTTTAAATTTTTGTGTATGTTTTAGTTTATTTTGGTGGAAGGGGTAATGCGGGAGGGGAAAAGTATACAATTCTGTAATTGTATGAAGCTCTTTGTTAATGCCTTGGAAAAATTATATACATTTAAAAATAAAAATAAATTGGAAATAAATATTGGGAATATATTTTACTTTGTTTTCAGAGTAGGTCCATTACAAAATACATTAAAAAAAAAAAGTAAATAATAAAATAAAATAAAAAAAATACTGCTGTGTTTCATAAGAAAAGCATAAAATAGCACAAAGCTACAGGAGCAGATTAAAAGGCCTTTGTTTTCCAGAAAGCCTTAGCTCTATATTTCCAGGTATGATATAAAGATAACCCATGAAACCATTAAAGCAGTCAAAGGCATACTTCGGCCACATGCACACTGCTGTGAGACTGACAATGGCATTTATGCCACATGAAAGTGAGGTAATAATAATCTTTTATAATGTGCTACAAACACTTTTCAATTCTACAAAAACCTTGAAGGAGGACAGAGTTCACGCATCGCTGCGTTGGTAATAGTTCATGGAACATATGGATTTGAAGAACAATTAACACATAGTAAGTGTCTCTTCATCCCTTTAATTATAGAGGCTGTGTGAAGCCCTTGAGATGGTATCGTCAGGCAGATCAGAACTTTCTCCATGTAGACATTGTGTGGCTCTCCTTGAGCAGAAAGCGCTCATTGTTCATGTAACCATGGCAATGCTCTTGGTTCTCACAGACTGTCACTGTCAATACTTTCAACATTCAAGGCTCATATATTATTACAGTATTTACTTCTAACTAAAGAACAGTCCAACATGCCATAACAACCTTAACCAAATGTTACCCACTGTTGCTATTGCCATTTCATTTCATTCTTTTCTTTTACTGGATGTGTATCGATGACAAGGATTTTGATGCTGTTTAACATGGATTTTCCTGTCTTTACGATTTTGACAAACAGCTAACCTTAATTCTGAAAGCATTCGGGCTATGAACATTTCTGCACCTTTGTGCTATGAACATAAATTATCCTGTACATCAATTGCAGTAAAACAATCATAGATGTGAAAAAATTCCACCTATTTTAACTTAAAAACTTTCCGTTGCTGCCTTAAATTCTACATTTTAATCAACTTGGTTCTACACATAATTTCAATTTAGATTACATGAAAAAATTGTATTAAAAATAAAGTTGAATTTCACACAACTTATGAAAAATGTTGATATTGCTCAATTTATTTTGATGAGTTAAACAAATGTACTAAAAACATGTTACCATGATCTTTTTTTTTTATTTTTATTTTTTTATACAGTACATTAAAATTGCATTTGGTAATTTATGTTGAAAGTTTTTGAAGTACTAAAATAAAAATAAAAAAAATACTAAAAGCTAAAATAATAAATTAATTATAAATGTATTCAATTATACATTAATAAATGAAAATCAGATAAAAAATATTTACTAAATAAATAAATAAAAATTACAAAAGCGAACAACAAAATGACTAAAACTAAAATAAAAACGAAAATCCAAAAATAAAATTTACCACAGATTTTTCACAAACACCATTCAGATTTTCTCTAGAAAATGTAAAGCAAGATTCTTCATCATCATCTTCTTCTTCTTTTAACAACTATGACACCACATGGTTTAATCCCCTCATCAAATTATTAGTGCATGAATGTGTTCTTTTCTATTGCAAATAAACGGAAAAAGAGTGTCAGTCACTGGGGTTAATTCACACATTTCCAGCTAAATTAGCTGGTGCTGGTGAAAATGACTCTGATTAAATATGGATTGATGGCTGAAAGTATTTAAATGGAGTTTTGTATTTTACAGCTTGACATGTAATCTCCCTCTTTCCAGTCTGAGTACAAATTAAATCAACAACAGCTGGAAAACAAGAGAAAAACGGGTACGATCAGTCAGCTGCAATTAAAATAGCACATAAAATGACAATGAGCCTCACATTTAAAAGTTTGATGGGCAGATCACGCCTGCTGCACTACCCATTTACTCCAACATATTTCAGTTCTTTTAGCCACGTCTCAAAGATTCGGTGATCTTTCTTTGTAACATAGATCGTGTTTAACTTTGCTTTTAGAGATGCTTTTTTCATGTAGTTTCTCTTAAATGTGTCAAAGGAATAGTTCACTCAATGATGAAAATTTGCAGAAAATTTACCCATTCTTAGGCCATACAAGATGAGGTTGTTTCTTCGTCAGAACAGATTTGGAGAAATTTAGCATTACACTTGCTCACCAATGGATCCTCTGCAGTGAATGGGTGCCGTCAGAATGAGAGTCCAAACAGCTGATAAAACATCACAATAATCCACAAGTAATCCACACCACTCCAGTCCATCAGTTAACACCTTGTGAAGTGAAAAGCTGCATGTTTGTAAAAAACAAATTCATCACGAAGGCGTTTTGACTTTAAACCATCGCTTTTGGCCAAAACATGAGTCCATAATCAATAATAATGTTTCCTCCAGAGAAAAAGCTCTTCCCTCTTGTCTTCTCAAAATGGTTTTAAGTTAAAAATATAGAACCGGGCCTGTTTGACCTTACTCTTTTCATGACTAAATGAAGTTTAGCTTGTTACGATTTGAGAGTACAGCATGTTTTAAACTGATTTTTAAATGGGCCTTCATCTGCTCAGCATTTCTAATATGTGAGGATCTCAAGTTCTCGGCACTACTACCAACTGGATGAAGATGTAAATTTAGCAACTAAACAAGCAGCCCTTAAGGCATCTTCCTGATTTATTCTCATCACACTGAGGAGAGAGAGAGGGAGAAAAAAAAACAATATCATCTAAGGCTGAAAAAGAATTATGTTTTAGTTAAAATCTTGCTTTTAGCAAATCCAGACAATCAAAATGCATTTACAATGGAAAGGAATACAAGAATAAACCCTTGGGAAAATGTTATTGCTCAGAGGTTGCTCTGTCATAGCAAGAAAATTCTCATCTAGATGTCTCTCCTAAAATTGCTCAGAAATATATACAGTGCTGTGAAAAGGTTTTTTCCCCCTTCCTGTTTTATTTTTTTTATTTTTTATTTATTTATTTTTTTGCATATGTGTCACACTTAAAAGATTCAGATCATTAAACAATTTTTAATATTAAACAAAGATAACCCAAGTAAATACAAAATGCAGTTTTTAAATGGTTTCATTTATTAAGAGAAAAAAAGCTGTCCAAACCTACCTGACCCTATGTGAAAAATGAATTGCCCCCTCCTGTTAAATCATGAAAGAACTGTGATTTAACCACATTATTTTAGAAAGCTGAGTTAAATTTCCCTAACCACACCCAGGCCTGATTACTGTCCAAACCCGCCTGGCCCTATGTGAAAAAGTAATTGACCCCTAAATCTAAAAACTGGTTGTGCCACCCTTGGCAGCAACAACTGCAATCAAACACTGGGCCCACTTAGGCCCAATTATTTGCAGAATTGTTTTATTTCAGCCACATTAGAGGGTTTGCGAGCATGAATGGACTGATTAAGGTCATGCCACAGCATCTCAATTGGATTTAAGTCCGGACTTTTACTTGGCCACTCCAAAATCTTAATTTTGTTTTTCTTGAGCCATTCAGAGGTGAACTTGCTGCAGTGTTTGGGATCATTGTCCTGCTGCATAACCCAAGTGCGCTTGAGCTTGAGGTCACAAACTGATGGCCGGACATTCTCCTTCAGGATTTTTCATGGTTTCATCAATTATGGCAAATCATCCAGGTTCTGAAAAGCAAAGCAGCCTCAGACCATCACACTATCACCACCATGTTTAACTGTTGGTTTGATGTTCTTTTTATGAAATCCTGTGTTGGTTTTATGCCAGATGTAACGGGACACACAACTTCCAAAAAGTTCAACTTTTGTTTCATCAGTCCACAGAATATTTGCCCAAAAGTGGGGATAATCAAGATATTTTTGGCAAATGTGAGACGAGCCTTTGTTATTTTTGGTGAGCAGTGGCTTTTGCCTTGGAACTCTCTCATGGATGCTGTTTTTGCCCAGTCTCTTTCTTATTGTTGAATCATGAACACTGACCTTAATTGAGGCAAGTGAGGCCTGCAGTTCTTTAGATGTTGTTCTGGGTTCTTTTATGACCTCCTGGATGAGTCGTCGTTGTGCTCTTGGAGTAATTTTGGTAGGCCAGCCACTCCAGGGAAGGTTCACCACTGTTCCAAGTTTTCTCCATTTGTGGATAATGTCTCTGACCGTGGTTCGCTGGAGTCCCAAAGCCTTAGAAATGGCTTTATAACCCTTTCCAGACTGATACATGTCAACTATTTTGGTTCTCATCTGTTCTTGAATTTCTTAAGATCGTGGCATGATGTGTTGTTCTTTAAGCATGCTTCACTTCAATTTCTTGATTCAACAGGTCTGACAGTGATCAGGCCTGGGTTTGGCTAGTGAAATTTAACTCAGCTTTCTAAAATAATGTGGTTAATCACAGTTCTTTCATGATTTAACAGAAGGGGGCAATTAATTGTTCACGTAGGGCCAGGTAGGTTTGGACAGCTTTTTTTCCCTTAATAAATGAAATCATCTTTTAAAAACTGCGTTTTGTATTTACTTGCATTATCTTTGTGTAATATTAAAATTTGTTTGATGATCTGAATCTTTTAAGAGTGACAAATATGCAAAAAATAAATAAATAAAAACAGGAAAGGGGCTAAAACCTTTTCACTGCACTGTATGAAATACAGTATATATATATATATATATATATATATATATATATATATATATATATATATATATATATATATATATACTTTGTGTGTGTGTGTGGCAGAAATAGACTTCCATAGTATTGGAATTACCAAAGATGCATAACACATTATCATCATCATAAAAGAGTCTAACATGAGAGCAAGCTAATGTATGTGGGCTTTGTCTGATAGATACACTAAAGACTAAAACAAAACTGCTAATGAGAACGGTGACAGATGACCGGCCGTGTTCAGACATATTTTGATTCATAATGACAGAGGTGGCTGAATGTGCATAAATAATTTTAATCAACTTCATGAGTGGGTTGCTCCCAGAAAACAATGCTTTAGAGGTTTCTTGAAAATTGCAAGGATATTACAAATGAAAACTACAATGATGAAAACTATAGCATTTTTTCCTCAGTAAAAATAAAAAATAAAATAAAAAACTGAAAATGTGAGTAATACTGCCAAGTTGCAGTGAACTGCTATTAATATTTAAATAAGAGTAGTCATGTGTTAATGTATGTTAAATCGATACTTTTTATGATACTTGAACTGAGGATTGTGTTGTGCATGTTAGAGTATGTGTATACATCATAATATTTCAGTAGACCATTATAAGTATGCCTTCAGATATCATATTCATCCCTTTTAAAGGGATACTCCACCCAAAAACGAAAACTCTGTCTCCCGTTTACTCACTCTCATGTTATTCCAAATCCGACTTTTCTGGCTTCTGTGGACCACAAAAGAAGATGTTAGGCATCATGTTAGGCACTGACAGCTTCAATGAGCATTCACTTTCTCTGCACTTTATTTTTCATACGATGAAAGTGACTGCGGGTGTCATTCTGCCAGACATCCACTTTGGTGTTTCTCAGATGAAAGTCAGTCATACGGGTTTGGAACAACATGAGGGTGAATAAATGACAAAATTTTCATTTTGGAGTGAAGGATCCATTTAATGCCTTCCAGACTGTAGAGCACTACTCTTAAATGTGCCCAATTTGTTGCACGAGTTTATACTTTAGTTTGCAGATAAATAGGTGCATGTGCTATAATTTGAGTGCTGTTGATGCCTATCAACCCTAGCCAACAAATTACATTACTTCTTAGAAGAATAAAAAGAAAGCATCTGGAAAATTGTTCTTATGAAGTCTGGATCTGGACAAATCGGTCGTGGCCTGACATGAAAGGAATCAAGTGGAGGTCATGTAATAAAAGCTCGATTGGTGCCTTTGATCTGCCAGCGAGCAAATACCCCGCAGGAGCGGAGACACTTTCCTCTGGCTTTTATTTTTTATGTCATTTTAGTGACCACTTATTATTGAGTTTTACTGCACGATCGCAAGGGAAATCTACTTAGAATGGCGCCCATCGGTTAGACGATTCACCCCCGATACTTAATGATGTCTGATGAGAGCTGATGGGAAAACATTTGTAAAAAGCCCTTCACTAGCTGGCATCAGACATCATTTGTTCCTTAAAAACCTTAAAACTTGTATATGACATGATAAACTATAACAGGCACTGGCAGTGCAAACAGTGTAATTCAAGATGATGGCGTCAAAAACAACACAACAACTGAAAGGCTGTATGGACTGAAGTTGGGCAAGACGTAAAATTCCTAAAGAAATAGTTCAAAAATGAAAATTAGCTGAAAATATACTTAACCTCAGGTCATCCAAAATGTACATGACTTTGATTCTTCATCAGAACAGATTTGGTGAAATGTAGCATTGCATCTCTTGCTCACCAATGGATCCTCTGCAGTGAATGGGTGCCGTTAGAATGAGAGTCAGGAGGGAAATGTGCATAGATCAAGCACTGTTTACAAGCAAAAACAGTGCTAAACAAATATTGTATGAGAGTGGATTTTAATGTGAGAGGAACAGGAGATGGACTCACTGGAGGGAGCATTAATATGGATTATAGATTGATATTTTGGTCAAAAGCAACGGTTTAACGTAAAAAAAAAACGTCTTAATGATGGATTTGTTTGTCACAAACATGCAGCTTTTCAGTACACAAAACATTAACTGATAGACTGGAGTGGTGTGGATTATTGTGATGTTTTTATCAGCTGTTTGGACTCTCATTCTGACGGCACCCATTCACTGCAGAGGATCCATTGGTGAGCAAGTGATGTAATGCTATTTTTTTTTTTAACTAACATTAAAAGTTCTAACTAATATTAAGAAACGAGACCTTATTGCAAGGTTTTAATGTTTCTAATTCTCTTCTGACCAGTGCAAAGCAAAAAGGTCATTTTCCCAGACACTGTTTTCCAAGATCAAGATCAACATAAACCTTCGGTAATTCAGTCTACACATTTCATCCGTGCACAGTGGCATAGATTTATGGCCAGACCTTTCATGGAACCTGGACTTCACATGACGTGCCCCATCACAGTGGCCCAAGGCAGGCGGAAAAATAAGACTGACCTTTTCCCAGGCCGCTACACTGGGATAAGTTCATAGACTTCAGCGTTAGGAGCAGAACGAGCGAGGGAGAGCTGGAGAACTTCAAAATGCACAATCATTTCACAAAAGGAAAAGGAAATCTAGACTTAAAAGACAAGAGATTGAAAAGGGAAAACAGTGGGACAATAGGAAGCCGTTCAGGGTTTTGACCATGTGACTTTTTCTGCTATACTGCAGTGCTTTCCGAAATATGTTTTAGAAAAATGCAATTCCAAGAAAACTGGACTGAAACAGATGGTACAAAAAAAGTTATTGTTTAGATTTACAATGTTTTGATGTTTTAATATCATGCAAAACAAAAGCATTCATTAGTTAATTTAAATGTGGCACTAATTTAAAAGTTAAATGTTTTTTATTACGTAGTTCATTAGATCATACCCGCAAAACGGCATCGTTGACAGAGATCTGAACTTATTTCAGTTGACTCTGAGACAAAAGAGAATAAGAAATACAAGGCGGTTCCTTCAAATCATGCCAAAACATAGATCAATATGACTCATTTTGTGTAAACAAGACCTCCCAATTCTCGCTACATGGTGAGAATTGAAATAAAGATCTATTGTCTCACCTCATAGAGATCTGAAGGCTTTCCTCGGAGTCAGTGAGAGCTTGTTAAGTCAGACACATTTGTACAAATTTGCTGTGAGAACTGACAGACAGAGGAGAGGCTGTTCAGACGCTCTTCACTGGCCTGTCATACATCTAGAGCGGCAAAAACTGCTTTTCAGGACTCACGTTTTACTCTGAATATCAAGTGGTGATTTTGAAGTGATTAAATGTTACTGTTGGCAACAAATAAAACTATTAACAAACATTTTTGTTAAACTGAGAAAAAAAAATAATATATATATCAATATATATATATATATATATATATTAATATATATATATATATATATATATATAATTATTTAAATAAATAATAAAAATGACAAAAGCACATAAAAAATGTTTTTGTTAACTGAAATAAAGGTAAAACAATATATAAATGAGTGCTGTCAAATGATTAATCACATCCCAAAAAAAAGGTTTTGTTTACATTATATGTGTATACTGTGTATATTTATTATGTGTATGTGTATATATATATATATATATATATATATATAAATATACACATGCATGTATATATTTAAGAAAAATATGTAATGTTTATATATGAAATGCATTTATATATAATATAAAATATAAGAATATGAATATATAAATGTATAAACGTATAAATATCTTCAGAATATATACTGTATGTGTGTGTGTATTTATATATATATACATAATACATATATGTATATATATATATATATATATATATATATATATATATATATATATATATATATATATATATATATACATACATATACTAATATAAATATTAGATGAAAATGAAAAACTTAAACGACCCAAAATTAGAAATGTTGTTAAATTAACTGAAATAAAGTACTAAAATATACTAAAATTAAAGTAAGTGAACTTAATAAATATCTTAATAAAAACCTACAAAAAATATATATAAATAAAAATTAAAATGAATAAAATATAAATATTAGATGAAAACTGAAATCTTAAATGACCAAAAATTAGAAATGTTTCATTGGAAACTAAATAAAGTACAAGCACTAAAGCTGAAAAATGTATTAAAACTAAATAAACAAACAAGAAAATCTTAACAGAAACATTTTAAAATATAAATAAAAATGACAAAAGCGCTTAACAAAATCACTCAAATTTAAGCTTAAATTAAAATGAAATCTAAAAATATATCAATTAAAAAACTCATTCAAGGTATTAATAAAATAATTCTATATTGCACAAAAGTAAACAAAATGCCATTTAAAGTCTACAAAGAAATGTTATATATAAATTATTAATATATATATATATAATTTATAAATGAGAAGGCTTTTCTTAGTTTGAGTAATTTATTTTTAAATATCTTATTTATTTTCATTACATTGTGGTCAGTACCAACACATTTTATCTTATATTCAGGTGGTATTTTCTTGTACCTTGTGTAGTTTTTGGCCCAAATAAATTATACCCAGAATTCTGTTCATGATGCATGCTTGTTTTTTCTGAAACCTCAGCGGACCATCTCTCTCCAGGACCTGCTCAGAAAACATCCCAGACATCAGCTCTGGCTTACAGCGCAGTTAATGGCCCATCAACAGGCCAGTTCCTCTCCGGCCGAACCAGCGCGGCTGGCAGCGTTCGGCTGATTCACTCATTTCTAACACCAGGAGAAAATCGCCTGTCACTCCAGGTCCAGAAACCTTTCTCTTTTGCACCACAGTGGTAAAATGACCCTCTAACCGCTGTTAGGACGGTCTAACGGTGGACACACTTCACCTCTAGTTCAAATCAGAAGAGCTCTACTGTCAAACTCGACTGCATTATTTTTATCATGCATTCTGTTATATAAACTTGGTATTGTGCATTTAGATTTGTAAAGACTTCAATTGTGCTGAGCAGAGGTTTATCATTAACTTAAACTAAGACCTATCACTATAAAACTATTACTTCACTGTAAAAAGTGATAAGTTGACTTAACTTAAAACAATTGAGGAAAACCGTTGCCTTAAAATTAAGTAAATAATAATTAAAAAAATAAATAAATAATAATAATAATAATAATAATTAAGTGAATTGTCAAGTTCTCTTATTTTTTTTTTATTATTTTAATGATTATTTACTTAATAATAAAGTAATTAGGAACAGTTAGATTTCTGATGTTTCTTAAAGAAGTTTCTTCTGCTCATCAAGGCTGTATCTATTTGATTCAGAAAAAAATATTATTGCAATTTAATATAACAGTTTTCAGTGTGTGTGTGTGTGTGTGTGTGTGTGTGTGTGTTTAATTTCAACTAGTTGACAAGGCAACACTTCCCTCTTTTGTTTAGTTTAAATTGAAGTACTAAAATAACAAACTAAAAATAACATTTAATAAAAACTTTTTTAAGAAGACAACCACATAAGAATATTTTTTGTTAAATTAAATAAAGCTGAAATAATATATAAATAAATACTGAAAAGTAACTGAAATAAAACGCTAAAGTACAAAAATTACCGAATTACTAAAACAAACAAACAAACAAACAAACAAACAAACAAACAAACAAAGATCTTAGAATGAATGAATGAATGAATGACACACCTAACAAAAATTGTTTTTGTTTAATAGAACTAAATACTACATGAAAACTTAACCAACATTTTGAAATGTTGCATTGAAAACAACTGAAAAAAAAACTTAAGTATAAAAGTACTAAAACAAACAAATAAATCTCAATGTATTTATTTTTTAAAAAATGACAAAAGCACATAACAATAATTGTTTTTTTAACTCAAAATTTGAAATAAAATACAAATATTAGATAAACATCTAGAAAATTACACGTTGCCTTGAAAAAGTAATAAAATTACTAAAACCAAACAAACTAAAAAATGTAGTGAATTGGAATTTAATAAAAACGTTTTAAAAACAACAAACTAAAACTGCATGAAAAAAACTTAATACATTTGAAATTGTATAACATTACTAAAACTAAACTTAAAGTGAGATCAGAAAATATGAAGTTTCTAATTCAAAATATTACCAAAAATTATTTTGGTTTCACGTTGGATCACATGTGTGTTTTTATAGAATAACACTGTATTATAGTACTCATATCATAGAACAAAAACTCTAAAGACCATCAACAGTCCCTTCAGGAACTCTTTCATTAGAAAAATGTTTTTGAAGCATTTGAAATACAAACTAAAGTATGCTAGAAATACCAAAAGATAGATGTTCTCCAGAGGGTTTCACCAGTCTGAGAATCTGAAAAAAAAAAACAGCTCTCTGATGGCATAAAATGTATGTATGTATGTATGTATGTATGTATGTATGTATGTATGTATGTATGTATGTATGTATGTATGTATGTATGTATGTATGTATGTATGTATGTATGTATGTATGTATGTATGTATGTATGTATGTATGTATGTATGTATGTATGTATGTATGTATGTATGTATGTATGTATGTATGTATGTATGTATGTATGTATGTATGTATGTATGTATGTATGTATGTATGTATGTATGTATGTATTTATTTATTTATTTATTTATTTATTTATTTATTTATTTATTTATTTATTTATTTATTTATTTATTTATTTATTTATTTATTTATTTATTTATTTATTTATTTATTTATTTATTTATTTATTTATTTATTTATTTATTTATTTATTTATTTATTTATTTATTTATTTATTTATTTATTTATTTATTTATTTATTTATTTATTTATTTATTTATTTATTTTATTTATTTTATTTATTTATTTTATTTATTTATTTTATTTATTTATTTTTGTAAAATATGACTGGGACATTTTCTGGACAGGTTTTGTGACATTCACCTCAACACAGAAAAGAAACTGAAGTTCATTAAAACATTTCATGGGCTCTTGAAGTGACAATTCATGCACTCACGTTTGTTGGAGCTTTTCTTACTTACTGCACTAATGTTAGATGTTGAGAAACTTCAGCCAAAACATTAATTTATTTATGTACTCTCCACAGATTTGACATGATGCTTACTTTCAATTGTTAATTCTCAGAGCAGACAACACTTTCCTCCAACAATCTGAAAGCATCTTGTACTAATTAAGAGTGAGAAAAACCTTTTTTTCCTAGTGAATATACCACAAAACTGTCCTAATCACAAGAGCATGCAAACTATGTACAGTACAAAAATACAATATATAAATTAAATATTATTAAATTATTATAAATCTGGTTTAGGTAAGCCTAAATGCACACTATTGTAATCTAAATATATTTTCAGTTTCAAAAATGTATTTCATTGAACTTCACTGTTTATAGCATATAGCCTATTTAAAATACATTTTGGCCATAAAATAGATTTTTTTATTTTTTTATTTTTTTGTGGCCATATGCTTGTGTTTATTGCCATATGAATAGTTTATTTCCATGCAACTATGATGATCTCAGCATCACATGGTATTCGCAGGGCATTCAACATATTTATAAAATGCATGCAACAGAATTAAACGTTCCCTCATGGCTCCAGAGAAGCATTTGTAGTTGCATAATGACACTGTAATGTGACATAAAAGTAAAGCATTACCGCAGGAGAAAATATGCTTTTTGTGCCGTATTGATTCAATTATCGCACTTTTTTTTTTTTTGAGTCAGCCTCGAGGCGCACCTGTGAGCTCATTTAAACCAAGAAGCTTATCGCAAAACGCTGTGTGTGTGTGTGTGTGTGTGTGTGTGTGCACGCTCTTGTTTGCATGCATGATGTGAGTTTGTGTTTGCAGCTAGCAGAAAATGGAGAGTGTATATGCACACATTGCTCTATTGTCCATCTGATTGTATTGAAGTAAAGGAGTGTGAAGCTGCAGCAACAGTCAATAGCATGAAATTGGAAACTATGAGGCCGCGTTTCAATCAGGGGAGGGGGGAGAGCCGCGCTACTATTGACTTACGATCCTGTCACAATCCCTTGATTAAAAATATAGCTTGGTTCAATTTCACAGCATTGACTGACTTATTGATTGCTATTTCTGTACTTGAAGTAGCTTTCGCAAGAAATGAATTGTAGTTATTTGAACTAAGGGAGAACATTACTGAAGGCCGGGGGACCATTCACAGCTGGCGTATCGCTTTCCATGAAAAAAACCCAGAAGGTATTATACATTTTATGCACTTTACTTTTCAACAGACAACATCCTGGGAGCTCAACAAACTGTTGGGAAATTTCCCTGAGACTCCATGAAATCTAAACTGGAGTTACGTGGCTTTCAGCTGTACACTCCTAAAAACTGACAACATTTATAAAGATGCCAGCTAGCAAGTAGCAAAATGTTGTGTAAATATACAGATCATATTTACTTTACATTCAAAACATTTAAAAGCCTACAGTATATGCATACAACATTTAGAATTATTTGTTTTAATCTATTTCTCTATTATATTCACTATTAACAAGATATCAGTTTTTATTAATATTTTGAATTAGTTTTTATTTTTATTATTTAGTTTTTGTTTTTATTTTAGCTTAAGTAGTAAAAAGTAGCTTAATTTGCTTCATATTTATATAAATATATTTAAAAACATTTTAACAAATATATTATATATATATAACTATTTTAAATACATATATAAGGCCCATATGGCAAAAAAAAAAAAAAAAATCCAAATATATAAAAATGGCCAAAAATATATTTGTTAAAATGTTTTTAAATATATTTATATAAATATGAAGCAAATGACTGGCAATAAATATATAGATTATCAAATATATATTTTAATTTATTCCAAAATTTGCACAAAAAAATAAAAACAAAAATTGCCAACTTTTATTCCCATAAAATATGTTTTTAAATATATTTATGCAAATTTATTTCTACCAATATTTTTGGCCATTTCATTTGTTTATTTTTATATTTTTGAAAATGCATTTAAAAACATACAAAAATACATATTTAAATCCAAGAAAATAGATTCACAAAAACTTAAAGAATAAAAACAGCAAGGAACAGACATATGTATACAGTATATTAATATTTTGGTTTACTGTTGTTGTTTTTTTTTTTTTTTTTTTTTTAATGGTTTTAGATTTAATTGTATGGAACTATAATAACACATGGTCCATGCAGCAGCTAATGAAGAAATAAACAACCACTAACTTTTGCAAACCCAGTAACAAGTCCTTCAGAAGTTCTCACCCATGCTGTTTGGTACTGGAAAGGTAGCTTCACCCTGGCTCCAGGAAAATGCATAAAAGCCAGCAAATCTGACTGAAGCTTGGAGCTCTTGCCATTTCTGTGTGCAATAAACATCAGATGATCAATGAGCGGCTGCTGCACGGTGGCGACTGTGAGGCCAAGACTATCCATTACCCCTAATGTTGAGATTTGAGGAACATCAGTCTTTCCAGAAGGCAGAACAGAACCGTAATCTGACTTGGATGTCTTAAATGTGACCCGGTGATGTGAGAGGTCAAACCAGATCTTGTTTCAAGTTCTTTGTACTTTGCTTGGAGAAACTCGGCTCTGGCTTCCATCTCTGCCGCTGTCTGAATCACGCATTGACACACAGGTGCAGGTGTTTGATGGGCTGGAAATGGATGTCAGTCCGTAAACCGTCTCTATGCTGCATCGCCAACTCTGTCACAGCTGCTGGAGAGATGATGCTCTTCCTCACCCTCAGCCCTCATTTCTGCTCGGATTTCCTTTGCTTTTAACCCTTTGTTGCACTGATTTGTCTTAATTCTACAAGCACATGATGAATATGAGATCGAATAAGCAATTAAACTAGGTTAATGATAAAATAATGAATAAACTAATGCATTATAATACATTTTCTGCCATATTTTTTTTTTTTGGAACTGTAAAAAAAAAAAATAGGTATACAATAAAGGGCAATACTGGCATATTTTCTGAAACTTGGGACCCTTTTACTTTTTTTTTTCGTCTGATTATATGAATTCTTATGATTATAGCTTGATTTTGATCAAAAGTGTATTGAGTACAAGTATGCGTAATGTATGTAAAAAATCTATATTTGTAATGTTTTGTTTGCTGATGTAAATTTGTTCAATGTACATGGGTGATTATTTTTATTTATTGTTTCTAAACTCTGCTTCAAAGTTTATTTTGTGCATAATTTTATACTCTGTAATTATGTATTGAGGGGCTTTTTGTTTTTTGGTTTGTATAACTCGGGGTTGGGGTAGTGTGGGGGGGTTGTTTCTATTCTCCTTATCTTTATCCTTTTATTATTATAAAAGTTCAAGAAACAGATTAAGCAAAAAAAAAAAAAGAAAAAAAAAAGTTTTTCACGATTATAATTATTATTATAATTATAATTACTATTATTATAGTAACTAGACTTCATTTTAGAGTCCAAGTCTGTGAGATTTTAACTAAAATAATCTTTAGGAGATAAATGCATAACAAATTCATAAATACTGATCAAATTAGTCTTGTATTTGAAGAGATGTCAACTGGTAATAACTGTACTGGCTTAAAAAATAATAATAATAATAGTAAAATAAAAGCATAAATGTCATATTTAGTTTACTTTCAGATCATTCAAAATCCTCCAGTATGTGGGGAAGAAAATCAATTTATCCAATATATTTTTATTTTATTTTATTTGCATCCTATATATATTTTCTATATATATCTCATCCTATATCATTTTAATTAATATATTCTATATATATATATGTATGTATGTATGTATGTATGTATGTATGTATGTATGTATGTATGTATGTATGTATGTATGTATATATATATATATATATATATATATATATATATATATATATATATATATATTATATATAGTATTATTATTATTGTTATTTATAATTGAGATATTATTATCATTATTTTATTTTTTTTGTTACATTTTCCATCTTAGTAATTTGTGTTTGTTTTGTAATTTCTAGTACATTTTTATGTCATGTCTGAATAGTTTTTATACATTTTAATTTTAGGTGTGTTTATTGCTTAAATTCAGTGAATATGGATGCAATGTAATAGCTGTTGTTGTTTTGTTTGTGTTTGATTGTTGTTGTTTTTATATTATCCAGTATTAAAGAAATTTTTTAGTATTAACATTCAAGTAAAAATAAATCATTAAAACTACTACTACTATCAAGTAGTTTAGTTTAGTATTCTGACATAGTACTAGTAGTAGTTTAGTATTCTGACATCAGCATAAACTCCATGAAATATTATTATTTTTTTATTTTCATACTGCTTTCATGGTGCATTCAATAAATTGGTTAAATAAGAAGGAACGAACAAACAAACTCTTGTAGAGAGTAATGAAGGGTAAAGAAATGTGAATCGCAAATTTACCCTTGCCGTTTGCTCTTGTTCACGTATCAAGGGTCGTATCAAAGCAGCACGGCGGCCGCTTCTCGGTCTTGTCTTTTAAAAACAAATCTGCCACATGTGGAGCATCAGATGTATGAAAAATGAAGCAAAACACTATTATCTCTACCATAACAGCAATTAAGCCCATTGTCTACAGCATTCAGTAAATCCACACATTAAAAACAGGTCTAATTTGTGCTATAAGAACTGTAAATGTGTAAAAAGCCTAATAATTACCAAGTGAAATGACAGTGTTTGATTTCTATCACTGAATGTGTCTGTACACTTTCAAACTTAAGACACCTAGAGAGGCAATCTTGTCTGGTCTCCATAGCAACAAATAAATTTTAGCTCTTGACCTTTATTGAATAACCGAATTACGCACAGCAGTTATGCTCCAATTAATAAATGCCCGGAGGAAGGCCATTTACCACCCAAAAACTTGCTTTGGAAGGCAAATTCTGTCAGTTTACTTGTGGTCTTAATTTTTGTGTTTGCCAGACTCCAACCTCGGCTCCAATCAAAGAAAGTTCAGTCTAATCAAGTCTGGTGTTACACTGGAAACAATAACGCACAGCTAAAATAAGTATGCAAAATTTATGTAGGCTGTTATTATATTGTCTCCTCTCAAACAAAAGCAGCAGACATCTGAGAACAAGCATGGAAATATACCAGATAATGAGTTCGCTAGTTTACTGAGTATATTTGCATTTTTCAAATCAGCATATTGTCAATTATAAACTAAGTGCAGATTAAGTCGTCATCATCATCATTTCACAACACGCAATTTTGTGGTGAATGGTCAGGCAAGTCGACCTCAACTACTCTGTTTATGTAGGTTCCATTCCTTAATTTACATCATTTCAGCCAAATAGTTTCCATTATCATAATTACTGTTAACAAACAGGATATACATTTGCCAAAATGTGCTGTATACAATATAGCACACTGTGCAGAATGCTCAACCTTCATATACCAAAATATATTTCAAAATGTATTTTCTTTCCCTTGAAATACATTTAAAATTACACAGGAGGCTAAACTCAAGCCACTAGTGATCAAAACTATGTACTATACACACACTGCAAATGGAAAGTCAAGTTGAGGGCATTGCATTGTGGGATACAGAACAATAATATCAACTCAAATAATCACACCACAAATTCCTCAGCCAATTCTGGTCAACTTTACTTGCGCTTGAATATTGTTGCTATAAGCAAACTTCAATGATAACTGCTTTATAGAGCTCTGTTGTGCTTTAATGTGGCCAAGCGTATCAAAGTTCTGTCTTGTGTAGCTGGCTTTGTGAGAATCAGAGCCCATGGAGACAAACGGCCAATAAACAGCTGCTTTATGCTGATAAGAAACCACATGATCACCAGAGAAACCATATCATTAGTGACCATAAACAAACATTACGGTCTGGTCACCTTTGAATCATGGTGTTCTACAATTCGACCGCTGCTTTCCACGCTTATTTACTGTAATAAGACGCACACTGCTGATGCTCCAAAAATGCCTGGCATTTGCAATTGCAATTTGAATTTGCCTGCATTAAACATGCTGTGAAAGAGTAAAAGAACATTTTTGTAAAAAAGCAGAAATAAGCAAGGATTATAGTCTGATTCCTTGCAGCACAAAATATGAAAAGTATCTCTCGTTGGCACTTTATGTGAGTTAATTCAATTGATTCACTTACTTGGTAAAATCACCAATTACCATTCACTCTCGGTGTTGCCAGGGTTGTGCTTTACTGCTCTACAACTAGGTTATTTAGAAAATGCCATCACAGGAAAAATTATAAAGCTGCAGGTTGGGGTTCTTAGGCGACTTTTATAATGCACTGTGTCCGCCAAAAGGTTTTTGTAGACAAATACAGACTATACAGTCTTATTATAGTCTATTTGTAGACAAATGAATACCTGGCAAACTAAGGACCCGGCCGCTGAAAGCACAAGCGAGTGAGAAATGCATTTGCTCTCAGGTGACAAACTAGACGTCATGTAAGATTCACCCACATCAGGAATTTTAAAGCAGGTTAATTGCGTTTGCCATTGTAGATTAATTGTTTGTGTGTAGACAAAACTACAAAGAGAGAAGCAAAGAGAAAAGAATATGCAGACTATTAATAATGCTCAGGAATGAAATCAAAGTTGATTTTAATTTAATATGTCAATGAAAAGCTAGGTCAGTTTGTCACATATGACTGATATTTGTATTTATATATAACATTTTAAACAATTCATCATGCTAAGTGTTTCAAAAAAAAAAAAAAAGAAAGAAAGAAAAATTCTGCCATTTCTATATGGACCCTTCTCATGGGCATTTTGATTATTTTGACCTTTCAGTGTGAGTTAAATCTCTTTTTTGGCTCAGTTTACCTTTAAAAGAAAATATCTGAATACAATGTTTGTTTGTTTGTTTTTACTTCCAGATTTTTTTTTTTTTAATAATTATATATGATTTATAAATGATTACATACAAAATTTCTGATAGTTTTTTAGATTTATGTGGTTTGGTAAAATAATATAATAATATATAATAAACAAATTTAAAAAAAAAATAGGCCAATGTGTGGACACAGGAAAAATATTGGGGGAAAATCTTTTGGGTGAGTTTTTTGAGTCAGGTTTGAGCTGGAAAATTTTCTGGGACCTGGCAACCCTAATTACTCTCAACTGGTTACTCTTACTCATTTCCTAGTTGACAATGAGATTAAATAGAGAGTAACAGTGTTTTCATAGAGTTTTCTCACATCTCAAACTGCTCAAATTTGCCAATATACCAATATCTGCCATCAAATGGCACAATATGAAATATGAAATCAAACATTTCTCAAACTCTTCTAAAGCCAAGTGATCGGAGTTGCTATTCATATTCCCTGTACAGGTGTAAACTCTTACTGCATGATTGATTCCTTTGTATCCATTTTGATTCCTCCAATGAAACACATGTAACTCAGAAATCTCCTGAGCTATGAAAGGACATCCTCTGAGGAACACAATCCTCCTCTGAGACTACAGGAAAGGTTTTTGTGGTATATCACAGAACATATATATACACAATGAAAAACTGGGTCATTGGCATAAAACTCGTCATTCATACCTGCAAAATTTAACAACCTCTTTAATTTTCAGTACATCATGCAGAAAGGCCGTAAATCTTACCGTAATGAAGGACAACTGTGATTTGTCATCATTTAATTGGCTAATGGTGAGCTTTAAAAGCAACTAGCTTTCTGAAAATGCAAAAATAGAAAGAAACTCATTATTACTTGAACCATTTCTCTCACATTTCACCTTGTTAATCATTTTCCGGCAGTACCGCCTGACCGGGGCTCTTAGATCATTACCGTGTGTATCATTACCATCCCTCGCAGTTCCCCGAGGTTGTCCTTAAGCGGCTACGCAACTCCCTGCATTTTAAACACAGACCTCCTTTGCATACATGTCCTGAAAAACCTTTCTACAAGCAAACACAATTTCATTATGCATCTTCACAGCAATCTATAAAAACTGCTGTGCCAGCTGGACTGTAGAGCAAACCTCTGAAAACATCATTTCACTCCTCCTAACCCCTTCTTACAGTGTGAACACCACAGTAAAACATACTTTTACCCTGATTTACACCGTGCCGCGACAAAGACAGATCTGTCCCAGGTGAACACTTAATGCAAATTTAAAACCACAGATGCCCAAAGAAACGCAAAAGTTATGGCGGTGCAAAAACGGGGCCGTAAACAGAATCAACAGCCGCATCGTTCATAAATAATGCCGCTATTAACTCAAAACACCACTCGCTTTCCGTTGTCCTATGGGATGGACTCAGATTTTCAGTGCAGCATCGTATTGTGCTGTAGGCAGATGACTGAAAAATACAGTTCATTGAGTGAGTCAGAGACATGGATCTTGAATGTATAAAACTGTAAAATATCAGTGGAGTGAACAAAATAGCTTCACAAGAACTTTGTTGGAACTCAACTCAATAAAATATGTACGTGCTGTAGGTTTTCTAAAATATGAAAGTCATAAATTCGAGATTTTAAGTTTCCTTTCACTGCATTATTTCTGATGCATAAAGGTCTAAACATCCCTTTTTTATTTTCGTTTTGGTCTTTTTGTTCAGTCCTTGTTCATCTTTGATGCAAAATATAAATGTTAGTAACATTTTATTGTAAGGTTTCATTTGTTAATATTAGTTAACTAACTTGTTATTATGGGTTTTATAAGTATACTAATAAAGAGCTAATATGCTAGTAATATGCATGATAGTAAGCAACTAGTTTATAGAGAAAATTGGTCCTTAAAATAAAGTGAAAACACCTTAAAGAACGTATTAATCTTAATTTGTTGATTTCAACATTTACTAATACATTTTAAAAGTTAACATCTTAACTAACAGTGAGCGATGTTATTTCACTGCATATAAAAATAATCTGTTAATGTTAGTTAATAAAAATAAAGTTGTTCATTGTTTGTTTGTTCATGTTCGTAAGTAGTACAGCAATAGCAATAGTAGTATAATATTAGTATTATTAGTTAACCAATGTACTGTAGTTAACTAATATTAACAAATGACAACTTATTGTAAAGTATTACCATATTTAATGGACCTGAGCTAACATGAACTAACAATGAACAGATGTAGTTTTATTAACAAATATTAACAAATAATTTAACAAATATATTGCTAATTGTTAATGGATCCATTAAATAAGTTTAACTAAGGGGACCTTATACTGATAAAAAAAAAATAAACTTAGATACTGAAAATAGATAGATAAATAAATAAATACATTTTGTGACTTTCAGATGACGTATTAGTCATTAATTTATATATTAAAATTTAATTTCACAGTTAAAATATAAATAAACACGTATTAGCCATGCAGGACTCATCTGAAAAACTGTCTCTTTTTAGAGTCACAACAAATAGCAGGTCCAGTACATATACATAATATTCAAAAGAGGGGGGAAAAAACACAGAGAAATTCTCAGCATGTTCTATATAGCAACAGATGAAGTGCTGCTCTTCCACAGTCAATCAACACGAGAGTTATAGAGCGCAGAGATCATTCAGAGCACAGAATCCTGAAACACATCAGCCTCCATCAGCTGGCTGGATTGCAGAGATGTCAGCCGCAGGGACTGATGCTAGCTGGCAAATTTGATGCCCTGTTGACTTCTCTTATGTTTCCTTTCTCCTCCACTGATCTGAGACAAAGTTCTCAGTTCACATCTCAGACAACAGACAACTAAACTGCTTTACTAACAAGATTTTTTTTTTTTTTTTTTCCCCACTTGTAAAAGGTGTGTAAAGCTTTGAAGGTTTGAGTCTTTCGGGGTGCACCTTTGAATATTATCTCACATTTATGTGAACACTTGTCGGAATAAAATGGTTCTGATAAGGGCTTTCACATGAGTTTTGACACTTGGTTTTATATAACAGTGCTTCTCAACTAGTTTTTATTTCAGGTAACCCAGATTTTAACAGCACAGGCTCAACGATATGAAACATTAGTTAACATCAGAGACTAGGATAAACAAGAAAATCTTGTAAATGAATAAATAGCAGCTGTTTATTAATGATTTACCAACCTAACAAATGGAATAAATACTACAGGACAACATTTAATACCAACATATGTAACACCACTTTTATTAATAGAACCAAAATAGTAACAACAACAATTCTGATAATAATGATATATGCCATTTATACCATGATGATTTAATTCTTATTTTATATTTAAAATGTAATATTATAAATTTATATTTTATGAATGTATTACATATGTAGTACATATGAATACTAATAAAATGTATTAATAATGATAATAATAGCTTAATAATTTTATATTATAAATACATATTTTCTGCATTTAGTATTTATATAGTTATAAAATTTACAAAGTAAATATTATATAAATTATACATTAATACATAGTATACATTATTGCATAAATATTGTATGCTGCAAAAAGTATTCATACATATATATATATATATATATATATTTATTAGCATAAATGAAAAAAAGAAGATGATGATTATTATTATTATTATCCAATTAAATAGCTGCATTTCATTATTTGCATTTGCCAATTTTTCCTATCAAAACCAACCTGTGACTCACTTTTGTGGTGCAGCCCACCAGCTGTGAACCACTGCAAAACTTGTCAGCTCTCACTCACTTTCAAGTCCCCTAAAAAGTCTGCATACCCCGCCAGCGTGATTCACCGTTCCTTCACAACAATGGCGAACACTTTTAAAGACTTCCACAAAGAGTAAGCCCTCTTAATTACTCCAGCAATTGACAGCCACCTGTCAGGCAAAAAAATTGACATGAACTTTGAGTCAAAGACTATTATTACATATCTTTCATCCCTCGCCATTTCCACCCGACCGCGCTAGAGACGTTTAATCGTCTTCTTTTTAGCAGCTAGAGGCAAGCCGTCTGAGCGACCGTAGGAATGTTTTAATGAGCTTATCTGAGTCAGGAGGCAGATGGCGTTAAGATGCTTGATGCTTCACTGGAAAAGGCCTCGCTAAAGGATGGAAGCGGCGCGTCTTGCAGGAGATGAGGCAAAAAGGTGAGTCATTAGTCGGGTCTCAGCCAGTCAGGTTTTTCCCATCCCTGGAGTTTAGAATTACAGATGACGGAGCGAGAGGTAAACAGGTTGTCTGCCCTACCGCGGGTTCAGGGGGCTAAAAGTAGCGAGGATTCGTATCCGCCGTGTGAACAAGCTATGAGGCCATTAGCTCAGCGGTACCGGATAGAGGTGATGCATCTCGCAGGCGGTGAGGTGTACATTAAATATCGCCAAGGTCACAGCTCATTCAACCTCTGAAAGCCGCCGCATCTGTTTTGGGGATGAACAGAGTTCAGATCTGAGGACTGGTGCAGGTGGTTTAGTACACTGAAAAGAAAGAATTCAGGTGTAAATGAGGCACCGTGATGACAGATGATAGGAGATGATTAATGACTTGATGCTATATAAAACTGAACATTATAAACAAGGTAATGATCTAGTGCATGTGAGTTGTGCTGTTCGTGCAGGCAATGTCAGTTCGAACTGATTCCCCATCATTCCTGTACTTTGTTTTCTACTGTATCTGTCATAAAATGGCAAAAAGGCTGAAAAAAAAAAAAAGTACTTTAATGACTATGAACACGATATGACGCATGTGCACTACAAATGTGTTGTGATCCTCCATCTGATCTGCAGAGGACAGCTGCTCGGAAGGACGGAGAAGAAAGACCAAGGTGGTGAAGGACATGCTGTCTTGCCTACTGTTCACAGACAAGAAGAAAATAGAAAGAGGAACAGAGAATATGGTGTGTGTGTGTGTGTGTGTGTGTGTGTGTGTGTGTGTGTGTGTGTGTGTGTGTGAGTTTTGCCAGCTAGTGGACACACCAATAAGTGCAACTTACTTGTGCATGGCAGAAAAATCCCTTACATTGACTTACTGACTTGCATTAAATTAGTTTTGACTTACAGTAACCAGAGCACCCTAGCAGCCAAAGGAATAAATAAATGAATACAATACAACACCGTCAGATCACCTTAGCAAAACACCCCAGTAACACACACAGACACACACACGTACTATCAGCTCATATTAGTTTAAAAACAAATAAATGTTGCATTGGCAACTGACTAAAGTTTAAGATGAAACACTAAAATTACAATAAATTTCCTAGAAAAACAAAATTAAAATGAACTAAACATAAATAGTTACTCAAAAAAGAAAACTGAGCATTAAAATGAAAACTGGAAATATAATTACAGAAGGCTCAAACACTCCAGAAGGAAAAACGATGCATTAAGAGCCAGGGGGTGATTTTTATTTATTTATGTTTTATTATTTGAAGATCAGGGTAAAATTTATTTATTTTGTCTTCTATGAAACATGTAGGCTAGTTTCTTCTGTAGCTTCTGAAGGGCAGTACTGGTAAGAAAAATGTAGGCCTACACATCTTCATTCTGTTCAGAAGTTTTCACCCCCTGCTCTTAATGCATGTTTTTTTTTTTTCCTTCTGGAGCATTTGAACCTTCTGTAATAGTTGAAAATCATAGTCATTGTTGGAAAGGGTTCAAATACACAAAAATGCTGGAAAACCAAATAATTTGTGGGACCTGAATGATTTTTCTAAAGAACAACAGTTTAACTGTTCAGGACAAACAAGGGACTCATGAACAACCATCACTAAAAATAAATAAATAAATAAATAAATAAAATGACATGCATGTTGTATGATCCCTCTTATTTTTGGTCAAATAATTAAAATTTAGCAGATTCTGAAAGGTGTATGTAATTTTTTCACTTCAACAGTATACACTCTCTCTCTCACACACACACACACACACACACACACACACACGGTGCAGAATACCCTGCTACTGCATCACAAAACAATGCAAGTGATTTCACATGTGGATGTGCGTGAACTTTTCAGTGAAAACGGAAGGCATTTCAGTGTAAAAGGAAGCAGCGGCACTTCCGGCGGCATCTCCAGATGCCGGGACATTTTAAAACGCCTAGCGTGGCTTACTGCATTAAAACAGTGTTTTTAAAAGACCAAACTCAATAAACACATTATTAATAAAGCATGCAATGTACAGACAAGCAGATGAGTCCAGATTAAGAACGCAACGTGTTTAATCACAGCGATTCCTCCCATAAGGAATGCGCTTACGGTGCGTTTCCACTACAGTGTCAAATCTGTGCTCAGTGCCACTGGCAACACTACAAAGCCACTGCTTTGGGGCGTGTCAAATTTAGGGCAGAATACGCCTCTAAAAACAATGTTTACTCTTTTCACAGCAATTGGTTGTCGCCCGGCGTTTTTCGCTCTATATTTGCATAAAGTCGAGCAATGCCCAACATTAGGCTTGTTTGAGATGAGCCTCGCCTCGCCTCGCCTCGCCTGCAGCTGCATCGGGGGGTTCCCGATGTAAACAGCCACAACAGTTGTATTTATATTACATTACACATTTATGAGCAATTAACCCAACCCCTGCCCCTGAACCTACAATTTGTCAATAAAACAGAAGTTATGACACAACCAAGTACCGTCATAATTTATTCAAAAAGTATTAATGTTCCAAGTCTTCCGAGGCAAAACGATTGATTTGTGAGGAATAGACGCGATGGCCGTCTCCATCCGCCTTAAAGCTCTTCCTATGTGCTGCAGTTTCTATGCGTAAATTCAAAAAATGAGCCAGAAGAAGCCTTATAGTCCATGGGCCAAGCCAGAATTTGGTACCACCTAAGGTGGCAAAATCTCTTTGGTACCAGTTTGTTTGTAGAGTCCATATAAGTACTTTGAAACATGGTAACCATTTCAAATGAGTAGCTTTACTAATCTTTTGGGACAATCATTATTTTTGCCATTATCGTCCTACAGTATCTGCACAGCAGGTTTGTATGAAGTCTATTGTAAGAGGTAGCCATACATGCTATATGTTGTTTTTTTTCAGGACAGTCAGGGCTATCCAGATCTGCCATAATTTGACATGATATTTGTTGTATACATTTTATATTAGCCTTCACATTAAAGATTGTTATATTTGTCTCTATTAAATTGTTTTATTTGTATATCTATCTCAAAAGATATTGATGTTAGGGGGGATATCTTTTCAGATAAGGATAGACAAGACTGTCTGTAATCTGGTGATATCAGAACCATAATGGTGGGACAATCCATGACCTAGCAATTTGAAAAAATATGTATGAACTGTATATGAAATAGTATATTATGCAACAACAACGACTGGTGCTAGTTTCAAAACCAGATTACTCCACCATACTTTGTTGTACTGATAAGCCACTAGCATCATCTGAAAAGGTAAGTCCTGCTGTTTATTTTGATACATGTTACCCTTGGAGGCCACAAGCACTTTGTGACTTATTCAGCTGTGTGAAAATGAGTAAAGAAATGGCCGATGATTGCAACTTTGTTTAATTTGATGCATTTTCAAATCAAGATTACTCCGACCATCTTTGTTCTATAAGCAAGTAGAACAAAATAAGCAGAAAAATTAGAATATTACTTAAGACCAATACAAAGAAAGGATTTTTTGAAATCTTGGCCAACTGAAAAGTATGAACATGAAAAGTATGAGCATGTACAGCACTCGATACTTAGTTGGGGCTCCTTTTGCCTGAATTACTGCAGCAATGCGGCGTGGCATGGAGTCGATCAGTCTGTGGCACTGCTCAGGTGTTACGAGAGCCCAGGTTGCTCTGATAGTGGCCTTCAGCTCTTCTGCATTGTTGGGTCTGGCATATCGCATCTTCCTCTTCACAATACCCCATAGATTTTCTATGGGGTTAAGGTCAGGCGAGTTTGCTGGCCAATAAAGAACAGGGATACCATGGTACTTAAACCAGATACTGGTTGCTTTGGCACTGTGTGAAGGTGCCAAGTCCTGTTGGAAAATGAAATCTGCATCTCCATAAAGTTGGTCAGCAGCAGGAAGCAGGAAGCGCTCTAAAACTTCCTGGTATACGGCTGTGTTGATCTTGGACCTCAGAAAACACAGTGGACCAACACCAGCAGATGACATGGCACCCCAAACCATCACTGACTGTGGAAACTTTACACTGGACCTCAAGCAACGTGGATTGTGTGCCTCTCCTCTCTTCCTCCAGACTCTGGGACCCTGATTTCCAAAGGAAATGCAAAATTTACTTTCATCAGAGAACATAACTTTGGACCACTCAGCAGCAGTCCAGTCCTTTTTGTCTTTAGCCCAGGCGAGACGCTTCTGATGCTGTCTGTTGTTCAAGAGTGGCTTGACACACGGAAAGCGACAGCTGAAACCCATGTCTTGCATACGTCTGTGCGTAGTGGTTCTTGAAGCACTGACTCCAGCTGCAGTCCACTCTTTGTGAATCTCCCCCACATTTTTGAATGGGTTTTGTTTCACAATCCTCTCCAGGGTGCGGTTATCCCTATTGTTTGTACACTTTTTTCTACCACATCTTTTCCTTCCCTTCGCCTCTCTATTAATGTGCTTGGACACAGAGCTCTGTGAACAGCCAGCCTCTTTTGCAATGACCTTTTGTGTCTTGCCCTCCTTGTGCAACGTGTCAATGGTCGTCTTCTGGACAACTGTCAAGTCAGCAGTCTTCCCCATGATTGTGTAGCCTACAGAACTAGACTGAAAGACCATTTAAAGGCCTTTGCAGGTGTTTTGGTGTTTTAATTAGCTGATTAGAGTGTGGCACCAGGTGTCTTCAATACTGAACCTTTTCACAATATTCTAATTTCCTGAGATACTGAATTTGGGATTTTCCTTAGTTGTCAGTTATAATCATCAAAATTAAAAGAAATAAACATTTGAAATATATCAGTCTGTGTGTAATGAATGAATATAATATACAAGTTTCACTTTTTGAATGGAATTAGTGAAATAAATCAACTTTTTGATGATATTCTAATTATATGACCAGCACCTGTATGATGATGATGACGATGATGATGAATAAACAGAAACAGTTTGCAATGACCAAATAAGTTCATGAACAAGGTAGAATTATGTTGTTTTTCTTTGTATGACGTTCTGTTCAAATAAAGTTACAAGATATTTTCTTTATTTGGCTCAACGGTTAGTGTCATTGAAGGCTGATTTCTGTGACAAAGCTACCACTAACAAAAGGTTATCATGTTGTAATATCATCTAGAGATATGGACTTAAAAAAAAATCAAACTAGAATTTGCCACCTTGGGTGGTACCAATTAGTGAAAAATGTGGCCTGGGCCCATGGACTATTAAGTCAGCTTTGGTTGTGAAATGCCATTGGCTCTTGCGTGTCTCTTGATCGATTGCGTTGTGTTATTGTGACAGGCTATTGGTTCTTGTATGTCTCGTGACCGATTGCTTCATGCTACTGGAAGGGAGTATCTTTTTTAAATGAGATGAGCGCATTAACGGTAGGGGTGTGCGATACTGCAAATTTGGGTATCGATCCAATACCAAGTAAATACAGGGCAATTATCGCAGATACTGATACCGATAATTTTTCCTTTTTAATAACATACATTTAAATGACCAATTACACTTTGAAAATTAACAATAACTTATGTTGATATGACTAAAATATTACATTCACCTTAAAGCTACGTGGATATTATTTACCTTTCTGAAAGGAGTTTGCAAGCAGAGGAGCCCAGAATATGAAAGCAATGCGTAAAGTTTAGTGTAAAGCATTTTCCTCCCATAGAAAATAGTTATAAAGAAAAAAAAAACATAACTTGGCCTAATGCATTAAGAAAGTAATATTGAAAGGCCAAGTCAGTATACTGATGATGCAAACTATATGCAGGCAAGCGGCCCAGGATATGAACGCAAAGTGCATGCATGTTAAGTGTTTTCCTCTGATAGAAAAACTTTATAAAGAAAAAACCAACAACAACAACAGCAACAACGTGGCTTAATGGTTGAAGACTGTAATACTGTATAAAAAGGCCAAATTCTGTAAATTTAATGGGTCTGGCTTCCAGTCTCATCAGCTTCCAGCAATTTTTAACTGTACAAAACAGCTCGTTTTTCTGCTTTCTTGGTATTGCAAACTGGTGTTTCTTACCATATTATTTAAATGAATCGTCTTAATTATAAACACACACGGTGGATAGCACAAACAATTTTACCGTTTATTGCACTGTTATTTTTCTCATGATTTCCCTACCATGCCTAATGAAGTGGAAGTCTCCCACATTCAGTCTATGAAAAAAGCTTACTTCCACATTGAAAAAGGTGAATAACTTTGGTGCTGTTGCTACAGTAGCGAATTTCTACCGTTTCATCTCGCTGTAGCCAATAATATCCGCTTGCGCTTGGAGCCGCTGAGTCACGTAATGGCATAACAAAACACTAAAGCAGGGAAGGAACAGTAATGTTTGCGTACGAGACGTGAAAAGAGCGGTATATAAACACACAGACATGTCTATTCTTTGTTGAATGTATTAAGCAACATATTAAGTGTAGAGGAGAGAAATAACCTAAAGTATCGATCTAATATGGGTTGTGTTTCCCAAAAACAACTATGGTCGCAGGTTCCGTCGTTACCAGTAGAGTTCAATGGAACTAACGACAATAGTTAGCTAACGATGCTTTTGAGAAACGCACCCCAGGCTAGTATCGATCTGATACCGATACCAACGTTGGCATCGATACTATCGATATTAGGATCGATCCGCCCACCCCTAATTAAGGGAGCGGGATCATTTTCAGCAATTAAAACCTTGTGTTTTACTCTTCTTCGCATAAAGACTTAAGAAGACTTGGGATGCAACACGACTTGTTTGTAATGCTTTTATACTGCTTGTTTATGGTCATTTTGCAATACATACCTGTGACTGCACTTATATTTGCCTGTGTGTGTTTTATATTCTTCAGAAGTGGGTATGTTTAGGGTAAGGGTGGGTTAGGTGCTCCAGTGAAAGTATAAATTTATATACAAATATAACTGCATCAGAGTCACTCTTTTTTATGTGGTCCACGTCAATTGAGGCAGCGCTGGTGTTGAACCAGTGGATCCGTGCGTGGACCACGGCTGATGCCTGTCACTGACTCTCATTGATATCACTTCTGTGAACCCATCACGGAATTTTCGGCGATTCCGTGATGACACCACAGATTCGGAGATAAGGGTCCGTGGTCATTAGACGGAATTCTGTGAGACCAGGTTGAATATTTCTATCTGCTGAATGTAAGCTTTTCCATGTTCCAAGCTTGCCTGCTGCACTGGGGACATCACATGCATGTGCGAGTCGTGAAAATTATGAAAATAAATCTAGGAATTATTTGATTGTTAGATTTTAAATCAGCGGGGTTGAGGCATCAAAAGTAACTCAGTAACTTAGCTGTTTTATGGATGGTAACTAATATTATTACTACTGAAATCATATTAGTAATTAGTTACACTACTTATGTGTATGCATGCGTCAAGTGTATATGCATTCATTACTAACATAAAATGTATTGGTACTGATTTCATATTAGTGTGCATGTGTATTTCATATATATATATATATATATATATATATATATATATATATATATATATATTGAACATCCAATAGTATACGTGTATATGTGAGTAATTTATAGGTGTATATGCACGTGTTTTATGTATGTATTGAAAAGCGAAGTTTGATTTAAATCCTACGTGGCGCCTCATATTACACACCATTGATATTTTTCACTCACGTGCTTGTGAATGACTACATATATCAAATGCATTAAAGAAAAATGCCATTCCCTGAATTCCGGATGTATGCTGGAGTTCACCATCACTCCATGTGTTCTTACTGAGTCATTATAGGCTCAATTAGTGAGACTGGTAGTCCTTACTGTTTTGTATGTGCTGACAAAATATGAAATCATGATCAGTTATGCGCAACATGCATACAATCCCTTCAGCCTGTGAATTGAATTCCAGAGTGACTCAGTTCTTCGCCTGTGACTCTGACTGCTGACATGCTTGCAGAAGGTCTGGGTCTGCAGCATTTTCCACTCATGAAAGTGCTTTCACTCATATGAACAAAAGAGGATGTGTGCGTGCGTGTGTGTGTGTGTGTGTGTGTGTGTGTGTGTGTGTGTGTGTGAGGGGGGGTGTGTGTGTTGTGCATCAACACTCCCACCAACTGGAGAAAAGCTGAAAATAATGTGCTTGTCTTGCACCCAGATTCCCCTTTATATCTAAGTAGTTATTATAAATTATTATCGAGTAAATCTTGTTTTATGTATGTCTGTGAGATGAACTATCTAACAATCCTTCTTGCTGAATCATTATCAAAAAGTCAAGCATTAACTGTTTGGTATAATGAAGTTATACTAACCTATCTAACTTTCTAAAGTGACCTTGGGTTTTGGAAAAGTGCTATTAAAAATAAAATTATTTATTATTATTATTATTATTATTATTATTATTATTATTATTATTATTATTATTATTATTATTATTATTGTCATGCAATAAATACAGATGAAAAGATTTAGTTCTGTATTGAATAAACTGAAACTATGCAAATTCTACATCTGTGTTCAATTCAAGGATGCAAAGTATAGCTAAATATGATTAAATATTTCTTATTTATTTAGTGCTCAACTATAAGTTCCAAAGTAAAAATATTTATTCATCAATCTTCTTCTTTTTTTTTTCTTTTTTTTTTTTTTAAAGTACAAAATTAGGTACAATCTACTTAACTTTATGATGCAGGTGTTCCCAGCATGTACCAAGATATGAATAATTAATAAGGTTGCATGGTTTCACAGTTTGACAGTTTTCATTTCACTGTTGTTGATTTTGTCATATTTAGTAGCCTGTTGTTTTGTAATGTCTGGAGTTCATTTTCTATGTAAATGTATCTGTTTCTGTTCAAAAAGACTTGTGTATTTTTGCAGCTCAGTCTTGTTTCTTAAAGCTTTATTTATGTTGCATCAGAGATTAGACTGCATGCATTCAGTCCTTCATATAAAAAAAATAGCCTTAAGGAAAGTCTGCCATACCTTTTCGACAATCATATGAATTTGTTTATTTCAGTTTTTTTTGTTTATGTTAACAAGTTAAGTGCCATGACATCAGATTGGGGAGTAAAAATTAATCTATATTCCATAAGCAGTCTAAATTAAATTGGATTTACTCCCTCGCTTTATTCAATAATATGTTTACATTTTAACTTAATTTACTGGAACTATTTTAACCCTTCTTTAACCCTTCCAACTTGTTTTCTCTCAATTAGCATGGGTTATGTATTTCTTTTTTGGAACTGGTTGATCATAGGCTTTATTGATCTGAGCTTATGCACCTCAGTTTTTGTGTGAAAAAAAAGCATTTGTGGATAACTTTGCCAATGTTCGTTCAAAAAGTCTATGAGCTCAAATCAGTGAGGCCTACAATAAATGAGATATACAAAACCTGTGCTAACTGAAAGAAAACAAGCTGAAAGAAAAAGATTGAATCCGATATTTGGTAACAATATTGCATAACGAGAAATTTATAAGCAGTTTTTTGTTGGCCAGCCATTTTTTTACTGCAAATACCAGTAGTGTAACAAAACAAAAACAAAAAAATCTCCAAAAAGTACAATAATTATCCAGATTTCTTTGGTAAGTTGTTATACCCTGTGTGAGTAAGTTTTAATCCAATGTGATAATATTATCTAGCATTTTCTTTCCATGTCAAAATCACATATGAGGGCTACACAATGCGTTCAGAAGAAATTACAGTAAATAAGACCTATTTTCAGGGTGAAACATAATTCTTAAAATAAGAATACATTTAAAATAATACAGTAAACAGCTGCACAATTCTCAAATGGCCTGCAACTCTGATCATCCGTGTTTGTGGCCTGACTCATAACATTCTACTAAAGGCCGCTGCATTATCTATTAGGTTTTCTGCTGCTTTTTCTGGTTTCGTAGATATGCTTTGTTGCATTCTGTCCTTGGAGAAAAGAACAACAGACATTAGAAGCTGGCAGGTTGTAGCGTGTTGTTACAGTAATCGTGTTTTTAGCAGAGATTGTTGTTTTCAGTCCTTGGGGATGTGAGCATATTCCACTGCCGGCTGCATGAGAGAGCTCCATTTCAAAGCCCTCTGCTTCGCTTCAAGCACTTTTGTATGGAAATTGGACAGTATTTTCCCATCGAAAACCACGGGTCACCGCCTGCCTTCTCACTTATCAGGAGACGCGGCCGTGAGAGTTTGTAAAGTATTTCAAAGAGCCAACTAGTGCACTATCAAATGGAAATCTGAGTCATTTGAAGGACAAAACGAGAACGACTGATGTGGTTCGATCATCTTTTATTAATATCGCAGATCTATATTGTAACACGGTCTTAGCGTTTGTTGTCAAAACTAAATGCTAGTCATGTTATACGGTTTAAACACTTCTAAAAGCTTCCAGAGTTCTAGTTTCAAGAAAGTGAAGCCTTCTTCTATTAGTTTCAGTACAAACGCTGACGTGTTGGCACATCTGCTTTGAAAACGAAGCGGTACTCTAAATAATAAGCCAGCGGATGAGTGTGTAACTAAGCACAGCCTTCAGACAGAGAGCTGTGAGTCAGACGCCGAGCAAGTGGGAGCCATCTTCTATATTCCTAATACAAATCACATCAAGAAGAGTTTGACACTGTCTTTATTGCCAATATGAGCTTTGGAACAAACCTGAAGTTGGAGACAAAGCGTCTTGATTGAAAAAGTCTTCCCAGTGTCATAAATCAAAGACTGCAGAATACTTTTGTATACTTTTTCCTTTGTCTCAGCCGCAGACGGTACGCCCACAGATCGCCCACGGTCTGTTTGCTGACCGTCTGATGCATATTGCAAACAATAGCAGTCAGCGATTTTTCAGTCAGGAAAGCTAGGATCTGATCGGCTGATTTTATGCCACTATACCATTTTTCCTTAGTCTGCATTTACTGCTAAGTCTGGCTAGATGTAATGGCTAGACTTTTCTAGGACTGCCAAATTGAACTGATGTAATGTGTAGAGGAAATTAAAACAGGAATCACTGCTAATAACTGCTAATCTGCTAAGGTTTCGCCAAATATTGAAACTGGGAAATGTTCCAAAATAAAGAATCCCGAGTTTGCCATCACCGCAGTATATTTGCTGTTGGGTTATTGGCTTAGATTCATTAAAGTCCGTGTAAAGTGATATTAAAATATGTGTCCTGAGTTTGTCTACACAAAAGAAAAATGTGTTATTAACCACCCAGCCAAATTTTAATGATAAAAAACCGCCAATTAATTAAAATAAGTTATCAAAATCTTTGAAAAATAAGCAGGACTCTCTGCTCTCAAACGCTGGGGGCGTGTCCGCTGTCGGCGCTGAAACCACGCCCACTCGCAGAAAAGCGGCCGTCTCTTTCAACTGTCAAATACTGCTACAACCTGAATGGATGCTACTGATGCTACCTCTAGTAGCTTAATTGGATTTATACAGCCATACATTTTTGAGCGTGCAAGTTCGTTATTTAATTGCAGACGTGCGGCAAGCGTGCTCAACTCGCGTCAGCTCTGCAGGGAGTTGAAACCTTCTCGTCTGGTCTTCAACATGGTCTTCAAGGCGGGGCGGCTCATAATTGCTTAGCAACGGCAAATACCACGAGAGTACAAGCTCCTGTGCTCTTTGAAAGAAGAGAAAGCGGTACAGCTCGCTAGCCTGATTATGTCAGACTTCGTACTTCCGCTCAATTTCATTTAGCTTCTGTACTCATTCTGACATAGCAGACCATCTCCCGGTTTATCTCCGGCTCCGCAGCAGCCGGGCCAATCAGCGAACAGAGGGCGGGCTGAGAGCCGTGACGTAGACGCTAAGCGCCGAATTTAAGATTGTAGTTTAGGTGAGGGAAATCTAAAACGACAGCGGACATGGAGACACGGAATGCCGTTTGCTCTGTTGTGGAGAATATTCCCGGCATTTGCCAACTGAAGCCCGAACAAGAAGAGTGTTTGGTTCACATTTTGAATGGAGGTGATGTTGTGGCCCTACTCCCGACAGGTTTTGGGAAAAGTTTTATTTATCAACTGTTACTGATCGTCAGCGAGAAACTGGGGAGGCCAAAGTACGGCAAGGCAATAATTGTGGATGCGTAGATTTACTTCACATAATCTGCAAAAGTCGTTCGCAGCCATCTTCTCTCCGGTATTTTGCTCGATGGTTTTGTTTTCGCTGCACACCTGTGTTTACAGCGGAAGTTTGAGGTGGCCAAGCTGTCGAATAACATACGTCATAACCAACCGTTATGTGATTGGCTTATGGGTACACCAATGATTTTAAACTTCAGACAAGCGCCCGCCCACGAGAAAGAAAACGCTTGTCAATTATGCCCTTCCAGACTCTGTCTACGAAGCAAAGAGAAGTAGCAGAGTTTGGTATTACCAGGCTAACAGCTCGCCTTTCCATGCGTTTTTAAATGCGAATTGTGAACCCTCCATGTTTTTAAATGAATGAATCTGTATATCTAACATCACAGACATTTAAAAAGACGAACTAAGAACTTGACCTCTCAACATAGTTAGTTATTATAATGTTAGGGGTGGGGCCACGCTCGGTGGCTCCATTGCGTCATCGAGCCACCGTTTTAGCCCCGCCCAATAAATCCTGAACACAGAATTGGTGAAAAACTGTTTAACGGTTTAACTCCACAATTCAGTACTACATAGTTCAGAGTCTTAGTAATGTGTTTCAGCAATACATTTCTAACATTTGTAATGTGTTTAGAAACAATTCTCAGAATTCTCTTTACACTGACTTTAAGCATCTCGATTATTAATCTCGATGCATAGCCAACGAAACAATACATTAAAGATACATGAAGCAGCTACCAATGCGCTGAGATATGATTCACCCCGATAATGATGCAGTGTGCGATCCGATTTCGTTTTGACTCAACACAATGTGATTCATTGCAATACAATACAATTGGGAAAAAATATGATGCTACGCAATTCAATATTGTCTAGACAGTTTCTTTTTATTTCTTTGGTTCAGACAGACATGTTAGTCTCTGTGACTACACCTCGGCCTTTTTTTTACTGATGCAAATATGTTAGAAACGATGCATCGTGATACAAATGCCAACCTTTTAAATTCTTGCATCACATTGTTAACTTTTATGCCGATCCACTGATGCAAATCTGTGAATCTTACCATACCATCATTTTATTTCTGGTTAAAAAGCTAACTAGATCAGTCTAAAGAACACAACAGTTGTGTTCCACAAATAAAAATCCATTTATCCCATTTATTGTCTCCTTGGAGAAGTTAACAGTATCAAAAAGTGACGTAATTTCCAATACAGCTCAAAATGGGCTGTGCAGTTCATTTCTTCATTTATTTTCTCCATAGAGAAGCTGATTTGAACTGTAGCTGACAGTAAGTGACACCATTTGCAATACTTCAAGGGCTTTGTATATAGTTCATATTGACTAAGCAATTTTTCAATCTGGTAAATTAGGATCTGATTGGTTGGCGTTATATAACTTCCACGAGTATTGGGCACAGGTATTTATTTTCCTCAGTCTACATTTAGTCAAAGGTCTGACTAGATATGAAGCTGACTTTTCTAGGACTGCCAGATTGAACTGATGTAATATGTAGAGGAAGTTAAAACAGGACTTATTCATCAAAAGCATTCTGTGCAATATTTTTGATATTGCTCTATACTTGGGGGGTTTTAGCACAGAACAGCTAATCTGTTAAGATTTTTTCAAATGTTGTGACTGGGAAATAAAGCATCTCAAGTTTACTGTGTTTGCAGTGTATCTGCGGTTGGGTTGTCAGCTTACATTCATTTGCTGTAATAATACAAATAAATAAGTCTGCAAGTAAGTAAATACATAAAAAAATAAAAAACAAATACTGCTAAATAAATAACAAAATGCTGCTACACGAACAGAACAGAACAGAACAATGGATAAGCAATTTATGGGGAACATTTCAAAGATGTTTACAAAGCCTTTATGGGGATACCAACATCAATGTTTATTTAGGAAGTCATAAACGTCCTTAAACTTCCCAAAGACACATTGAGCATGACAAACATTGTATATTTTATTTATATTTTTGGATTGCAAAGCCTCATCTGTCTAAACAGCACAACAATAGTGTTCCAGAAATAAAAATCCCATTTATTTTCCCCATAGAGAAGCTGATTTTTAACATATCGTGTACATGTAACAGAGATGTAATGTCCAATATTGCCCAAAATGTGCTGTGTACTTCATTTCTTTATAAAAGACATTAAATACTTAGTCTTAAACTTTTTGCTTTAAATCAAAGTCGGGATTGTAATTCATATCGATTCATGACTTAGCCAAACTGTTCTATAATAAAGAGTTCTACGGAGAAAATGAATGAGTAAAACGCCTACACAGAGGCTGGTGAAAAACGCTGTCCATAATGAGTCAGACTTTCCAACTTGTCACTTAAAATGAATAAATCATCCCAAAAACAGCATTTAAAATTGGACGTCGAATTTGGAAATGTTCACGCCGCAGGTGTGTTATGTCATGCCAGCAATTCACTTTTAAGCACATAACATGCATCAATGAGTCATTAAATCACAATAAAACCTTTTCTGCAAATGTCTGATAATCACACACTTGCAGAACACATGCCAGCATTGCCATTTTGTTTGTTTTAATACGTTATGTTTTAATCATCGGACAACAGAATGCTATATGGTCGAATGTCTGAGATGACAAGAAAGTACTACATCCAAATTTGTAATGGAATGCAACATAGAGGTCGACATTAGACTGCCAAAAACACTCATGGAAGAGTTTCAGCTGTGCTTAAAGTGGAAAAGAGAACATGTGCTTTAGCATTTTCAATATTAACAGGTTAATATCACACCCGTTAATGTCAAATAACTTTTCCAAAGCCTTGCAAATGCCTTGGTTAATAACTGACCTGGTAGTAATCAAAGATTTCCACAGAACACCTAATCTAGCACAAGCAGAACATAATTTAGCACAGTGTCTATTTCTAACTCAAATTTCCAATGCATTTGTCCTTTGCATGTTTCCCAAGAATACCACCAGGAGACTCTGCTTTGGAGGTCATTGTGGTGTTTTTGAAGCCCGTCTCATGGAGAGCTGATGGGGACAGATCACATGAGAACTCATGGAACAATTAAAAGCCAGGTTCACTCCCAATCTGCACAAAGTTGTATGCCGTCATGCCAGATGTGCTTTTTGTGCCATGCATGGAAAATTGGCCCTGTAAGTTCTGACTCCATTGTAAATGTCTTTTGAGACATTTGCACATCCTGTTATCAACTGTAGGACACAAATTAGCAACACATTTAGAAACCATGAGTAAATTACCAGTAGGACTGAACTTCACAATAAGCGACACTTTCAGTAAGATGTTTAGTATTAGAAGAACCGACAAGGGTTTTGACCCAGAATTCAGCTGGCAGTTGTTGGTTGGCTGAAAATGACTTGTTATTTCAGGAGACACATGCAGTTATTCAGACCAAACAATGGAAACTGTACTAGTCTTGATTAAGGTTACCATCAAATTTCACCCTATTGTGCGAAACCATGAAAAATGCAACCTGGAATCCAGACTGTGCTTAATACCACTGGTCAGCTGCACATTGTTAGAGAAAACAAATAACTCATTCTTCATTATGTTAATGGAACCTCCAGAGAAAGCCGTGTTAATGAGTACAAATTAATTTTTAATTTTGGAAGAAAGTCCAATCCAGTGACCAAAGTTGAAAAAGTAAACAGGACATCCAAATGGAGCAATTAAATTGAGTTAAAGTCAACACTAAATTAAAATTAATCTATTTACTTAAATTTAAATGCAGACATTCATTCAAAACATGCTACTCAAAAAAAAAAAAAAAACATGTTCCTCTTTTGTAATCTTTCTAGTTCATGTGATGACACATACAACATGTCACAGACTATTGAATTTCACAGACAAGAAACATGACCAATGAGGTCAAAAGCCTTAAAAGTGAGTGACGGTGATATACTCATGAACTTTACTGCACATTAACTATTAACCATTAACATTAACCAGCATAGGTTGTTTGCAATCACGTGATTCTGATGACGTGCGAAATGCAGCTGGAGGACAGGAAGTGATTTTTCTCTATAGGAATCAGTAGCAGAGACTCAAAATGCCTGTGTTTTGCTATGTTTATGGATGCTCAAATAGGTCAAACGGAGAAAACTTATGAACAATACAATTTCGTACACGATAAAAGCTCCTTGTTTGATTTGAGCATTCATAAACAGCGCAAAACACAGGCATTTTGAGTTGGACTAAAACTACTCACAAAGGGTATGACAACTTCCTACTTTCTTTGAGCTTATGCACCTCAGTTTTTGAGTGAACATTGGCAAAATCATCACCAAATAATGCTTTTTTCACTGAAAAACTGAGGTGCATAAGCTCAGATCAATGAGGCCTATGATCAACCAGTTTCAAAAACAAATACAAATCATGTGCTAATTGAAAGATAAAAATGTGCAAAAGCATAAAACCCAGGAAATCCAGAAAGTAAATTTGACAAAGTTACTGCTGATTATCAAATTCATACCTACTTTTCAATTCCTGCCAAATTTCTTCAGTATCAAGGACGCTGTTGAGATACATTCGTGCTGAAGAGAAGTGCAAAATCTAAAGCGCTTACAGCTCTCACTCGCTTCTCTTATTCATTAGACTGTAATTGGTTTTTCATTATATACGATGGTTAATGTTAAGATTATGGGCTGCATAATTCCAAATGAGCTTTCCCTGTAGACTACAAAGTATGATTGGGTGAATTTATTGGACTATAATATACAGGGATCTCAAGCACACTTGAACAATACGAAATGCGGCATCAGCAGTTTTGAAAGCCAGAAGACAAGTCCTTAAATTTTACTTGAGCGAGTCAAAGGCAGTGTATACATTTATGGTGTCTTAACTCTTAATTAAGTAATTGTACTCTTTACTTAAGTAAATCAATTTAACCATTTGCTTAAGCCATGCTGTAATTTAGGTTGACCCATGAAACCTGCTTTGCAAAGGCCTTCATTCAATAAACTTTTATCCATACTGAGAGCATCTTCTAGGCTTAATGAGGGCCAAATCCAAACTAAACCTTACAAAGAAACCCAATGATGCAATTTAGGACCCAAAGTCCAGGGTTTTCGCTTAAACTCATCAAGCTTAGGACCATTTTTATGCATCCAATAAATTTAGTAACACTATAGATGGTCTTTTTGGGCCTCTTCAGTGTCAGAGGTAATGCATTACAAGTAACACAATTTACATAATTTGATTACTAGTAAAGTAACGCATTACTTTTTAATTTGCAATACAATACCTGAGTTACTTTTTCAAATATGTAATGTCAGTTACTTTGTTTTCCCATTTATTGTCTGACAGCTCTCCTGTCCTCATTTTGAGAGAAATCAGGAGTACTTACAGAGTAAGTGTGTGCACTGTGTGCGCTGTGTGAACATGATGCTTACTGTAGTTTTAGACTAAAGGGTCTGAAATTTTTGTATGCATTTTTTTAATTCTTTTTCGTTTTCGTCATCCTTTCCTATCAAAATGTTTGTTACGGATGCAAAAACGCAGAAAATCAAACCTGATCCGAATTTTTTTTATGATGGATGAAAGTTTCAGAGGCAGTGTATAAACGTGATTGACATAACATGAGGTCGTATATTTCGGACGCGGTGTGCAATGACCTTAAATGTGAACATACATTTACTCATCTCACTTGCACAAAACAGATTCAGTATTCCTTAAAATGAATAAAAACAGTGTAAAACAAACTCAAAATATTATGCAAACCTGAAATAATTAAATGCTAACACACACAAAATTGTAAAATAAAAAAAATATATGTATTTTTCCCATTTTATTAACCAATGTCTTTGCTGCTGACCTTTAAAGATCCAATTCAGCCATACTAATAAGCAAAAATGACTTTAGATAAACATAACATTTATGTTTTTTTTTTTTGTTTGTTTGTTTTTTTGTGATTGAGGATAAAGTGTTGAACTTTCTTCTCTTGCATCATGCGGTCCAGTATGACAGCACGGCTGAAAGGTTTATTTGAATGTGAATTTGCATTTCCTTCAGCCTGAGGCATATTCATTTCACTTTTGGTGTGAAAGGGCTTCTGCATTTGCCAAAAATACTAAAAACATTTGTACATTAAAAACAAACAAGCAAGCCCAGGCCAGATGAGAAAGAGTAACGCAGAAGTAACATAACACATTACTTTTCATAAAAAGTAACTAAGTAATGCAATTAGTTAATTTTGGAGAGTAACACAGTATTTGTTTGCATTACTTTTAAAGCTAACTTTCCCCCAACACTGGGCCTCTTCATTTGAATTCACGTACATTATTTTTCAGTTAAATCTGATTTCCACTGATATTTAAAAAAATTTCAGATATATATAAACCAACCAAAGAGGGTTTTTTTTTTTTTCTTAATTATTATAGGTTTCTCTTTACAAACCATGAAAAAAATTAATTGCAATGAGTGTTATATTCCCAAAGAGAAGCACAGTGACTTTCAGAATGAGGTAGTATTGCGAATATTATACTTTATTCAAAAAAGGTGATTTGGAAACTTCTTAAAGGAATATAGCTGTCAGCAGTCATCCATTATCCACTGATGTCTTCATCAAACTGGATGTGGATATCACAAATGAATCCCATTTGCACTTTGACACGGATCAAATGACGTATATGTTGTGCATCTTCGCTCTGACGCTTCTTAACAAAAAAAAATATATATATATATATATATATATATATATATATATATATATATATATATTATAAAACCAACAACAAAAAAGCAAGAAGAGCCTAAATTGGGGGAGAGACCAGCACACAATTATGTAATGTAGAAGCCATTTTCAGCACGCAATATTTCTCTGGTCCTTGTCTGAACGGCAGGACAAAAGAATTAAATTTGCATTTAAATAACCTCTTTCATCCTCGTAAGGAGCCAAAAATGACTGAGGTAAACTCAAATCTCTTTCTCAGCTGCTCCCTGAAATGATACGGCTCACAGCGACACCAAATTTAATGCCCTTCCCAAATCTACCTTTACAAGCCTCGTCCTGTATCAATGCACGTGGATCACTAAATCGCCACCTGATGCCTTTAATCTGCTTTTTCAGGTTACAGAAGCTCTTCAGAAGTCTGTGTTTAGAATATGACGGCTTATTCATGGCTAAATCCGTGCTCGCTGCTAATCTCAGCTCGTGAAACTAGAAAGAGCTTAATCACCTTATGTCGCTAACCAGCTCACATTCAGAACGATGATGATAATGACGGGACTGAACTGCTGTGACACGTGTTGATATATGTTTTTTTTTTTTTTTTTTTTTTTTTTAGAATCGCGATATTATCATTATAAAGGAAACCTCATTATATTCTTCAAAGCCAAGCACTAATGGCCTCAGATAACTCAGGAGGGAGAGATTCACTAACAAGCCCATCTCTGAGGAGAATTCATCAGAGACCTTATTGAGGAACTCAACGGTCAGCTAATTCACACTTTTTTTTTCTTTTCTTTTCTTTTTTCTCTCTCAGAAACTGCATTTGGAGTAGTGTACTGCTAAGACTAGTAGTATTTCGGCAAAGTGCAGTTTTTATACAGTGTAAGGTATGTGAAGTTCATGTATGCATAAAATACCCCAGTAACCAAACTTAAATTAGCCACTATATGCTCTCTATTTACTATCTTTTCTTGATTAATTGACATTTTACTTGGAATAATAAAATAGGGCTTTAAAGTAATAGATGGTACAAAAATGAAAATTTGCTGAACATTCTGATGTTTCTTCAACAATTTTGGAGAAATTTCAAAATTAAATTACATGAAATGAAATAAACACCGGGTTTTAAGGGAATAGTTCATCTAAAAATTACTTTTTCTGAAAATTTATTCTAAAGCCTCTTCATCTGAACAATTTTGGAGAAATTTAGCAGTACATCACTTAATCACCAATAAAAAATAATAAAATAAAATAAAAAGATATGATATGATAACTGGCACTGTCTAAATTGAACATTGTTGATAGCACATATAACTGGAAACAGTAGAATAATTTTCTGGTTTGAAAGCCACAAGTTTCTTTCTGTTCACATACGTCATCCATGACTTCATCAGTGACGTCAGAGATTATGAATTAAATTCTGGTCAATGACCTCATCAGTGATTTGTCAGTATTTTACTTTTGGTAGCATTTTAGTTTGACAGATGCTTGAAAAATGTGACAGCAACTATCATGTGGCAGAATGTATTTTCACAGTGAATGCACGTCACTTTGGATAATGTGTAAATGATAAAGGCATCTGCAATTCAACCGAACTGCTCAAGTGTTTAATCCTCTAAATAAATGACAAAACTACAACTGGATACATTTTGGTTGCAATGTATAAGATAAATTAAGTTTGCAAGTCTCAATATTATTACTATTTTAACAATGTATTGAGTTTTCTACCGAATTCAAGAACTCCCTGTGAAAAAGAATCCACCAAATAATTTATTTAGAACAGATGTTATTTTATTTACCCTGCACCTATTGTATTTTTTATGAAAAGATATTCCTTTCTATTTCAAGCCTGTAGCCTAGCCTGAACCCTTCTGTAACAGTTATTAAAGGTGCTTTAGATGTTCAGAGCTATTTAGTCTAACATTAATATCACCTCTTTCATAAAAATGATTTTGCCAACTCCATTAGGACTGGATCCCTCTCTACCTCTCTGTTGTAGCTCAATAACTTTCACTTGTGCGGCGTCTCAAGTCCCTGTACCTGCTGGATGCCAATCAAATATCAGCAGGTGTTGTGAGGGAAGTTAGATAAACTTTCTGCGGATTGTTTTTAACTGCAGCTTCTGCGTGTAACCGATAGTAACATCTGCCATGACTAGTTGCTGAGCTAATGTGAGCTGATCTCCAGATGTTTTTGTTGTTGTTTAATCAGTATAGTATATCGGCTCCTGGCCTCCTGTTGCTTTCACACATGAGCAGCAGATGAATGCTGGTCTGACGGTGGCTACTCTTTGCCATAATGAGACATTGATTTTGTGCTGGACAACTCCTGTCCAGAGTAAAATCCATCACAGACTGCTAATCAGACCTCGGCTCGGAGGATTTGGGACAAAAACAGGTGCAGTGAATGTTTCTTCATCTTCATCAGGAAGTCAATTAACATGCTTGCCTGTACTAAGCATTTATCAATTAGACATATATGACTCAATACTTTTTGCCTTAAAATATAATAATAAGAAGAATACTCACTGTGAAATATTACAGGATTACACCTATAAAAATTTGTCAAATGGTGCTATGTAGAACCATAAGAGGTGCCATATTGCATTGCATTTCATCAACAAAAATGGTGCTAAACAGCACCAACAGTGGTTCTTTGGCCCGTAAAGAACATTTAAAGGGGCTTAACAGGTTATTTGTATGGCAGCAGTGCTATATAGCACCTCAATCACCCCAAAGAACCACTGAAGAACCATACAGGAGCTGTATATGATAGCGGTGCTATATAGCCCCTCAGTCATGCCAAGAACCGGTGAAGAACCGCTGAAGAACCAAGATTTGGTGCTATACAGCACCAAAAGTGGTTCCCCTATGATTATGAGCCAAAGAACCACTTTTAGTGCTATACAGCACCATTTTTTTAGAGTGTTGTTAGTATAAATAAAAATTTGATAGATAGATTTATTGCTATAAATATAAATGTATAGATGCTGAATATATTTACTCAGTACCTTCCGACTGTGCTTTTGAAGAGAAGCAGTATATAATACAAAAAAAAAAAAAAAAGAAATATTGTAATAGCAACATACAGGGCAGAATACAAAATATAAAACCAGAAATAATCTATTATAGAGAACAACAACAGTTTCATCCTAGAAATGTGACTGCAGAAGTGTAGGGAAATACACTGTTATTAATTTGCTAATTTTGCTAAATAGTATGCTTATGAAAGTAAACTAACGTCCAGCCTAAATTATGATTTCATTGTATACCATATATCAATATTATTCTTTCATCACATTAATAATCCATGCATTTGGAACAAAGTCGACATTCATGAATAACGCATGCCGCCGTTGTCGCTTCTCCATTATTTCTTTGTAGGTTCAATTATTTATAAATTTTTGAAACAAGGTAATCAGCTCTCAATAACAGTCCCTCATTTTGCATTTTGTTTCCTATCTAAAAATGTTTCTACTAACAGCAGGCCAAATTTACAAAACCAGATTGGACTCCACAGGTTTTCACAGAGTGCTGCGCCTTTAACAGAAGGTCCCTGAACCTTCACAAGTTTGTTTTTTAACAGTTAGCCTGGAAATTGAACTTGACCTATAATTACTGCGGTGCCCACTTGATAGATTCAGTCGGTGCATTTTTATTAAACCGTCATGGAAGAGAACAAAACAACGGGGAAATAAACTCGGGCATGCAACGAATCTTAAATGTGCTCAGGCAACAAATTTATTTCCTCTGAGTCTGTCAAACTGTGAACATCTATCTTCTGTAGCGGACGCTCCCAACGCTCTATTTTTGGAGACAGCATCAGTCAGACTCTCAGCACAATGTGGTCATCATCTAAATGTGAAGAAAATCTGATGCGGAGAATGAAAAAAATATATATATTGCAGAAGTGCAATTAAGGTTCGGATATGGGAAATAGTTGTGAAGGTTTGCCGTCTCTCTACAGGTAAATGTCCTTTTACGGTCTGAAATGACACTCTATATAAAGTAATGAGAATGTACATCATCTCAGGTCACTGAGGAACAAGGTCTTCACTAATCAATACACCAATAACGAGAAAGCCTTTCCTATCTATCATGCCAGATCACATACATCATTCGGTTACATTTAAGTGCTCGGTGAGAAATGTTACCTCATAGATTACACCTATAGAACCTACTTAGGGAAAAAAGTACTATTGTATATTTTAAATGTAGACACTGTTTAAGCTGAAAGCTCAAGTTTCCTTTGATACTCAAGACAAAAATAACACTGGAATTTAAAGGAATAGTTCACCCAAAAATTTTAATTTGAAAAAGTAGCCGCCCTCAGGCCATCTAAGATGTAGATTAGTTTGTTTCTTCATCAGAACTGATTTGGAGAAATGTAGCATGTAACTCACCAATGGATCCTCTGCAGTGAATGGGTGCCGTCACAATGAGAGACCAAAGAGCTGATAAAAACATCACAATAATCCACAAGTAATCCACACCACTCCAGTCCATCAGTTAACATATTGTAAAGTGAAAAGCTGTGTGTTTGTAAGAAACAAATTCATCATTAAGGTGTTTTTAACTTCAAACCGTTGCTTCTGGATAAAATATGAGTCCTCTATTCATATTGCTTTCTTCACTGAAGAAATAGTCTCATCTGAATCAGTAGAGAAATGTGAGCAGATCAAGCACTGTTTACATGCAAAAACAGTCTAAGAATGCTCTAAACAAATATGTTGGTGGATTCTGATATAAGGACATCAGGAGATGGACTTTTTCACTGGAATCTATTATGGCCAGAAGTGGCAGGTTAAAGATAAAAACATCTTAGTGATGGATTTGTCTCTCATAAACATGTAGCTTTTCACTTCATAAGACGTTAATTGCTGGACTGGACTGGAGTGGTGATGTTTTATCAGCTGTTTGGACTCTCATTCTGACGGCACCCATCCACTGCAGAGGATCCATTGGTGAGCAAGTGCTGTAATGCTAAAATTTCTTGGATAGCCTGAGGGTGAGTACATTTTCAACAACATTTCATTTCTATTACTTTAATGTTTCCTTTAATGTCCTTCAGTAGAAAGAGAACATCTGCATGGTGCAAAACAATCGCACGGTGACAAAAGCAGAAATCAATGCAGTATTCAGGGGAAAAAATAATGAACAAACAATGGAGTGAATCAGCCATTTAACATCGTGGAGGCTTAAAGGTCAAACAGGCATCAGCTTGCATCAAAGACATATAATTATTTATTAGTGCATTCACATGGATCCAGTCTCAGTAATTAAACCATTGTCTTACCTTAAAACATCACAGTGACAAGGTATTCACAATTTAACAGTACTATTTCACCCCATTGTACCCTCTGCTCTTCAGCACTGAGTGCAACACAGCAAGATAAGCGCTAAGACTGCATGTCCGTGGGCTTTTAAGACAGGAAATGTGAAAGTGGTGATGACCTGTCAAATCAAATAACCAGTCCTATTTCAGGGGATTCACTGTGATTGTTTCACCATTATTGAGATGCTAATTGACCCTCCCAGACAGGCTGTCAGCTGTAAAACTAGAGAGCTCTCCAAAACACTTCACTGTCAGAGCCAGTAAATCCACAGCGCTGCAAAGAGAAACGCTCTACCAGCACAGAGCTTGTGAATGCATAGTTCACAGAACAGGTCCTCTTAAAAGACAACGTCCTTTTCCAATGCTAAAATATTCCCGAAGAGTCTAAACACTGTGGATTTGTGACTTTTTTAAAACACTGAGCTGTTGTTTGAGCACTGTACGGAAGAGGATAAGTGCCAAGCAATAATAAAAAATAAATAAAACCATCACAAGATTAAACTCGTTAAATTTCAAGAAAAATGTCAAAATAAAAGTAGTTAAATTTCGAGAAAATAAGTCAAGATGAAATTTTGAGAAAAAAAAAATCTAGAAAAATTCAAAATAAAATGTTGAGAATAAACTCATTTAATTGCGAGAAAAAAAGTCATTGTTTTGAGAAAAAAACTTGTCACTCATTTCATCTCGTTGGACAGAGTCAAATAGTCTCAGTAGTGGTGTAGGTTGGAGAGTAATGTGCAGGGACGTAGCGTGTGATGTGATCGACTAGGGTTCGAAACCGTCTTTAGCCAAACTCGCTTTTCTTCCTTTTGTCATCACATATCACATCGGAAAAGTGGAAATCAATTGCTCAACGAGAAAAAAGCAATTGCTGGACTAAACTAATTTTAAACTTTAATCTTGAGATGGTTTTATTTTTTTAATATTGCTTGGCCCTAATCCTCTTCTGTAGCATTGTGACTCAACCAATGGTGTGATTTTGAGGAAGAACCTGTTTATGTGAACAAAGTACAATATTGTTAAAACATATGGGTGTCAGAAAGATTTTTTAATGTGTAAAGTCTCTTTTGCTCACCAAGGCTGCATTTATTTGATCATAAATATACATAAAACAGTAATATTATGAACGGTTAACCTTAACCTTAACTTAGTAAATGCACATGTGCTGTCACTGAGCGTTGCTGGTAATTATGTTGAACTGCCAACTGTCTTTTTCTGTTAAATGTTGTTGTTGTTTTCACTGTATATATATATATATATATATTTTTAATATGGAACTTTAGTCTGCTGTCTTGGCCAGGACTCCCTTGAAAAAGAGATTCTGAATCTTAATGGGATTATTTCCTGGCAAAATAAAGATTAAATTTAAACCTTAAATAAATGGTTTCTATTTGAATATTTTTCAAAATGTAATTTATTCCTGTAATGCAAAGCTGAATTTTCAGCATCATTACTCCAGTCTTCAGTGTCACATGATCCTTCAGATATAATTTTATTATTTTGATTTGCTGTGCGAGAAACATTTGTTGAAATATAGGATCAATTTAATTCATACTTAAAGCTTAAATGTCTTTCACAAAATAAAAAATAAAAAAATACTTATGACACCAAATTTGAACACAAAAATTTGTCCACATAAAAAGAAATGTTCAAATCTGTTTTACTCCAATAATGTGACATACAGCAAAACGTTAATGGAGCCAGACAAACAGTGATGAGTTTTGTGAATATGACTGATACTATAACATGCCTGATTTGCATACAAATATAGCATTTTTGTCGTGAAAATGAACAATAATGCCCAAATTTAGATGCAGATTTCAACTCATTTAGCAACTGGTTAAACTGGATTGCAGGTGGTTATTGCATATGATGCTGTTTTTGCTCTGAAATACCCAACCTACCGCAAGCAGTTTGCCCAGTTGACTTTAACACTGCACATCAGTATTGGCACAACATCCTTTCATAAAATTCAAGTATAATTCCACCTCAGCTTGCCATGTCGCATTCGCTCAGTCTCACAGAACCGCCACAGTTAGTGAATGTGATTACCTGAAACAATTAGTCATCTTCAAAGAGAGCCTGTTTCACTTTTCTCAGCCACCGTCTGATAGCTTCAACTAAAAAAAAAAAAATGTCGCGGGAAGATGAAAGCAAACTCTGTGCTTTATTCAGTGGCTTATTTTAAGAGAAGTTTTGATTATCTCCGCTTTCTGTCATGAGCAGGATGTCAGCAGGACAGAAAACAAGTTAATTAAGAGAGCGTGAACGTCCAGGTGGAATTATGCATCTTCAGAATAAGAACTGGAAAGAACAGACAGTATGACAGTGAGAAAATGAGGAGAGGGGATTCTGGCGTCTATGGGGGATGAATCACAACCTATTAACTTTAGGTAGATAGGTCTGCCGCTGTATGCTTGTTTACCAGCTATCTTCGTCTCGCTGTCTAGCCATGGAGGAATATGCAGCAAGAAATGAATTTCTTAGAAATAAATTTGCTCAAACTACACTGAACCAAACTTTGGACTGCCCTCAAGAAAAAATAAATAAATAAAATAAAAAATTATAATATAATCAATTCATTACTTGACTGGACAAAAGAAAAAAGAAACAAGTATCAACATGACTAATGTGGACAGAAATTTAATTTAAATATATATTCATTGTCTAAATATAAAGTCCATTTTATAAATAAAGTCTTGCTTTTTTTTTAAATATTTTGAATTGACAAAATTAATTTCAAAATGGGCAATCTCTTGAGAATCCTTGAAAATGTTGCTAATCAAGCTTTTAAGTTAAGCAGAGATTTACTATTAAGTATTTGTAATATTTAGTTTGATTTAATTTAATATTTTTAATTAAATAATTGTAATAAAATAGTTTTATATATATATATATATATATTTTTTTTTTTTTTTTTTTTTTTAAATATATATTTCTATTATGTGGAGGCCAGTAAGATCAAACATATGAACTTGGACTTTAAAATAATAAAATAAAATAAAATAAAATAAAATAAAATAAAATAAAATAAAATAAAATAAAATAAAATAAAATAAAATAAAATAAAATAAAATAAAATAAAATAAAATAAAATAAAATAAAATAAAATAAAATAAAATAAAATAAAATAAAATAAAATAAAATAAAATAAAATAAAAGTTCACATGTGGATGCAGCATATGGAAGTCTAAATGTTGGAAATAACACTTTAAAATAAGATTTGTTAACTACATTTGTTAACATGGACTGTACTAACAATTATAATTACTTAATTATATAATTATACTTAATTATAGTTAATGTCAACAACATTTTATTTACTAACATTAACAAATGTTAATAAATGCTGTACTGTTTTAAATGTTGTTAAGACCATTTCAATTTAACTAGTTAAATCAGTTAAAAGTGTTGAAAATGTTCAAGTAAATGGTGAACACAGTTGCATCATCTAAAAATATCTTCCCCATTGCAATCTAAAATCTTAATAATAAAAATAAACATGTTCATGTCTATTTGCCAACTTCCCGTCTATAACAGAATGTATGAATTGCTGTCGCAATAATGGTGTTTCCAGTGGGACAAGATTCCAACCAATGACAACATGTGGGTGTATCAATTTGCCTTCAATTTGGGCCACTCTCACTCGCTGTAATGATCTGACAAAAGTCACAGTGAGCCCAAACTGAGACAGATTATACCACGCTCATGCCAGACAACAAAGATTGTAAAAGCACAAGAGGGTCTTTTCAATCCAGTTATGACACTGAATCTGCCAAGTCGTTATGTGACATATGCCCAGAAAAGCATTCATCTACTGACAGGGAAGAAGAAAAAAAAGAAAAAGAAATGTCATTTGGAATATTGGAATCATAGCTTAGACTATAAGAACACAACATGTTCGTTACGAATTCGCACCTTGCTTTAAGGGATATAAATTGCAAGATGAGCCCAATTTATTCTGCATCAAGGCGAGACCAGAGGCTCTGGCATTCAGTGAAGTCATCGGGCAAATCAGATAATGCCAGTTTCCCCTGCAGTAACAGCTGAACAGCAACGGCAGATTTAGTTTAATGGAGTACTAGAATGAACAGACTTCGCAATAAATGCAACAAAATAACACTTTATTGGGACTGCGAGTGGCTGTAGACAATTATTGTAACTCCTCTGCAGAATCAAGAGAACTTGAAATGCTCTCGCTTACTGGAAGTTAGTTTAGCAGTGTATATAGAACAAATCTGCTCTTAGATTTAAAGCACACAAACCAGTTTGACCACAAAAACACATGGTATGGGCCTATTATTATATAATCAGCGATGAAATCTGCTGAAAATGTACACACCCTCAGGCCATCCCATTTGTTTCTTCATCAGAACTTAGCATTTCATCAGTTGCTCACCAATGGATCCTCTGCAGTGAATGGGTGCCGTCAGAAGGAGAGTCCAAACAGCTGATTAAAATATCACAATAACACAAAAGCAGGCCATCAATTAACAGCATGTGAAGCGAAACACTGCGTTTCTAAGAAACAAGTCTATCATTAAGTTGTTTTTAACTTCACATTGTTGTTTATAACTACAATACCTGAATAGTCCTCAGACCATAATATTGCTTTTTTCTGTGAAAAAGTCTGGTTTGAATCTGGAGAGAAATGTGCACAGATCATGCACTGTTTACATGCCAAAACTAAACAAAGATATCGATGAATTTTGAGAGAACAACAGTGGATGGACTTTTTCACTAAGAGATATTATGTCTTATGGACTCATATTTTGGCCAGAAGTGACAGTTTAAAGTGAAATGTCTTAATGATGGATTTGTTTCTTATAAACACATACTTCACAAGACATTTTGACTCTAATTCTGACGGCACCCATTCACTGCAGAATATCTCACATCATTACAAAGTGATGTAATGCTAAATTTCTCCAAATCTGTTCGGATGAACAAAAAAAACTCTAATCTACATCTTTGATATATTGAGGGTACATTTTCAGCAAATGTCTATTTTTGAGTGAACTATTCCTTTAACATTACATTGTGCTCAGATTTGCCTAGAAATAAAGCAGTATGAAGAAATAGGAAATATTTCTCATTAAATTACTTCAGAAGCAAATGTTTTTATAGCTCTATACTCTTACCGTATGTCAGTGATTGTCTCACCGGTGTCTGTTATTATCTCTTTAAAGGGATTGTAGGAGAAACATCTGAGACGTGTTGATGTAATAATCAAACATAAGTGAAACTCTTTCTAAAATGTTGTAAATGATTTTGCTCCCCCTCAAAAGTTTCATCCAGCTCAAGATGTCATCTTGCTTTTTGATGTCTTAAAAGCTGAATGCTAATTTAATCTCTCATGCTGTGTCCTCCATCTGAGAAAACAGTTTCCCGAATGAATTATTTGATTCTGATTTGAAATAAAACATTATGTATGAAGGTTTGTTGATTTTTCAGCACAGAGGAAACATCCTGTTTCTGATTGAGACTGAACATTTGTTCAGATGTTAATACCTCTGATAAATGAACATGTTACCTTCAATTCTGATGCCTAAAGCTGAAGTCATTTTCTGATCGGTTCCATTACATTTGTGGCAAAATAAATAAATAAAAGTACTGTAATATTTGTGAAAGTTTCATTCATTTTTGTTATTGTAAATGAAATGTCTTAATTAACTTGACTAAACCTATTCCAACTGCTTTCATAATAATTATACCATACAGGAACAAGCTATTATCTACCATCTAGAATGAAACCCTAGCATCAACCTGGCAACAATATAGCAATGCAATAAAAAGAGTCAGATCAACTTAGCAACTGTTTGCTCATTTTCTACACTAGCAAGCATCCACAACAACCTAGAAACCATCTAGGACATCCTAGTGACACCCTAGCAACACCTTAGTAACAACCAAAACAACCTAGCAACCATATAACAACATGATAAAAACAGTCAGATCAGCTTAGTAACTGTTTGCTTATTTCCTACACAAGCAAGCACCCACAACAACACATAGTAGCATTCATCTAGAACCCTGATCTTTCGTGATCTATCGGTCGATCGCAAAGGGCAATGCTGGTAGATCACACATCTTTTAAATATGTAGGTAAATGCAGGTCTGGTTCAAAGCACCATCAAAAGAAAGCAAGAGCACCCTCAGTTGAAGCTGTAATAACAGCATATTTGCAAAACAGATCTGGCAAATTGTCCAGTGCCTATTTGTGTTTCTGCTCTGGAAAGCGTAAGAGGTGTTTTCACAGCATTGAGCAACGTAGCCAGTCACAGTCATATCTGTTGATTTCTGGAACACAATGGCCAATCAGAGACATTTATGTTAGACAGTACCCACTCACCGCTTAAAACACTAGAGCTTTTATTCAAAGTGATACAAGCTTGTAAATCCTCTCATTAAAACAATCAGTGTATGCATGAAGTAAATCATAGACTGATTGTGCAGTATAGAGAAATTCACTGAATATAACGAAACTTTGTGAGATTGCGATGCACAATTAAAAGGAGTGACAGCTGTCACCACCAATAACATTTTGGGCAGCATGTCGGCATATAGCGCCATTGCACTTCGGGCGTCCAGAGTTTGAGTCCTGGCTCATGGACCTTTCCTAATCACACCCTCGCTGTCATAATCTATCGTTCTATGGGTGTTTTCAATGTAATGTTAAAATTAAACAATGATCTAATTGAACATGATCTAGATCATTCTAGCGACACCCTAGCAACACTTAAGTAACCACCAAAACAAACTAGCCACCATATAACAACATGATAAAAACAGTTAGATCAACTTAGCAACTATTTGCTTATTTCCCACACAAGAAAGCACACACAACAACTTATAGTAGCATTCATCTAGAACATCCTAGTCATGCCCTGGCAACATCTTAGTAACCACCAAAACAACCTAGCAACCATATAACAATGTGATAAAAATAGTCAGATCAACTTAACAACTGCTTGCTCATTTTCTACATTAGCAAGCACCCACAACAACCTAGCAACCATTTAGAACATCCTAGCAACCATCTAGAACATTCTAATGACACCCTAGCAACCACATAACAATGTAGTAAAAAATAGTCAGATCAATTGGTAGCTGGCCTAATTTTGTTTATCAATACAACTTCCTGCATTTGCTTTCTGAAAAGACATTTCCTCACACAACAATCGCATGACAGCAGTTAGAGCAGCATTCTGATCTGCTGTGAGTTTGATCTGAATTTTCTCTTGTGTCTTTTCTCCTCTGGCCAACATTTTCATCAGTTCCAGTTAATGCCTTCGATATACTTGTGGAGCCGGATCAATTTGACCTCCATAAGCCAGCTGGATATGATTCCATTGACCCTGTCTCTCTGAAAAATTGTGTCTCATATGGGTTTTGTGGCACCATCTCATTGCTGTAATCTCTTATATGACAGGACTGAAGGCCCCGGGCCCTTAAAGTTGTCTGTCATCTTACTCTTAATTCCAGTTATGAATTTCTAAAACATCTGGGTAAAGGAACCCAATCAAAACTCTGAATGAGGCGTTTGAATGACAGCATTGTGCTACTATATGACCGCATGACCCTTGACCCAGTTTTGGTCCCAATTAATTTGCATACTCCATCATAAATGCATTTTCATTTAGTCCTCTTTGTGTCAAAATGACCTTTGTAATACCCAAGTGAAGTTTTATGCTGTGATATCATGACATAATTGAGTGATGATTAATTGACCCACTCTTCAGTCTATTTAAAAAAAAAAAAGGCCAGACAAAACATTTTAATTAATATCAATTAAACTATAACCACAGAGGTCTCCTGAGATCATTTCTTTACCCCTTCTCTAACTCTCTCATCCCAGGCTCCACAGTCAGCCGAGGTCATTTTTAAAAACAGAGAAAGTCTGTCATCTGCTGTTTCAAATGAGGAACTACACTATTTCAAATTTTATTATGGAAGTGGAGCCCTTGTGCTCTGAATTTGATGATGAACAGCACTTTGCATAACACATAAAATATATACTCTATTATTCTATTATTATCATTTAATGTGGAAATACATTTACATTTAATCATTTAGCAGATGCTTTTATCCAAAGAGATTACAAATGAGGACAGAAGCAATCAAACCAAAAAAAAGGGCAATAATAATATGTAAGTGCTGTGACAAGTCTCGGTTAGTCTAATGCAGTACACATAGCAAGGTTTTGCTTTGTTTTTGTTTTTTGTTTGTTTGTTTGTTTGTTTTACAAATAAAAAGAAAACGAGTCAAAAGAATAGAGAACGCTAATGTTAGAGGGTCATTTATTATAATAAATAAAAAGAAAACAAGTAGTTAGAACAGAAATAGGACAGAGAGTGCTAGTGTTTAGATGGAAGAGATGTGTTTTAGCCGTTTCTCAGACTCAGCTGCTCGGATCAAGTTAGGCCTGGAGGGTAGAAATAATATAAGCGTCAAAATGTGGCAATAGGCTAAGCAAAGATGAAGTCTGAGAAAACTCTTATTGTATATTTGAGTGCTCCTTTTTCAAGTCTCAATCTTCTTGATGTGCAGCCTGGGATGATTTTTAAACTTGAAAAAGCTCAGAGTTCAAATAAATGAATTAATTGGCTTTTTATGTAAAGCAAAAGCAAGTTCTGTCTTGTCAGTCAGAGAAATATTACACTAGGATATAAATACTAAATATAAAATAAACTAAAAATGAAATGGCAAAAAAAAAAACAAAAAAAAAAAAAACACTTTTTTAAGCTAGTTGACAAAGCAACATTTCATTTTTATTTAGTTTAACTTGATGTATTAAAATAGCCTAAACTTAAATAAACATTAATTAAATCTATAGCTATAAGGCCATAAGAAAATCTATAACTCTATATCTAAAATCTATAACTATATATCTATAACTATATGCCCCCCCAAAATTTTACTTTTACAGTAAGTGGAAGTATGTATGGGACACCATACTTGGCCACACATCATGTCACTTTATTTATAATTATTATTATTATTATAAACTGGGAATAAACTCGAATGGAGAATAGGGCTGTTATGTTGTTTTACAGTTTTTCTCAGTGGCTTTGGTGCATTTCTCAGATCAGAAGTGAATTTTTCAAAACAACTCGTTCAACCTCCACATCATCTAGTCACTTGTGAACATCATAAAAGCAGTTTCTCATTCTTTTAAACAAGTTGTGATTGCAATATTATATAGTTCTCCATGAAATAGTCTTAGTTGGCCGAGAGAGCTCAACGCTATGCAACTCCAGAAAACATCTTCATCGGTTTGACAGCAGGTGCAGCAAAAGCTCACAACGCAAACAAATAAAGAATTTTATTTGCAGCACGCTTCTGTATTTGTTTGCGTTGTGAGCATTTCTAGCTCTTGTGTTGTCAAATTGATGAAGTTGTTTTCTTAATTTGCAGGTATTTTTTTCTATTTGCAGCACGTTTCTGTATTTGTTTGCATTGTGAGCATTTGCAGTGTGCATGTGTTGTCAAATTGATTAAGTTGTTTTCTTAATTTGCAGGTATTTTTTTTTTCTATTTGCAGCACCTTGAGCTCTCTCTTTACCCCTCAAAACATCTAGTTATTAGTCCATCGTACAAGTCATTAAATGCAAAATGGTTGATCTAGTTGTCATAATCTGTCAAGCATATTTTCTACACATTTCTACTAGAATTTTTGTAAATTTGTCATGAATTGTGAAAGTGAATCTTGACTTTCACTAATGAAGAGAATATAGATCAACCAATTATAAACCAGTTCTCTGAAATAGCTCAAAGGTACATATGAACCTTCAATTGGAAAACATATATAGAGAGAGGACAACACAAGAGTTACACATTCTGACGATAGACGAACATCCAGAAAACGATCAGGGTCAACAGCCGAGAGGAAGAAGAGGAGTAAGGATGCATGGTGGAAGGGTACAGAGGCTAAGGACAGAGGCGCATATTACAGCAGATGAAATAAATGCCACTATTGTGGACCATGTTGTCAATCATGATGGCCTTACAATGGCTGAAAGGTGCAGATAAATATTGGGAGATCGACCATATCCTCAATAATTCAAACATTTCGAAACAGTAATCAATATCCCACATACAATAATGTGTAAATTTGTACTTTTGAAATGGATATATAGCATACATAAGAAGCACAGCCTTCTGCACTTCAGTACAGTAACTCTCATCCAAACTCTTGTCATATAGCTTACAGCAGGTAATGCTAACTGAGTGCACTGTTATATTCACAACATCTTGTTTGTAAACAATGATATGAGGACTTTTCATTCTGATGGCACTGATATGTTCATTGACATACAGTAAACACTTACTTTTGAGAGATGAACTAAAGATTTTGAGTAAGTTACAGGCTTTTGCAGGAAATCCATTGTGTGGTGCTGTTTATACAAATTGTTTTGAGAAATGCACATACGTCTTTGCAAATATTAAGGACGGTTCGAGAAATGCACTAAAGAAAAACTGTAAAAAAAAAAAAAAAAAAGATTACAGTTTTTCTGTAATCACCACACAATAGATTACCTGCAAAAGTCTGTAACTTACTTAAACTCTTTAGGTTATCTCTGATCAATGAACATATCAGTGGCATCAGAATTAAAAGTCCTTGTGTCATTGTTCACAAACAAGATGTGATGTTATCAATATAACAGTGCACTCTGTTAGTGTTACCTGATGTAAACTTTTGCACCAGTTTGGATGACAGTATTGAAATGCAGAAGGCTGCACTTCTTATGTATGCCATATATCCATTTCAAAAGTAGAAATGTACACACTTTATGTGGGATATTGGCTGAAAGAGACTGGATAGGATTCACCGTTACACTTCAAAGAACTGATTTACATCCTCTTCATTAGTGAAAGTCAAGATTCACCTGCACAGTTCATGGCAAAATTACAAAAAGTCTAACAGAAATGTGTAGAAAACATGCTTGACAGACTTATACGATGGACTAATGACTAGATGTTTTGAGGGGTAAGACTACTGCGCAGAGAACTATATAATACATTTTGAGCAACATGATATTAGCAGCTGATAATGTAGGAAACCGCAGACAGATGTGCATAATCAATTGCATGAATGTACCAAAGCAGTCGCAACTTGTTCAAAAGAATGAGAAACTGCTTTTATGCTGTGCACAAGTGACTAGATGATGCGGAGGTTGAACAAGTAGCTTTGAGAATTTCATTTCTGATCTGAGAAATGCACCAAAGTGACTGAGAAAAACTGTAAATATGACTTATGCACAATATTCATTGTTCTAAAACTTAATGATTACATATTTTTCATTTAATACACTGAGAGTATGCTATTTTGATTTTAAACTGATTATTGCAGCTGATTTAAACTCTGCAGCGATGCGCTGCCTCTACAATCCACCAGAGTCCACTAAACACCGCACTTTATCAACTCCATAACCCACCGCAGCAGCGCTCAACATTTCAGATGCATTCACATTAATGAATAAATGTGTTAAATATATAATCAAGCTGTTTAAATTCCGAGAGAACATCGGTCCAGAGTCATAAACATATTAATCATGCACGTGTTGATTTTCCCAGTGCGCAGAAAACCTCAGCAAACAGCCTGATTTTTCTATGCCCTTTTAACTCAATAAGGACTGCGGCAAAGAGATTGATCTAATTATTGCTGCAATCATGATTCATTTCATGATTTGCACATTCAACTCTATATTATAATCCTATGTAATAAGAGGCATTGCTTTCGCAATTACTCAGCCTATATAAAGTCTCTCGCAGCAATTACGCACAAAATCCCTCCGAAATTACCTGAGGTTCAGCGTCTCGTTCAAGGGCACAAAGGTACACAAATGTTTCCTTCTATGGATCAAACCTGCAACACCACCCAATAGATCTTGTAATTTTGATTATGGGTAATTTGGGTAGTAATTTAACACTTAACCCAGGCTCAGATTATGTATAATCCTTTATTAGCGCTCCTATTATTATGCAGAAGATTGTATCCACAGCGGCGTGTGATCCCGTTGAGCCACTGGCACGCACAAAAGCACAGTGGGGTTAAAGAAGAGGCTGTAACCTGAAACATCCTTTGAGAATGAAAAACTGATTTCTTTCTTTCTACCAGTGGTACAGTCATTTCAGCTGTGACACATCTCAACCTTTAACCCTTCCTTTTCACACGCTTGGAAAATGCCATATTGAATTTTCGGCACCGTCAATGCCAGGCTTCTCTGCTCTTGCCATCTAATTTTTCCCTCAAGCTTTGATCAATTCTTATCACTCTTCTCACGGTTGAAATAGACAGTCAGGGATGTGGAGTTCACGTCGACCGCGCTGCTCAGAACACAATCTCTTTGTAGAGCATCACTCTGAAGTAACAACAGCTTCTACCAACAGCTAACCTAACAATCAGCTGCCAGCTTAAACTAGCCTCAAACTCATGTAATGACAGATGACTGCTACACAAACAACTCTGAACCACTAAGCGTACCTGTCCGTCCTACAAAAACACAGGCCGAAAACAAGTGCATCTAACCTCATCAAATGGAATTGCAAAAATCAATTTTATCGATTAACTCGAATGTGTAGTTCACATCGACTTATTTGAATGAAAATCGGTTTTCTCTTTAACATCCGCCAACGCTCCCCTCTGGGCTCCCGTAGTTCCGAATATTATTACAATTTAAAATAACTATTCTCTATTGTAATACATTTTCAAATGTAATTTATTTCTGGGCTGGAAAGCTGAATTTTCAGCATCATTACGCCAGTCATTCTAATGTGCTGATTTGCTGCTCAAGTAACAGCATTATTATCAATGCTGCTGAATTTTTTGATGGAAACATCGACACTTTTTTTTTTCAGAATTCTCTGGTGAATGAGAAGTCCAAAATAGCAGCATTTATTTGAAATATAAATCTTTTTATAACAATGTGAAAGTCTTTAATGTCACTTTTTATTAGTCGAATCAATGCATCCTTGCTATTTAAAAGTATTAATTTATTTAAAAAATAATAATAAAAAAAAAACATTCTAAAACTATTAAGTAGTGCAGAAAGTATAAATATTCATATTTTCTAGTAAATGGGTGTGTTATGGAGATCAGGTTTTAGTGGAGACTATGAAATGTATTAACATTACCATTAGAAATAAAATGAACATATATTTATGCAAATACTTTCAAAGGGCACACAGAATGACCTTTTTTCTTCTAAAGTCCTCAAAATGACTATATCATTTGATCAAATCAGCATTAAATCAGCCATTCCCTCAAGGACAGCGGCTTGCTGGTTGAAAGTAGTGATTAATAATCAGAAGACCTCAGTACAAATCCAGGCTCCATCTGAACCTTGTAAATATATATGTATAATCATACACACAGGAACCAGAAACAATACAGAAAATCAAACCTGAACACCATCTGTTTTCGATAATAATTACCTCTACAAAAACACCTGACAGCTAGTGAAGACTTTCAGATACATGAGGTAAACAGTCTGGATAATGAATGAGAGGTACATGGGAAAACAGGTCAATGTGAGAATGTCTAAAAGTGGAAGCTTGTTAGGTTTGTTAGGGATTGGGATAAGGATGGAAGGAGATGAAAGAATGGGAGCAGGCCATGGGAATAACATTGGGAAACAAGCTCTACACGACACAACATCACAGAGCTTTGTCAGGGTACTTTCTACACTTTCACCTACACATTGATTCACTCTTTTAGCATGTTGTTGGTGCCCCCCCCCCCCCCCCACACACACACACACACTTCTAGAATTGCCAGACACTTCAGGTTTTATTTTTTCAAGGGTTTTATTTTTTCTTCTGATCATAGCCGTCAAATGTATGGACAAATGTGGATTTGTCTAGCAGAGGTTTTTTCTTCATGTTTTTTTTTCCCTCCACAATCTGATTCAAAAAACTATTTTCACAAGGTTCAACAATTTATTCATTTAATCAAAATTAATTTAAAAAATCTACTGAAATAAAGCTATATTATATTATATTATATTATATTATATTATATTATATTATATTTAGTGCTGTCAAAATATTAATCACAATTAATCACATCCAAAATAAAGGTTTTTGTTTACATAATATATGTATTGTGTATAGACACACATGCATGTATATATTTAAGAAAAATGTTATGTTTATACATTATATTTATATATACATAAATATACGCAGTACACACACATATATTATACAAACAAAAACTTTTATTTTGGATTCGATTAATCGCGATTAATCGTTTGACAGCACTAATATTATTATATTATACAATATTATATTAGGCTGTATTAGGTTATATTAGGTTAAATTAGATTAAAAAGAAACCTATTTCAATTAGTTGTTCAGTAACATTATTTCGGTAACATTTATAAATTATATTTAGTTTACGTTGAAGAACTAATTACTGACTGGAAATATTATAAATAAAATCAGAATTGAAATGTAATAAAATAAAGTTTAATAAATTAAAAAATATTAAATAAGATTAAATTAAAATACCAAAAATATAACTTAACTATAATGTAACTATATGTGGTATATATCACCACAAACTACAGAAATAGTGTTTACAATAATTCACTTAGATTATTTGTAGTCTATGTGAGGGCAAGACATTGCAAAGGTTTAAACACAAACCATATAGCCACATGCTGACACGAGAGAGTGATAAAATCACTCACTAACCTTGTCTATAGCTACACATTTATATAATCTTGTCATGTGAAATGGGTAGCTGAACTGTATACATAGAGATAATCCACGTACGAGAATGACTTCAGTAATAGTTTATCCAGCTAAAACAGTAGTCTAACCACTAAAAGCATCATTTAGATACTTTACAGTACAGCTCGAATAACACATTTTTGTTTTGGGAGGAATTAATAAGTGCTTTAAACAAAGTGCAGTTACAAAGTAATTATCTGGAATGTTGCCCTTATAGACTTCCATTACAAGTGCATTACCGAAAACATGATTTTTGTTTGTTTTTACAGAGTGAGAGATGCTTCAAAATATTTTCTGTGGTACACAACAGCCATTAATTTAAAATGCCTTAGCATTTATGAATCCTGCGCATTGCTTCTTACCTTAATGTTTTGAATAAACATCTTTTTTATCAAGACTTTGGTGGTATTTAAATGTCATCTGTTTGATTACATAAACAGACTACACTAGTATGAAATAAATAAATAACTAAAAGTTTCCTCTCGGGTGCCTGCAGAGAGCACCTAAACCATAGATAATGCATGCACTGCTGTTCAGCGGAGGCGTCTTGTGGGCCGTCTTCACACAGATGAGGTTGTGAAAATTTCATCAGCCATTAGAAAAGACAATGTGGCGTGCTTCTACATTCATGCAATATGCACGCAAATATTTTCTGAATAAACTATATGATGATGTGGAGAGATCAACCCCACAGTAGTTAAACCGTGAGAGCTAATGTAAGTCACAAAAACTAGCTCAAATGAACATGAAAAGTCATGTAAATAATAACTGAAGACAAATTCACAATTCAATACTAAATTAAAACAATGATGATACTTTGTTTTAGGGTCTCTTAACTAGTTGCTTATTAGCATGCATATTACTAGAATATTAGCTATTTATTAGTAGTAATTAAGCACATATTAATGCCTTATTCTACATCCCTCAATACCTAAACTTAACAACTACCGCACTAACTATTAATAAGCAGCAAATTAGGAATTTATTGAGGGAAAAGTCATAGTTAATAGTGAATAAGTGTTCCCTATTCTAAAGTGTTACCAACAACTCTTGTCTTAAAGGAATAGTTTAGCCATAAATGAAAATTAGCTGAAAATTCACTCAACCTCAGGCCATGCAAGTTTGTTTCCTCATCAGAACAGATCTGGAGAAATGTAGCATTTCATTATTTGTTCACCAATGGATCCTTTGCAGTGAATGGGTGCCGTCAGAATGAGAGTCCAAACAGCTGATAAAAACATCACAATAATCCACAAGCAATTCACACCACTCCAGTCCACCAGTTAACAACATGTGAAGTAAAGCTGCATGTTTGTACGAAATAAATACATCATTAACACGTTTTTAATTTCAAGTTGTTGCTTCCAGCTAAATGAGTCCAGAATCCATTGAAAAAGTCGTCTCATCTGAATCAGTAGAGAAATACAGTATGCACAGATCAAGCAGTATTTACAAGCAAAACCAGTTCTAAACAAATATGTCGGTTGATTTTGATATGAAATGAGAACAGGAGGTGGATTATGAACTTGTATTTTAGCCAGAAACAATGGTTAAAACAGTTACAGCGACTCCAGTCCATCAATTAATGTCTTGTGAAAAGCTGCATCTTTGAAAGAAACAAATCTATCAAGACTTCAAACCTCTGCTTTTGGCTAAAATACCAGTCTATGGAGAAGAAATATGCAGATCAACCATCATTTACAGTACAAGCAAAACAAATATTTTTTTATATTTTTTTCCCACTGGAGAAAGCAATGTTATGGATAGAGGACTCAAATTTTGGTTGGAAACAATGGTTTGAAGATAAAAATGTCCTAATGATGGATTTGTTTCTTATAAATGCAGCTTTTCACTTCACAAGAAATTAATTAATGGTGAGCAAGTGATGCAATGCTACATTTCTCCAAATCTGTTACCAAAACATTTGACTACAGCAACTCAGAAAGTTAAATATGCACTTCTGCTCATGGGTACCTGGTTTACCTGCAACTTTGAACAAAACTCTGAGTGTATGTCAAAGACTAGATGGCACTAACCTTGCAAATGTTGCCAAATCCAACAAGTAGTTCCTATTCATGCACTCATCTTATCAACCCGCAAACTTGTAAACACAATTGTGTTTGCAGGCATACTGATGCATATAGTCAGCAAACTGCAAATTTTTAGCAATGTGCAGACTGTGGATGCAGAGATGAGAAATATTCAGTCAGTATTTGTATAACTCTGCAAAACTCCACCACCAGCACCACAACATGATTTCTTTGTGCATGATTTAATGACATTTAGGTTATTGAGTCCACCAACACTGCACTGGCCTTTGCATTATTTTCCTCTCTTTTGTCACACAGAATCAAATGGATGGTAAGCCAATCAACTGCATCAGTATTGAGCTCACTATATATGAGTTTTCTATGTCTAGCCTTGGATACAGAAGCAAATTTGTAACAGTAATCCAGTTTTGCAGTACGCTGTCTTTCTCTTCTGTTTGTGTATACGGTGCTTTCGAAAGAACCTCTAAATTCTCAGCCAAACACAAAATTGTGGTTCAACATTACTTTCGGCAAAAGCAGGTAGATCTCAACCATTTTCAAGAAAGTAAAAGAGCTTTTTCATCACAGAAATTTGAGCTATTGCCTAACAAACGAAGTAGTATGGGTTATTTAGTAAAGAACGCAATATCTCTCCTATTCTCAAAAATATTGAAACAAACATCTAATCTTGGAGAAGAAGGGGAGAAACAGAGATGTGTGTAAATATCATAATCACTAGGGTAAAGCAAAATCTCAGCTGACAGAATTCAAGACAGAGAGTGCCAACAATCCCTAAAAATCAAAGCACCACTATATTTGATCTCCAGCAATAAAAGAGGAAGAAAAAGTAGAAAAATAGGATCAGCCTTAATAAAAAACAAGAACTGACATCACACACATCACACTCAGAGATGGTTTATTTATTGGTTTATTAATTATTATATAGATGGTTTATTATATTTATAATAAATATATAATAATATTAATAATAATTTAGCAATTTAATTTAGATTATATACATATACAGGTGCATCTAAAAAAAAATAGAATATCATGAAAAGTTCCTTCTTTTGTAATTTATTTCAAAAAGTGAATTTTCATATATTCTAGATTCATTACATGTAAAGTAAAACATTTCATTTTTTTTTCTTTTTTTAATTTTGATGATTAGAGCTTACAGCTCATGAAAGTCAAAAATCCAGTATCTCAAGAAATCATAATTATTTATATTTGATTTTCATTAAATGACCATCCCTACAGTATAAATTCCGGGTATCTCTTGTTCTTTGAAACCACAATAATGGGGAAGACTGCTGACTTGGCAATGGTCCAGAAGACGATCATTGACGCCCTCCACAAAGAGGATAAGTCACAGAAAGTAATTACTGAAAGGGCTGGCTGTTCACAGAGTGCTTTATCAAAGCATATTAAATGCAAAGTTGGCTGGAAGGAAGAAACTGAGTAGGAAAAGGTGCACAAGCAACACGGATAACCGCAAGCTTGAGAATAATGTCAAGCAAAGCTGATTCAAACACTTGGGAGAGCTTCACAAAGAGTGGACTGAAGCTGGAGTCAGTGTATCAAGAGTCATCAAGCTCAGACGTCTTCAGGAAAAGGGCTACCAAGCCACTTCTGAAACAGAAACGACGTCAGAAGCATCTTACCTGGGCTAAGGAAAAAAAGAACTGAACTGTTGCTCAGTGATCCAAAGTCCTTTCAGCTTTATGGAGATGCTGATTTCCTTTTCCAGCAGGACTTTAGCACCTGCCCAGTGCCAAAACCACTTCCAAGTGGTTTGCTGACCATGATATTACTGTGCTTGATTGGCCAGCCAGCATGCCTGACCTGAACCCCATATGGAATCTATGGGATATTTTCAAGAGAAAGATGAGAAACAGCCGATCCAAAAAAACAGACGAGCTGAAAGCTCAATATTGCCTCAGCAGTGCCACAGGCTGATCGCTTCCATGCTACACCTCACTGATGCTGCAGTTTGTGCTAAAGGAGCAGCAACCAAGTGTTGAAAGCATAAATTAACATACTTTAAAGAACTTGAACTTTTCTGTTTTGCAAATATTTTGATTAATCTTAGGAAATATTCTAATATTTTGAGATACTGGATTTTTGACTTTGATGAGCTGTAAGCTCTAATCATCAAAATGAGAACAAACAAAAAACTTTTGGAATGTTTTACTTTGCATGTAATGAATATGGAATATTTGAAAGTTTCAGTTTTTAAAATAAGATACTGTGTGTGTGTGTGTGTGTGTGTGTGTGTGTGTGTGTGTGTGTGTGTGTGTGTGTGTGTGTATTACTTTCAACTATAATTAAATTATTAGTAAATAAATATAGAGTGTTTTCTTATAAAACCTGATGCACTGAAGATTGATGTCTCAATTGCGAGGGGAAAGAAAAGTAATTTCTGTGAGACTCTGTATGGTGCGCATAAACTCAAACTGTGCAATTTATGAGGCTGAAAATTTATTTCAAAGGTAACAAATGGTAAGGGATAAAATTAGTTCACCTCCGACGCTCTAAAATTTCAAATGTGTCACATCAAGGTTTGTAGACCAACCAATAACATCAGTGATGTCAAACGTGCCGTGATGGATCTTAATGATCGATATCTAAATGAGATTAGAGAAGAATATAGACAAAAATTACTCCAGAAAACTGAAGTCATATACTCCTTTCAGGGTGCCTTTTACCCAGTTCCTCCTCAGTGTTTGTAGCAGCCTCATTTTGTGTTCCACGGCAGTAACGAAATTGGGTTTGAATTGACATGAGGATGAGCAAAAGATGACAGAATCCTGAACTCTTTAAAACAAACCGAGGCCAGTATCGTTTCATATATGATCCTCTCTCACATATACAGCGGGAGCGTATGAAACAGTGGAGAGCCACTCCAAGTCCTGCGCCTCTGATTGTAATGCTGAGATTTCGGGGGTTCTTTATTATGTTCCAGCACACAGATTGCACTAATTCACATCATTGTGCTTGAAGCAGCAACCGACTGAGATCGTTTTAGGCCTCTCAACCTCCATTTGCCGCTCCTCTCCTGTAGGCTGTTGCTCTAATGGAACTAATGCAGTCCACTAATACAAAAATCACACTGCACTGAATACCAGATTTTCATTAGGGCTGTACTGCCTGAAATGTGAATACTTTTTGATTACAAGACACAAATTCTGTTTAATTAGACAAGTTCTGTTTGTAAAAGTACAGATATGGTAGACAATAAGCAGCTTGTTTGATTCCTAAAACAATACAATAATCTAAAATTAATCAGCTGCTCATTTATAGTTGACAAAAGGCCCATAACTATAGTGTTTAAATTATAGCTATTGTCCAGGTGTAGTACAATGCTTATGCAATATACTACATGCTAATTCATAACAGCCATCAACCATTCAATGGCCATCTGATGCATAATGCACACAACAGTAGTAAAATCTCTTGGTTGGTTGGGCTTTATACAATTCTAAAAGCATAGTCACTTTGGAAACAAAAGGCATTTCAAAGGACAAGTATACTACTCTTAAAATTAACGAGATTAGTGGCATCAATTCATTGTAAGTCGCTAAAAGATGAGTTTTGTTTTACACACTTCATAGATTGTATATTCTATATAAATATTCTAACTCTCTCTCTATATATATATATACACACACACACACACACACACACACACACACCTTATGGCGATAAATATTACTTATTACTTTTGGATGAACACATTTTGATTCTACAGACAAATTCACAAATTCTACAGACATTTTTGTTGTCAGTTCAACCGCTCAACCAAGTTTTTTGTTTCACATTCATTCATTTTATCCAAAGCAAATTACAAATGAGTAATATCACAAGCAATATTTCATAAGAGTAAAGATTTGCAGGATGTAATTCCAAGTTTAAAGCTAGATTAGTACACACGCCAAAGCAGAAAAGAAGTGAACATGATTTTCCACACTATACGAAAAAGAAAAATCTGGAGAAAAAGGAAAAGGCACTGATAATTTTCTCCAGGACAATGTATGTTAATTTTAAGGACATTTTCTTTAACCCTAAAACAACAAAATGCAAAATGCAATTCAAAACATGAGTAAAATATGTGCGAAAACCCAATATGAAAAAAAAAACTCCTTCATATTAACACAGTACATTGTGTTCTGTTAGTATTTTCTCAGAGTACACAGCGGTCAGTTCTTCATTTATGTGTCAGAAATGGCACATAAAAACAATTTGCACGTCGCTCAAATGGTCTTCTAGTGTCTAAGTGCATGTTTCTTGCCAGAATAAATGGACCAAATTTCATGCAGACAGTCAAAAGTCTGGCTACACAAGACTAATGTGACTGCTTAACAAAGCAGTATGAGCTTAAAATAAAACACCATTGTTCAATGGCCCCTAAATGTACTGTGTACTGCATGGTATACTGGTATATTATACTCCAGACTTGCTGCCTTCATAAATTTGTACATTTCTACAAAAGATCAGGTTCTGAGGTTCAGATGCATTACGGAGTATGTAGTGTAATGCAAATACTGGCAAATATAGTATGTCACCAGGAAATCAAACGCATGCATAATATGTACCATGACAACTGCACACTGAATTCCTTTTGAACATTGTAGACTCGAGCTCTATTCAGAGTTTTCTGCTGGAAAAATGAAACGACCACAGCTTTGATGGTGCCATGACAGCAGGTGCAGTTTTCAGATACAGACCGGCTGAGACGGACAAGACCAGCTGGACGGCATGAGTTGGAAGCACACCAGAGCTGCTCGCTAGCATGCTAGTATGACGATGCCATCTTCAGATCTTTGATCATTCACTGTTCATACGTGTCCTGTCCATTGCTCTGGGTGCTGGCATGTAATACAATTATATTGAGATTTTGAGGGAGGTTTCAATTCGCCGTATATCAAATGCATCCGATGCGTAACATCTATCGACTATCAATAATAATGACTAAAACCCAATAGTGGCTAATGAGACTATATCGAACAATGTACATGTTGCCATGACTGCATTAAACAAAACTTAAATGAGATATTTCAGTCAAATTGCAAGACACATATGGTCATGTGAGCTCAATAAAACAGCTTTCATAAGACTGATTATGTCTTCATTTAATATAATCTGCATATTTAAAAAAAAATGTTATGTAATTTAATTATGTGCAAAACTTTTTTAATTTTCAAAAAGCTACTGAGTGCACCTTTAACTGTGAGGTAACTTAATCATAATTACGAATGCATTTGCAAAGGTGAGTCACATTAGATTGATTGCCAATTAGCAATTAGCATTAGTATCTGTCAGAAATAAAAGAGGTCTGACAATTAGCATTTAGATAAGCAAGCTTTCAAGGCAACATGACTTCCACAGAAGATGGATAGTTTGAATAGGAAAACATGACTGAATAGCAGGTGCAGCGATCAGATAAACACACTATTTGATGGATCAAGGGGAAGGTCTTCGAAATGATGAGTGCAATTTCTAAACGAGGTGCATTTGGGAGAATAAACAATAATCCTTAACATGTACATTAGAAACCATTTAGAGATTGCTAGTAGGTTTCACAAACAATTACCAAAAAAAGAAGCAAATAACATTGAATTACATAGGACATTTTGACGTAGAAAAACTCAAATAGTGTTTTCTTGTGAAATGTACTCCAATAATGATAAATACTTTTTACAGTGCATAAACAATTGTAGAAACAAGAACTGAATCAGTGTGGCTGCACTGTAAAAAAGAATGTTTTAAAAAAGAAATATTGGAGTATGTTTTCTGAGAAGATACCATCTTCAGTTTTTCTGCTTCAAAATTCCATGTTTAATGTAATATTTTCTTGTCATTTCTTTGTAATTATTTGTGAAATTTATTAGCATTTTTAGTAAAAATCATTTCTAAAAAAAAAAAAGGTTTCCTATGAGATAAACAAAGACACACATGAACCTGTTTCTAGTACCAAAACAGAAAATATGTCTAACCATTAAGGCACATAAAACCTGGAGCCCTGGGCAAAAGCATAATGCATTTGAGTCATGCGTCATCTTATTTCTTACCTCAGTATGAGTTTAGATTCAGCTCTTAACTGACTGAAAGTAGATTTCCACCTCCATCTCACTAGGAACTGGAAACTTCTCTACTTGAAGGACAGAACAATTACTAAAATACTACTACAACACATTTTTGAGGATTTGTTTGACATTATTTCAAGGAAGACCTACACTGTTCTTGAACAGAGTAGCCCTTATTAGTGGAGCTAAGGCCAACATTGTTTTTTTTTTTGTTGCTCGTGCTAGAGAATGAGGTTTGTTCTTAACCCCTAATGCGAAGCATTACATTTAACCTTGACTATTTGTGCTAAAGATATGAATCATACCTTCAATCATGTGGATTGCTGTGGAGAAATGCACTGTTATGAGGAGGATAATAACTGCCAATCATATAATATGGGACCTTATAGTGTACAAACCAAACACATCACAATGTTGTACCTTAGAGGGAAAAGCTATACTGAAAGGAACAGTTCACCCTAAAGTGAAGTTTAACTCACTTTCAGATTAATTCATGTTCATGATGTAGATTTGAAGAAATGTAGCATTATATTATTTGTTGTTCAATGGATCCTCTGCAGTGAATGGGTGCCGTCAGAACGAGAGTCCAAACAGCTGATAAAAACATCACAATAATCCACACCACTCCAGTCCATCTGTTAATGTCTTGTGAAGTGAAAAGCTGCATGTTTGTTAGGAACAAATAAACACTTCAAACCATTGCATCCTCTATCCATAAAATTGCTTTATCCATTGAAAAAGTTGTCTTGTCTGAATCAGGAGAGAAAGATTAAAACACAGATTAAGCAGATTAAACACCGTTTACAAGCAAAAACAATCCTAAACAAATATGTTGGTGGATTTTGATGTGAGAAGACAACATGGGCTGGACTTTTTTTTTTTACTGGAGTAAGCGTTCTCATTCTGACGGCACCCATTCCCTTTAAAGGATCTTGTGGTGAGCAATTGATGTAATGTGAAACTACATGGCCTGAGGGTGAGTACGTTTTCAGAAAATGATCAGTTCTTTGGTGAACTTTTTTTTTTTTTTTAAATCTACTGTCAAGTTAGTCAGCTAATTATGATTAGTTATTTAATCTAAGATTAGTTAAGATGGTTTACAATAAGAAATTAGTTTTGTTGGTCTATTATTTATTATCTGGACTAATTAAAAGCATAAAAAGGCAGATCATGCAGAATAAGATCAAGAGCATGTAATAAGGAAGTCATTCTCAAAGTCAATATTTTATGCCAATGCCGGACCTAAAGAAAGCATAAAAACTTAATTATAAAGATGTGTGCTCAAAGCTCACAGAAATATTCTCACTTAACTCAATTTCACATCCTGAGATTGGTCCCTTTGTGAGATCCAGTCTGTTTTCGTAGTATTTAACTTGTACACCTACATAGAAGATTCACAACCTACCATCTGCCACAGACTGTGAAAATAGTTAGGTTTCTCTGAAACTTCTCATAATTAGATAACGGTATGTCATCAAAATATGCTTCCGAGCCACTTCACCACAAAACTAGACCCCTACCATCTGTGAAGATCACGTAGCTCAACCAAAACTGTTGCAGGATGAAAGTTTAACTCCAAATCTGTGAAGTATATGATCTGAAAAATCTAAATTATAGGGTGATCACCAGCTGAGCGGGAAACAGACCAAGTCCAAAAATATTCAAAAATGACAGCGCTCTTTGTTTCTGAAGCCTGAAATTTTCAAAAGATTTGAATAATTGACATCTGTTTTTTATTCTTTTACCAAGCCAGAGCCCAATGCTCACCACTTCATCCAATTTACAATACACATGGATCAATATGCATGGGCACAGGCAAAAATATGGACTTTATTTTCCTCCCTCATATAAAAACACAGAAATGTCAATTCAGATAAGGTTCAGAGGTTCACAAACTGGTATTGTGCCTTACACTGCATAAAGGTACTGCAGCATATGGAGTCTCTATGATAAAATATGGAGCCATCCTACCTTGTTAAACAAAGTTGTGTTTGTGTCATGATGATTTATTCAGCACTGTCTGTACTGACAACCATTCTTAAACATTATCCTAGTCAAACCGGAGGAGTTCAGAGGCTCGAATTGGAAAAGAAACTCTTGAATGTAATCAAATAAACCAGGCAAAACCTCGTTGGAAACTCTGACAGCAAGCAAACTCATTTAATTTCCTCTTGACAGTTGAATTGTGAAATATGTTCTGTTTTCCATCCCGAGATTCTGATCTGTCATGCATCAAAGCAAAGATGATTTAAATGCCTTTAGCATCTAAAATGTTGACGTTTATTATGCACTCATTTGACGCTTGCTAAAACAACCATCAATTGCTATTGCTCATCCTAACCATTAAGTATCACACTTTGGTGCTATGCAGATGAGTGCTACCTCGGATTGTACGGCTTGCTGAGAAGAGGTGTGCTGTTACTTTTTGTAAGTTTCCAGACTTATCTTCAGACTCAATAAAAACCCTACAGCATTTTTCCTTTTGGCTTTTGGATAACTGCATTAAATAATCCCTATATGGCCAACCAAGGTTTTGTTTTAATCTTCACAAATGATCATGTTTTATTCATTTTGAAGCCTAAATACAAACTCCAGAAGTGAAAAGCTAAACACAGACTATAAACGAATCACACCACGGTTGCAAGACTTTGAGAACATCTCTAAACAATAACTATTTCAATCTTTAACATCTACAATTTGGAAAGTTTGCGTTTTAGTTTGCATAAGTGTGAGCATAAACACAACAATGCTTTGAGAGCAAAACAGTGAGTAGATTAGTTTACATGTTCAACCCTGACAACCACCGTGTTTTAATGCCTTGACTATTAACACAGCAACAAACAAGCTAAAATACTATAAAACAGCAATTTCAAAACCTACATAAGTTTTTTTTTTATTTTCTTTTTTTTAAAAAGTTTGCTTTTGTTAAAAACTCTAAAATTGATTCAGGGTTGACTTGTTCATTTCTTCAAAAAGATCTGCAAAGAAATAAAATTTCCTAAGAGAACTTAAACCAGCACAATGAGATATTGAACTCTGGCATGAAGAGCGTAACAGTGAATCCTCATTAATGTTGTCAAATAAAACATGAAAATATCTTGGGTTTGTGTGAACCACAGACCTTATATCAGACATTTAGCCAAAAAAAAAAAAAAAAAACACATTGACTTTGAGACAATGGAATTGGAAGTGTAAAAATGCTAACTCGTGTCTGGTTTTTAAGACTCATTCCTGCAGCACTCTGTGTGTTGGAAACCACTTTTTGCATCTTTCCGCACAGGAAAGAAAACATTCACATCTTCCCAGTACATTTAAAAATCTGCACTAGTTCTCTTCATTTTTCCATTTTGTTCTTTTTACATGTGTCAAATTTGGTGAGGTATGGTAAATTAAAAAATAAATAAATAAATACTTGTGCTAACCAGGCCGTCTGAGGTAAATCATTCATTTTAGGATGGATTTTGCAATCCTGAAAGCCCCACACCTGCAGCAGCTCTCCGCAGCGATAAGCTCGCCAGTTCAACCTCTCTCAAGCTCCCCATCAGAGGACGGCCAGAGTCAGCTGCCAGCTTCTTCAGATAGCAGGTCAACAGACCTGAAGTCGGTGAACAACACAGCTGTGCTCTCAGCTGTTCTCCAAAACCTCCCTGGATAACAAATCTTCAAAGACCGTGTGCCGAGATGTGATTAGTCTTGACAAACACTTCACTTTCCCAGGTCTCAGTATAGAGCAAATAAGGAGGTGGAGTTGTCTTTGCAGCAACTATTACTTGCTTAATCTATTAATGGGCCGCAAATTGAGATACAAACAGGTTAAGATAACAAGGAGTTAAAGCAATGAGTTTAGAGGCTTGTGCTTCTTGACATTGAGGATTAAGTTAGACAAGAAGGTTGTTTATTAAACTGAAGTACTTCAGATATAACTTTGCTGACTGCAGACTATTCAAACATCATTTTACAATAACACCCATATGGAAATGTAATATATGACATACTTCCCTACATCAAGTGTCATATCGTCATATATGTTACCTATAAAGCCTTCAATAATTTTCACATACGTATTGTCTGGAGAGATGTACCTGCAGAACCTGATTTTACCAAGTGTGACATGTTCCTGGATCAACATCTTTGTTGTCCCTGGAACAACATTGTGATTAACCAATCATATTGGAAGAACCAGTTTATAGTTTTTGTGATGTTTAGGCTTACAATCAGTGTTTGGTGCTTGTACATCAGTGTCAATCATCTATCATTTCCTCTGATTTTAGGGATTACTCGTGGTTAAGGTTGGGTTTAAGTGTAGGAACATGGTCAATACAATTTTTTATAGATTAAAATGTTTGTACATGTATTACATATGCAGGAAAGTCTTCTATGCAAAAAGGCAGAGTGAATGGAACGAATGCAAGAGGTTTAACTTCAACTCCAACACTTAAAGCTCACTTCATAAAGAAAATGATGTGGGCAGTATTTCAAACAGTACTAATTTGCTTGCACATTCAGAAGCTCCTGCAGAAAACCAATGACCAAAAATTTCTTCTATAGCAACTGAAAACCAAGGTGTACCGAGCCATGCATTTATATAACAGCAATCAGTTTTACCCTTTTCCTTGACACCTTAATCTAAGTTTGTAAGAAGACTTCTCTAATACAGCCGCATAGAGAAATCACCGCCGTCAACATCAATTTCCCTCTCATGATGGTTTAAAAGTGAACAGCATGGACAGTATCGAATTGGAGCATTGATTGTGGTCTCATGCAGTACTGTATATTTATTTCTCACCGTCTAATGTCATTGAATGCAGAAAGAAAGAAGGTGAAGGCTTGCAATCATCACCCCGATAAATGCCACCATCTGACACCGGAGAAATATGGGTGTCATTACGAGCACAAACGTGATTGGGCAGTGAATGTTGACGGCCACCCGAAATGACCTTTGTACCCTATTATCTCTCTGCCCTTACTGACAGCCTTGTAGAACATGGAGTCGCTGATGAGAATTGCCACTCAACGGGTCAGAAAAGCCATCAGTCTTGCGGATGCGAGCCACAGGTAACAGGCACGCAGAAAGCGGCGCACGAGAAACATGAGTCACTCTGCCTCGACACGCCAGCCTGGTGCCGCCCGCTGTTTCGCGCTGAGCTGAGCTGTCTCAATTGGCACTGCTTCTGCCCCATGTGCCTCAGTGAACACAGCCAGGCAGGCGTGTGGAATAATGAACAACAAGCCTGTCACTGTTTCGGGACCTTAAATTAGCATTAGCGGAAAGGGCTTTCTCTCTCTCACACATACACACACACACACACACACACACACACACACACACACACACACACACACACACACACACGGTACGATTATCTCACCGACTCCAAAGTGATGACTCAAGAGATGGCTGATGTTACACCTAATTTACATGACTTGAACGAAATGATGGAACCCCCTCCTTATATAAATATCAGCATGGTACAGTGCAGTCCGTTGTCTTGTGTGTTTACATCGTGACTCTTGGATTGTGGTGATGTGCGGTAAAACTGTCTAGGCTGAAGTTATTTTTAGGCATTGACAGCAAGAGCTTTTGGCCTGTAAAATTTGCCACACTGTAAGAAAACAATCCATTGGAAAACAGAATTTACCAGTACATTCTGCTTTGAATTTACAGCCATTTCCTTCGACCCTAAAACACAATGTTTTGAATGTATTGGTTGGTTGTATGATTTTGTACGTCTTCATCTTATGGATATGCATAAATTAGAAACTGAAAACATTTAAACAGTTACATTTACAGATATTTCCTTCAACCCTAAAACACAACACAATGCAATGAGTGGTTCAAAATACGGATAAAATACCGTTTCATTGTAGAATTTCAAGTACAGAAAATACCTTCATATTAACAGTACATTGGGCCGTATTTTTACAGACTTTTCTTAGAGTGCAGAGATGATGTATCTGTCCTCTAAAACGGGATCAGGTGTCATACTTTTAATTTTTTTAAAGAAAATGTGAGTGCTGCTTAACCATGCAAAAGTTATACAAGGGAGTTCTGAGTATTTTGAATGTGTCGCTTTGCAGTTGCTGTTTTGGGTGGTTAAAAGAGTCCAAGTCTCATAAGTTTGCATACCCCTTGCAGAATATGCAAAATGATAATAAACTAAAAAGAAAAATTGGTAACACTTTAGAATAGGGAACACTTATTCACTATTAACTATGACTTTTCCCTCAATACATTCCTAATTTGCTGCTTATTAATAGTTAGTGCGGTAGTTGTTAAGTTTAGGTATTGGGTAAGATTAGGGAGGTAGAATAAGGTCATGTAGAATAAGGCATTAATATGTGCTTAATTTGTACTATTAAATGGCTAATATTCTACTAATATGCATGCTAATAAGCAACTAGTTAAGAGACCCTAAAATAAAGTGTTACTGAAAAATTCATATTTTTATTTAGTACTGTGCAACGATTATCAATACTGTAATGTTTTGCGATAGTTGTTTGTCCTGAGAAGTCAGTTGTTTTGTGTGTTTACATCGTGACTCTTGGACTATGGTGAAAGTGTCTTGGCCAAAGTTATTTTCGGTGTTGAGGAGAGATGCTGAAAACAGCTAAACTGACAGCAAGAAGAGTTTTTGACTTGTAAAATATACCGGAGATGATGAATCTGTGCTCTGTAATGGGTTCAGGTGTCTATTATTACCATGAATTTAAAAATAATTAATTTAAAACAATTAAGGGGACTGTTTCTTTTTTGAAGTAGTTGCTCCTAAGTTGCTCTGGAATGCTCTTCCTCTAGAACTGAGATCTGTGGTCTCGGTGGACATTTTTGAAAAGCAGCTGAAAACTCACTTGTTCAAACTTGCTTTTGCCTAATTTTTTATTTTTTTATTTTTTTTAATTGTCATGTCTATTTTTATTCTTTGTTTTACATTTTTGTAAAGCACTTTGTGACACTTGCTCTGGAAAGGTACTATAGAAATAAACATCACTTACTAATAATTGAAGGAGAATCAGATTTTTTTTATTCATTTACTACAGAAAATGCAAATGCTGCTTAAATGTGCAATTCTAGAACGTTCTGGGTGTTTTTGCTATATGCAAAATTGATTAAGCTGTTACTCATAATAGTTGTTTACATACAGTCGACAAGACAAAATAGCTGAATTCACACAAAATAGCCAGTTCAAAAGTTTACACACCCTTGAATCTTAATACTCTGTGTTGTTCCCTGGAAAATCAGTTACTGTTTTATGGTTTGTGATGATAGTTGTTCATTTTGAGAAGTCAGTCGTTTTGCATGTTTACATTGTGACTGTTGTGAAAGTGTCTTGGCTGAAGTTATTTTAGGTGTTGAAGGTGCTAAACAGAGTAAGAAGAGTTTTTACCTATAAAATATACCAGAGATGATGAATTTGTCCAGCAAAATGGGTTCAGGTGTTTAATATTGCCCTGAATATGAACATAATTGAAGGAGAACTATATTTTTAGTTGCACTAAAGAAAATGCAATAACATGCTATTTCTATGATCACTCTTATTTTGATAATATTATGAATATCTTGCATATTCCGCAAGGGGTGTTTAAACTTATGAGCAAAACTGTATTCTGGCCTCTAGATGTGCCTTGAGTCTGTCCTTGTATAATATAATTCTGTGGGATTTTTCTTTCTTTTTTTTCATGTATTGAGACATGAACGTAAATTTAAGCACACCTATCCTAAACAAAACACATGCCTAACCTCAGAGAAATTATAGAGGTAGTTTCACCCTAATTTTTTCCTCCACAGAAGTACAGCAGAAGTAATGATGGCCTTTTTTTTGTTTTGTTTTGTTTTGTTTGGATTAACTATCCCTCAACTAGTTTTAGAGCAGTATGTACTTCATTCTTGATCTAAAGTAATTCTCTCTTTTAATGGATAAATTATTTAAATGTAAAAGCTGGTAATAATGAACGCGAGAATTATGAAATGAATTATGAATTGTTTGCTAAGATCAGCTGCTGTTTTAAGGCTGCAGTTATGAAGGGCTGTATTATGGTAATATAGCAAGCATTTACAGGACATTAAATTCCAGATTTGATGGATTCTCAATGAGTCACAACCTTTTTTTAATCAGTATGTTATTTATTTTTATATTTGCACTCTGTGCTCTGTAAATGCGCTGTGAAGCCTTGTAAAGCATCTCAAGGATCCTCTCTGGGCTTTATAGCTCATACAATTTCAGCACGCTTGGAAAGACCTTCTCGTGGGGACAGTATACATTTAGAGCAGCGTACATCATATAGAGAAACAAAAAAAAACAATGTAGCCTATTTTACTCAGATCTGTATGCATCGTTAAAGAAACACTGGTTGTTGTTGTTGTTGTTGTTGTTGTTTTTTAAATGTAATGCAAATGAACCACATGTGCAGCATGTATAACCATAGAGAAGTGCAAGTTAATTTATTAATAATAATAAATTCACTTTTAAAATGTTTACTTTGATTTAATTTAAAACAATTTTCACTACTAAATTTCACAAATAATTACAAAGACATTGCAAGTAACATTGAAATAAACTATATAGTAGAGAGATTGGAGTGGTATTTTCTTGTAAAATTTACTCCAATAATCTTTGTTCAAACAGATTCAAAATTAAAATATTTAAAAAAATTATTTTTTAGAATATGAACAGGTGCAATTAGATGATTTTGCATGCACTGATTGATTTGTCTCAATGGGGGTAAAAGTTGTATGATTATGTACATCTTCATTTGCATCTTTTGATTATGCTCAACATATTGAAACTGAGTGTAACTTGAACAGTTAAAAAGCAAAATTGTGAAACTTTGTAAATTATCTTAATTTCTTCAGTTTACATGAATACATTTAAAATATATATTTTACTGTTTATTTATGTAATATTTAATACATAACATATAAACACATAATATAAAATAATATAAAAAACGTTTATAGTAATATATAGTATGCATTATCTATCTATCTATCTATCTATCTATCTATCTATCTATCTATCTATCTATCTATCTATCTATCTATATATCTATCTATCTATCTATCTATCTATCTGTCCGTCCATCTGTCCATCTACCTATCTATCTATACACTGTACATCTCAAAAAATTTGAATATCGTCAAAAAGTTAATTTTTTTATTACATTTCAAAAAGTGAAACTTTCATATATTCCAGATTCATTACATGTTAAGTAAAACATTTCAAAATGTGTTTTGTTTTGTTTTTTTTTTTGTTTTGTTTTTTTTGATGATTAGAGCTTACAGCTCATGAAAGCCAAAAATCCAGTATCTCAAAATAGAATGTTTATATTTGATTTTCATTAAATGACCATCCCTACAGTATGAATTCCGGGCATCTTTTGTTCTTTGAAACCACAATAATGGGGAAGACTGCTGACTTGGCAATGGTCCAGAAGACAATCACTGACACCCTCCACAAAGAGGATAAGTCACAGAAAGTAATTACTGAAAGGGCTGGCTGTTCACAGAGTGCTTTATCAAAGCATATTAAATGCAAAGTTGGCTGGAAGGAAGAAACTGAGTAGGAAAAGGTGCACAAGCAACACGGATAACCGCAAGCTTGAGAATACTGTCAAGCAAAGCTGATTCAAACACTTGTGAGAGCTTCACAAGGAGTGGACTGAAGCTGGAGTCAGTGTATCAAGAGTCATCAAGCTCAGACGTCTTCAGGAAAAGGGCTACCAAGCCACTTCTGAAACAGAAACGACGTCAGAAGCATCTTACCTGGGCTAAGGAAAAAAAGAACTGAACTGTTGCTCAGTGATCCAAAGTCCTTTCAGCTTTATGGAGATGCTGATTTCCTTTTCCAGCAGGACTTTAGCACCTGCCCAGTGCCAAAACCACTTCCAAGTTGTTTGCTGACCATGATATTGCTGTGCTTGATTGGCCAGCCAGTATGCCTGACCCCCATATGGAATCTATGGGATATTTTCAAGAGAAAGATGAGAAACAGTCGATCCAACAATAAAGACGAGCTGAAGGCTCAATAGTGCCTCAGCAGTGCCACAGGCTGATCGCTTCCATGCCATACCTCACTGATGCTGGAATTTGTGCTATAAGTATTGAGTGCATATCTCTCTGGGGTCGGCTGTATCGCCGGCGAGACCAACTCGTTTTTTTTAAGATCAGTGCAAAAGACACTAAAAATACTCTGTTGATTTTGGTCACACAAATAAGTGTTATACATCAATCGAAACTGTTAAGTGTCTACTTTTGTTTTGAGTACACTCACAATAACAACACAACTTTGTGCTTTTGGAGAAATAAGAAAATAAACAGGGTGTGCTCTCTGTCTTCTCCGTCTCCGCAAACTGTTTTGAGAAACGCGTCACTAAAATGAACTGTAACTCAGGAAATACTCAACGCAGAGACATGGGAGTTATATCTATAGAAAGCCTGAAGTGTCTACTTTGAAATGAAGCAAGTCCTTTCGAAAACAAACATTCTGTGATGAAGTAATCCGTATGAAACCAACACGATGTTCAATCTTTCCCGTCTGACTCATTATCTCTAATGAGTTCACGCCCAGGCGCTGCTAGCGCCGTTCATATGTAAATAGCCACGTGGTGCGTGCGCGCGTGTAAACGCCCAAAACAAAGAGCGGAGGTCCTCATCGCAGCTACTGTTACTGTTCACGCTGAGTAAATAAAGGATTTCCCTCGAAAGAAGAACACGATTTCATCCAGAAGAGGAGCTCAATCTGATGAGTAAGTTATGTTTCTTTTTTGCATTAGTTACCGTGTTATTGTGTCATAAACTTGAACAGATTTAAACAGTTAGTTGGGTTTTTCCCAAACGACAACATGATGAATGCTACGCGTCTAAGAATGTTTAGACCATGTTTATTATTAATACTCTGTTCACAAATATATTGTAATAGCGTGCTAAACAATAATAATTAGTTTCTCAGATATAAAATATCATTTTTTATAGTACAAAGTACATCCTTTTATTGTACAAAGCATGCTTGAGTCTGTGTCATGAGAGTCATGTCACAGGCTACTATAAAATCATACATACTAGACGGTATGACTACAAAATCATAGTTGGGGTTTTCCCAAACTATAATTCCTGACTACAATGTTTGAAATCGTGTAAAACATTTTGAATATGAGGGGCAATTCACTGTATTTAAATTTCTTACGGCACGATGATGTTTTCATGCTCTGTATAAAACAATAAAAGTAATATGAGTGTACACTGTAACATGATGAATGCTACGAGTCTAAGTATGTTTAGTACATGTTTATTATTAATAGCCTACTCTGTTCAGAAATAGATTTTAATAACGTGCTAAACAATAATAATTAGTTTCTCAGATATAAGATTTCTTTCTCTTTTTCAAGATAGTACAAAGCATGTGTGAGTCGATGGCTACAAAACCTATATATATATATATATATATATATATATATATATACAGATGTTCCTGATATTAACATGCTCACAAATGTTTTTTTTGTTTGTATTTTATTGAATCAGATACCAGCACCAGATGAATCCTGATGTCTCTTCAAACTGGTTTCCTCTGAGAGCGCTGCACCAACATCAGATGTTCAACTACGCTGATATTCTATCTTAAAACAAGCTCCTTTTCTACTGATTATGTTTTTTTCTTCTTGAATCCATGGAAAGAAGTAGAAACACTTAAAATAAATATCAGGTATGATTTACTTGTTGAACAGAATCTGTTGTCAGTTCACATCTCTGTGGTTAGATCAGTGTGCACAATAATGTGTCTTTGACCTTCATTATGTATGTTTTGATTATACTGTGTTGTAAATAAAACACAAATAATTAAAAAAAAAAACCTTTTTTTCAATGTCCTCACATTCTCTCTTACCTGCCTCACAGTCACAGTCACACTGATGGGCCATTAGGGCCCCATAGGGGAGGGCCCTTTGTCTCTCAGGTGAGACTCACTCAATATTCATGGCCATTACCAATCCCTCGCATATAGACCCTCGATCACAAAACATGTCTTGAAAATTTTAAATCAATATATTGTTTTCTGTGAATGAGTAAGCAGAATGGTTTTCACATAATTTTGAAGTAAATATTCTAGCCTACAAGACTGATTACTCAAAAGTCTTATTCAGGACTATTTAGTGTGGGTTTTAAGGCCTTATTTCAGCTACATTTTTTTCCCAAAACGTACTAACCACGCATAATATTTTTTTTCTAAAAAATGCAAACATGTACATCCATCTTGGTCACATATTATTGTAGCACAGATTGTGCTGAATACAAAAAAATTACATGTTGGTCAATAGTATGTTTTAAGTAGCTGAAAAAATCACAAATATCAGGGCATGTCAAAACATCTCAAGGGCCCCAAAATGACCTTGGACCCCAGAGGGATATTTGAACTTTTCTGTTTTGCAAATCCTTTTTTTTTTTTTTTAATCGATCTTATGAAATATTCTAATATTTTGAGATACTGGATTTTTGACTTTCATGAACTGTAAGCGCTAATCATCAAAATTAAAACAAAAAAAAAGCTTTTGAAATGTTTTACTTTACATTTAATGAATCTAGAATATATGAAAGTTTCACTTTTTGAAATAAGTTGCAGAAAAAAAAGACTTTTTTTTGAGATGCACCTGTGTGTGTGTGTGTGTGTGTGTGTGTATATACACACACACATATATAATATATACATATAATGCATACTATGTATTTTTAAGATATATATTTATATAATGTATTTAATATGTAATATATTTAATAACTGTCTGGTTAGTCTATTTTTCTACGCTTTGCACATGGATTATTGACATAATTCCTGTGGGTGGAATTTTCTGGCATGAGCTGAAATTTGCCGTGGCCATTGACAGCATGCCACAGACGCGATACATTGATGTCAGATCTTGAAATCAAAGAGGAGACTGTAGTCAGATTGCATTTTAAATCAGAACATGTGTGTGCTTAACACTAGTGTACTTCTAATTATACGTCCCATAGTGAGTTTTATCTTTTTAATATCAAAGGACTGAAATATGTATCTAGCTTGAATAACATTAAATGTGCATTTACGTTCTGGATAAAAGCACTCAAACGGTCCTGGCCCCCTGTTGGTCAGAGATCCGAGCTCCACATTTTTCATTTCCACTATGACACTGAAATAAATTATTCATGCTATTCAAATCTCACAAACACACTCAACAAGTGAAACCTTCCTATTGGAATATTCCATGTTTGTGTCTGTAAAGATGTTTGATGCAGGCTGAGTCTTGTAATGGGGTTATACATCATGTTTGGCAATGCATTCCAACAGCACAATCTATCACAACGAATCACGGTGCTGTATTATTTACAAACATATGATTTAAAAGTCTAAATTCCACCCAGAAGAGAAATTATGACTGACAGTTCTGTTTGTGCTACATAATTGTCTACAGAGTCAAACAAACAGAAACGTGAAGGAAATTTGCACAGAATTCTTTATGGAATAATTGTCCCAAACCAAATAATTTTCCTGAGTCATATTACTTTAAGGATTCCAAAACGTCCATCCTGTACATGGACTTTGTACCCGAGCTTTACCTGGAAAGAAACTTCATAGAACTGACTTATCAAAAGCAGGTTGCTGAGCAGCACTTCAGCCGAAGGGGAAAGCTCATGGTCAAGCTCCATAATCGGAATATTATCCAAGCCACAATGATGATCTTGGTGACATGAAAAATGAGGTGCCAAGAGGCGAATGTATGAGCTCTAAATCACAAAAGAGGGCTTTTCAATGTACAGTTTATAAAACAATGCCTAAATATAGTCAAGCTTTGTTCAGATCTGTGTAATAATGAGAGATCAACCAGACTGGCATTTACTCTCTTTATTAATTATCAAAACTATGCTAGACTTTTGGAGCACAACTTACTGCAACTCACTGTTAGGGTGATGTGGGCTGTTGCCAGGGTGATGCTATGTGGTTGCAAAGTTTTAGTTTTTTTTTTTTTTTTAGAATTAAGAATTTTAGAATGTTGTTAGGATGTTGTAGTTGGTTACCAGGGTGTTGCTATGTCTTTGCTAAGGTTTTTCAAACTAAGGGCTTAAGGCCCTTGCCCTTATCACACCGAACGCATTTTTTAGTTCTGAAAACGTGAGGCGCACCGCACTGCCTTTCTTGGTGACTGTTAAAAAAGAGTGCTGCAGTTTTTTTATGTTGCTAGGCAACAACCAAATAAGTTGTCCTGTCAGTCTAATCAAATGATTATAGCATGAGCGCTCTAAAATCTTTGTTTTTTTGCTGTTAAGTAATTGTCATATTAACAAAAACCTTCAAAAAAAAAAAAATACAGCTCCGTGTACTACTACGCAGTTTTAGTTGTGTTGTGGTCAGTTGCTAGGGCATTGTGGATAGTTGCCAGGGTGTTGCTATGCAGTTTCTAGAATGAAGGATTTTAGAATGTTGTTATGCACTTTTTTTTAGGGTGTTGTGGGTGGTTGTAATTGCGTTTTTAGAATTACGAATTTTAGAATCTCGCTATGCAGTTTTTAAGGTGTTGTGGACTGTTGCCAGGGTGTTACTGTGTTTGCTAAGTAGCGCTGCACGATATATTGCATGCGATTGTCAACTGTATCAAGCGTATTGTCAAGCGATTAGCAGTAAATCTCCATCACCTGCTTTCAAATGGAGCAGCATTTAATACACAGAGCCATAGTTCGATGACAAGCTACGCAATATCATGTTCAATATCGCAGGCGATTCATCTGCGATTCTGAGCGCAAATTGTGTAGCTTGTTGGTGAACTACGGCTCTGTGTATTAAATGGTGCTCCATTTGAAAACAGGTGACAGAGATTTATTACTAATCACAGAACCGGCTTTACTGACGAGATGTGCATGACGATTGAATGCAATATATCGTGCAGCCCTATTGCAAAGGATTTTACAATTAAGGATTTTTGAATGCTGCTATGTAGTTTTTAGGGCATTGTGGGTGATTGCCAAGGTGATGGTATGGTTTTTAGAATGTTGATATGCAGTTATCGGGGTTTTGTGGGTGGTTTCCAGAGTGTTGCGCAAATGCTAAGGTATAAGGTGAAGGATCCGAGTAAAAATATAATAAATATATAAATAAATAAACAAAACAAATTATTGTTCTAGCTGCAAATTTACAGGCTTTTTTTATCAATTACAAGTATATGGAATGAAGGCCATACTGTATGTAGCCTGTGTAAAGATTACAAAAAAGAGCTGCCAATATTTTTGATCACATGACCAATGCTATTTTCATCCTCTGATTCATCTTCTTCTAAAGGCTTTAAGCTCAGCTAATCAGTGAATCACTCTATATCAATTCATAATTTCTCATTAAACACCCCAGTGTGTTGGATGGCATCATCCTTCAGTGAAATTCATTTAGAATATGATCTACAGCTTACAACACAAGGGAAAGAGGCTTTTCTTGGAAATGAAATAAGCGCTTGCATGAGCAATCAAGAACAGACATGCCAGTATTAAAACCCCACAGACTCACATTGAAGGAGGGACCTGGGCTGTATATGGAGAGTAGAATATCACATAGACTTGAGTATGGGCTCTTTTGGCTTGGGCTAATAAGCAACTTCCAGACCACCCTAGCAACCGCATAGCAACACACTAAAAAGCTCTCAGAGCAGGTATGTTGCACTGCTGCAGCAGCCACCCACAGCACACAAGCACAGCGCTGCTGAGTTTTGCACAGGTAAGCACCACTCACATATTCTGCAGAAAATGTACAAATCTAGTTTGAGTAATGGCCATTAACTCCAACTCTAAAACCTTCTACAATTAAAAATATTCAAAGATACTGTATTTAGCAGTGCATTAAATATCTGCATTGTGTAAAATCATCTGCTTGAACATAACCTTCTTCTTTCACTCATTAAAATGCTGAAATCATAGGAAAATAGTCATCCAAAATACCCCATTATAGCTGGAACATTTTTCAGAATGCACTAATAGACAGTTCAGACTCAACTGTCAAGAAAAAAATGCTTCATGTACTCTGGATTGCACCCAGTTGCAATTCCACCTACATTTTTTTTTTTTTTTTTTTTTTTACTTACACCATCGTTTAAAGGTTTGAGGTCAGTAAGATGATGTTTGTGTGTGTGTGTGTGTGTGTGTGTGTGTGTGTGTGTGTGTACTGGTTTATGTGGTTTACGGGGGCACAAATTTATATAATGACATGGGTATGACAGAGGTATTACAGTGTGGAGGTGGTTTATGAGGACAATGCCTATGTTCTCGTAAAACATACTAAATGGTGTTTTTTGAAAATCTAAAAATGCACAAAGTTTTCTGCAAGGGGTAGGTTTAGGTGTAGGGTTGGTGTAGGGCAATAGCAAATACAGTTTGTACAATGTAAAAACCATTATGCCTATGGAGAGTCCCCGTAAAACACCAATACCAATGTGTGTGTGTGTAAAAATGTATTTTATTCAGCAAGGAAGAATTCAACTAAGCAAAAGTGACAGTAAAGACATAAAAGGTCATTCTTGGAAAAATGTCATGGTGTGCAAAAAAAAAAAAAAAAAAATATATATATATATATATATATATATATATATATATATATATATATATATATATATATATATATATATATATATATATATATATATATATATATATATAGCAGACTTAATATTAAGCACAATTCTTTAAAAAAATCAAATAAAATACTAATACGAAGAAATGTTTATTGAGCAGTCTATAAATATAGGTCCTAGTGTACTGAATTAACATGAAGGAATTTTCTGTGTTGTTCCCTCCCCCACCCCCATCCCACAGGTGTTGAAAATTACCAGTACCTTTGCTGTTTCTCTGTGGATTTTTATATATCTTACAGTGTGAATTTACATCTGCTGCTAGAATAATGTGTGGAATTGTCTGTGAGTTAGTACAGCAAGACATTGTGCTACAGTCAAGGTCAAAGTAGGACAAAAAGACTTGATGCTATTATAGTGACTAGAATAACATTTTTTGCCTGAGGGCCATATCAACAGACCAGAATATTAGAGACCCAGGCTAGTAATGCCTAATCACAGGCAAACATCCCTTGCACTGTTAGATTATCTGGGTATTGCTATGTGGTTGCAATGCAGGTTTTACAATTAAGGGTTTTAGAATGTTGTTATGCAGTTGCCAGGACATCTCTGTTTGTTTACTAAGGTTTTTAGAATGCATTTTTTAGTGTGTTGTGGGTGATTGCTAGGGTGTTGCTATGGGGATGGAGGAGGTTTTAGAATTAAGGATTTTAGAATGCTGCTATGCAGTTTTGGGGTGTTGTGGGTGGTTGCCAGGGTGTTGCTATGCAGTTTTTTTTTTTTTTTTTAGAATTATGGGTTTTAGAATGTTGCAATGTAGTTTTTAGGGTGTTGTGGGTGATTGCTAGGGTGTTGCTATGGGGGTGGATGAGGTTTTAGAATTAAGGATTTTAGAATGCTGCTATGCAGTTTTGGGGTGTTGTGGGTGGTTGACAGGGTGTTGCTATATATGTGGTTGTTATGCAGTTTTTAGAATTATCGGTTTTAGAATGCTGCAGTTGCTAGGGTGTTGTTGGTGATTGCCAGGGGGTTGCTATGCGGTTGTTAAGGCTCTTTAGAAAGTTTGGTCCCACTTTATATTAGGTGGCCTTAACTACTATGTACTTACATTTAAATTAATCATTTGGTACAATGCACTTATTGTGTACATGCATGTTTTTACATTGTACTTATATTTTTTAAAACTACCTATATGTAATTATATCTGTAATTAATTTCTGTAATTACATTTATAATTCCACTGTTGACACACCCTTAAACCTACCCATACCACCAAACCTGCCCCTAACCTTACACGTATCCCACCTCAATAGCAGCAATACTGTTTTGCAATACAGTATGAACACAATAAGTACACTGTACTTATTTTTTGATGTAAGTACATAGTAGTTAAGGCCACCTAATATAAAGTGTGACCGAAAGTTTTTAGGGTGTTGTGGGTGGTTGCCAGGGTGCTATGGGGGCGAATAAAGTTTTACAAATTAAGGATTTTAAAATGTTGCTATGTAGATGTTAGAATGTTGTGGGTGGTTTCCAGGGTGTTTGCAATGCTGTAAATCTACTGTATGCAATTATTATTTTCTAGTGACTGGATGTTTTTTGGAGACCAGAACATCCGAGACCTAGTCTGGTAAGTAACCACCTAGCAACACACTAGCAACCCAGCAGCAACATGCTAAAAGCAAAAACAATCACAACAGCATTGCATCATGGTGCCACATTCCGTACAGGCAAACATCATTCACACTCTATCTGGATTATTCTTTAACATTTACGCCATCTAACGCATTACATCAGTGTAAATTGACCAATTTTGCACATTTGAGAAAATAAAAGTTAACCATCAGCAGCATATATGTTTACTTCAGTTCATTTAAACTTTAAAAGGTTTCTCTGATCAGAAAGTAAATCATTCAGCAGCTTCTATAATGGGTTTTACAGCCATGCGCTGAATGTGAAAATACACCGCCTGTGAGAGACTCCGGGTACGAGGAGAAACACTGAGCTTGTTCACATTGGCAAACAAATGCATCTATTCATTACATCAGCATGCAGAAGGGCTCCGATACGGCCCAGATTCTGCTCAGATACTTGCACACAAGAACTGCATACGCAAAGATGGTGCGTTTTACTGTCCACATTTACTGGAGACTGTTAATGGGGTCATATCATGTGGAATCACATTTTTTTCTCATTTTTTGAGATAAAAGTTTTTGGTTTTATGAACATAAGACATCAAAACTTCCACCCTGGTCCATAAAGAGCATTCATTAAAAGCATTAAGCTGCAAAAACAGCTTTTGGCATCTTGTCCCGTCTCTGACTTTTTGGGCATATTTTGTTAATAGTGATCCAATTTGGACTCTAATGTACTCTGGATTGCATCCAGTTGCTATTTCCACCCTTATGGTTTTGGAATTACACTATTGTTCAAAAGTTTGGGGGCAGTTAGGTTTTTTTTTTTTTTTCTTCTTCTTTAAAGATTTAAAACAAATTAATAGTCTTCTTTCAGAAAGGATTAATTAAATTGATCATCAAAGAATCCTGAAATATGAACAAAAATATGAAGCAGCAGCACAACTGTTTTTAACATTGATATTAATAATAAGAAGAAATGTTTCTTGAGCAGCAAGTCAGCAATGATTTCTGAAGGATCATGTGACACTGAAGACTGGAGTAATTATGCTGAAAATTATGCCTTGGATCAAATTACATTTTAAGATATATTCAAATAAAAACTGTTTTTTGAAATTACAATAATACTTCACAGTATTACTCTGTACTGTATTTTGTATGATGATCAAATTAGTGCCGCCTCTGTGAGCATAATAACCTTTTTATAAAAATAAAATAAAATACCCCATCGGGGTTGGTAAGTGCCTAGTCAGTCAGTGAGTTAGTTAGTTAGTTAGTTAAAGTAGGTAGGTGGATGTTTGTATATCAGGTGCAATATCTCTGTAATTGTGAGATGCATGCATGCATTCAGTGTATTGTGTGACACCAAGAAAAATTCCTAATACATGGAAAAATAAATGCCAACCTTGATACATTATTCAATATTAGAATAGATACATTATTCAAGAACATACACAACCAACACAGCTATAATTAAAGGGATAGTTCACCCAAAAATGAAAATTTGATGTTTATCTGGTTACCCCCAGGGCATCCAATATGTAGGTGACTTTGTTTCTTCAGTAGAACACAAACAAAGATTTTTAACTCAAACCGTTGCAGCTTGTCAGTCATATAATGTCAGTCAATGGGACCCACGGCTTTGAGAGAGAAAAAAAAAAAACATACGTAGCAAAACCAAATTAAACCCTGTGGTTGAAACAGTATTTATATATATTTTTTTATCTCTGATACACCGCAATGTCCAACTGTCCTGAGCGCGTTCACAACAGCCGGCGCGTGATGCGTCTTATTCTTCTTGCTTTACGTGCATTACCGCCACCGATCTCTCAAATGGACCATTGATCCACCGAAAAGCAAGAAGAAGATGACAACGCATCATGCACTGGCTGTTGTGTGAACGTGCTCAGGACAGTTGGAGGTAAAAATCGATATAAATACTGTTCAGTTTCTTGCACAGACTGATCATGTCTAAAGACCTCAATGTATCGTCACGAGCCACAGGGTTTAATTTGGTTTTGCCTGTGCAAAGCCATGGGTACCATTCACTGACACAGACTGCAACGGTTTAAGTTAAAAATCTTCATTTGTGTTCTACTGAAGAAACAAAGTCTCCTACTTTTTGGATGTCCTTGGGGTAAGCAAATTTTAATTTTTGGGTGAACTATCCCTTTAAGTGAAATTTGAACATATGAATCAGTGCTGATTGCTGTCAAGCTGTATTTCATTTCACATGCAAAGAAAGTGAATACACGTTTTTTTTTTTTGTTGTTGTTGTTGTTGTTGTTGTTTTTGCTGCTGTGCCTTTAAGATGTCTATGTGTCAGAGAAAGGGTAGAAAATGTTCATAAATTAAACTACGACTGTTTTGGCACACCAAAAAATACAGTTTTCTAACATTATAAGTGAAGAAATGCATGCCATGACCCCTCTAAAAGATAATGCCACCTCATTAATCTCCTTGACTCTGGCATGATTGGGAATTTCTGGCACGTTGTGCCACCCATAGAAGGCTTAAGGGATGCCACAGGGCACATCTCCTACTGAGACTCAAAATTAAAACACCGGCCTCCCTCCGCCTGTGGATTTACGAGGAAAATTCAAAGCTCAATAACTGTGCGCAAATGGCCAAACTCTCAAACTATTCTGCTTTATAGCATCATTTTAACAGTGCTTGTGCGGTGTGGCCGTACAAGCAGTCCTGTGCACTCAGCTCAGCTTTATCATTAATTCATTACCTGACCTTTCAGAGGTGTAGTTAGCTGCTTTGGGACGGTTCTAGGTTGCTACACGCTACTTCCTTGAATTTATTTTCATAAAGCACACTATGTCATTGAGGTCCAGAGGAAGTACACGGTGGTTCAGTCTATCAATTAACTATATTTACAACAACAACAACAACAATAATAATAAAAATGAGGAGCATACAGTAGTCAACATTTTTAGGTGGATCAAAAAAGTTCATATATATATATATATATATATATATGCTCCACATTATTATTAATAATAATAATAATAGATAAAAAATAATTATATAATAATAATAATAATAAATATAATAAAGACAAAACAACACATTTCTATATTAAATATGCAATATTACAAATATAATAGATGTTGGTATATGTACACACAAATGTGTATATACACACACTTCACTTTTCTGAAATGTTTAAATAACATTCACATGCATTAAATGCATATACTCCTAATTATCATTAATAACACATTAATAATATCATAATGTATTATTTGATAAATAAATACATTGTTAAATATAAATATTCTAAATATAATACTGTAGATGTCAGTGTGTGTGTGCACACACATACACACACACACACACACACACACACACACACACACATTCTAAAAGGTTTAAATAAGATTTATATCCATTGTATGCAAATACTCCTAATTATTTGTAATAATAAGTGTAAACATGTAAAAGTAATCTACAATGCTGTAGTCTGTGTTTTTTTGTTTTTGTTTTTTTAAGCAACAGCACTATGCAAAAGACTTCTTAGCCACAATCTGAAAATCAGTGTAACACATGGCCTTCTGTGGGTTATTGCTTCACCAAGGCTGACATTAACACTGGAGATTTCCACTGATACACAATAGTTTTGACAATGCAAATCACATTACAATCTGTGGGATTATGCCACGGTTCATTGCGCTGTCATCTTATGTATAGCTCCATGAAAAAAAGCTGTTGGTAATGTAGTCATGAGAGACACATAACACGTGTCTGAGAGACCGCAGTACATGATTATGTGGTATTACTTACACTTTCACTTCAGACACAGAGCACCACGCGAGTTAACCTTCTCTTAAAGGTCAAATGACAGAGTCAAGATGAAACCGCTAGACGGACATCTAACCTGAAAAATAATAACCAAAGAAAGTCCACAAAGGCATTACAGGTTTGAGTTCAATTCCCATATCTCCAATTTCTGAACTTCTTGAGCCATTATTTGCTTTCAGTGGAGATTTTGAGCGAGCGGGAGAGCGAAGCATCTCATATGTGGGCGGCAGTAAGCCGAAGAGGAGCCACAAATACAACAGAACTGTGAAAAGTCTTGAGATCTACACATGCACTTTCTAAAGACGTTTGACACGTTGCTCCCGATGGTAACCTCAGAAAAGGAAAAACAAGAGAATTACACTGGATTCAATCCATCAGTGTGATGAACTCTTTTGCTGAAGGTGAAGAGTGCAATTTCTGCGCCACCGGCAGCATCAAACAAAATCGAACAACCCTGAAGAGACTTAAGTGGTGTTTGCCCATGCAAAACTGACAACAAAGATGCCAATGTGTTGTTATGCGGTTGCTAGGGTGTTCTGGGTGGTTGCTAGGTGAAATGCATTTTAAGCCTCCAGGATAGTCTGGTCTCTAGATGTGGCTGTGGGAGTCAGAGTGTTTACACTCTTAAACAATAAATGGAGAAAGTGTTTTAACATTGAAAATATAACACACATCTCCTTTAAACATGCTTGTTTTCAGAGAGCAGGCTTTCACATTTTATTGACAGTTAGCGATAGCTGCCAGTGTATACATGTCCTTGAGCATCGCTTCTTCAATGTAAGAAGAGCTCCGCTTCAATTCATCAAACTAAATAAAAGACGGCAAACAGATGAAGAGGATTTGATAGTCACTGTCAAACAGTCATTTCAGGGCAGTTCAGAAATCAGAAAAAAAAAAGCATTCCAGTTGCACTTGGTGTGTCGTTGATGGGATGAGCTATTGTTTTGTAGTCAAATTTCAAATTATGAACACAATAGCAAGAGCTGCACACTAGAACAGAACGTATTAATTTGTTCGAGCCACACAAACAAACACGCCAGAGTATTATTGTACCTTTCATCTCAACTCTCATAAAGGACACGTCATTGATCAAGTGAGAGGCTGTCATCCACTCTATGTGATGTTTTCAAAAGGTTCACCTCTTCCCAATAGCGACAAGTGGTACCACAACACAAGGGCATGTTTTAGAAACGCTAGAATCACTGTGAATGCAATAATAAACCTGTGGTTCATTTTAAGCATATTGACATAGGCGTTCACAGAAAGTTTAGCAAATATGGCATTGTTCTGCTCAAACGATTTGCCATTTCCAACCTCAACAAAGTATAGACCCACACAAGCCTTGAGAAGATATTCTATCCCAATGAAGTTTGAGGTTTACTTCCAGATTTGTGGTTTGGCATTAAGGTAAGAGCTGTCACTGGGGCAGTATCCTCTCAAACGATATACCTTTGTAACTTATTTACACCTACATGGTGCATGTTAGTTCCAAAATGGTGTATATTAGTACCTTTAGAAAGGGTACTGCCCCAGTGACAGCTTTTGTACCTTTATTTCAAAAAGAGAATCTACAGGTTACATTCAGTTTGCATATGTATATTAAATTGTTTGTTTGGTTCCTCAAAGGGCCTTTCAGTGAAAAGTTCTTAAAAAAAAAATAATAATCTCTTAGTGTAAAGAACATTTTGATGAGTTAATGAATGTTTTGTCCATTTGTAAAGAAGCAACAGTAAGGTCCCATGGATGTTAAAGGATCATCATGGAACTATGAATGCTAATAAAAACGAACCTTTATTTTTAAGAATGCATGGATGTTTGAGATCCATCATAGAACTACAGATGCCAGTAAAGAACCTTTATTTTTGAGAGTGCATTATAAAAGTGTTTAAAGGTCATATAACATGCTTTTATTAAATCCCATTTAATCATAACTTGTGTGAAATTGAATGTTAATGGTGTTTTATTGCCATTAGTTTTCATTTCAACTGGAAACTGCAGTGAATTGAAAGTTTTTCTCTCATTTTTGAACCAAGGTTGCGCTGTCATTTTTAACCTGTTTACTAGCAGTAAGCATGTGTTCTGGCTCATATTATATCCTGTTTCCCTTTTCCTCACCAATACTTGAATAAAAAGGCCAAACAATGTAACTACATTGACTTAGAATAAGAGTTTATTCTAAACCACTGACCTTCAGTATTAAAACTCCAGCTCATAACTCATTCCACATCATTTGTGCTACAGAAATGAATTATATCTCAAATCATGCAGCTTATAATAGAGATGTATTATTACTTTTCTTAGCAATCAGATATGCACCCTCACCTGGTGGATAATAAAACAGCTGAAAATGCATTAAAAGGAGGAACACAACTCATATCTAGAGACTAGAATATAATATATACTTGAGGGTGAACAATATACGACCTAGCAACCAGCTAGAACACCGTAGCAACCACATAGCAACTCTAGGGTGAATCCACTCTTGGCAACTTACTGTAGCAACCTTAAAACAACACTTAGCATGGTGGATACCAGCGCTTGAACATAACATTTCATTCTTCAAAACTATCTGAAACCACAGGAGACTGGTCATTAAATCATAAAAACACTTCATTAAAACTGAAACATGTCTGAACGTAATATTAAAGTTATTAAATCATGACAACTCTCGGAAGATTTTAGCATGGTGATGGATATGACAATGGATATTTGGTCTTGGTGGAATAGATCTGCTAAGCTGCTGCTGAATTGCTGCTGTTGTTGGTTATTGCTGTAGTTGTATATTATCACTACTGCTTCAAGCAGGTACAGGAACTTGCTACTGCCAATGCATATGGCGATATGGTGCCATGAGTATTTAAGACATACTGCTGCTACACAAATAGCATATAAAATAACCCGTAGCAGATCTATAAGGTGGAGCTGGGGAAGGTGGAGGGTTTCAGAGAAACTCTGAAAGCGTGCTGCAGGAATCTCAAGTGAATGCTAGCCAGCCAAATAAATGCAAGGTTTTTTGGCTGCATATGCAGCATGAACCAATCAGTGCCAAGTCGTTTAACTCTCTGAATATCATCAGTTACATTAGCAACCCTGCGCCATATAGAGTTTCATGACTGAACTATATATTTATATCAGCTACAGAGATGAGTCAAGAGGGCTATACGAGGAGATGTGGACTGGTGAGTCAGTACTGAGAGTCGAGGTACAAGATGGTGAAAGAAAGACTTTGAATAAGGTGCATTTCAAGGTTGAAGCGGGACTGACAGACTTGCATTTGAGATTAAGAGAAAAACCTGAGGGGGAAAGAATAATATCACAGTGCTGGTGGACTCGGACGATACTCTCCTCTACATTTGAGGAACTTGTTTGATGTCTTGTTTTTTAGATGACTTAGAAAACTTTAAACTTGTGCAAAATAGTTGAATGCCTCAAGATAAACTTCGTTTTATGATGAGTTTAACTCTAAATGTAGACTGGTCAACATGAATGGGAAATAGTAATGTTACAATGCTACAACGATACCACCAAACAACCTATTCTATAAAACTCTATAGACTCATCATCAATGCTTCATTTATTCTTTAAATCAAATCACAACAAAAACCTTTTGTTCACACTCTATTTTAAGGTTCAATTCTTGCTAACAAACCATTAACTATGACTTTTGCTTCAATGAACTCCTAATTTTCTGCTTATTAATAGTTAGTAAGGTAGTTGTTAAATTTAGGATTAGGGATGTAGAATATGGTCATGCAGAATGTGCTTTATAAGTACTAATAAACAGCCAATATGTTAATAATAGCAGCTAGATAATAGTGAGAATGAACCCCTACAGTGTTACTGTAAGGTTCCCACCAGCCGAAGGTTTAATGTATATTCGGTCTTTTCCTTGTGCCTCTGAATTTATCTGGATTTAGCTTCAATTTTAGTCTAGCTCCGTGTTCAATCTGACTCCAATTTCAAGTGATCTTTAAATTTAGGCAATATTCTTAATTAAAAACTGATCTCAGATATCGATTTGTATGTTAATTTAGATATTTGATCATTCTGGAAATCCCATACTTTCAAATCTTTGTTCATTAGGGACCAGGTATCACACAGGAATTACACTTCAGCCGATTTTAGTGAATCCACGGACACAAACTCGTCAGTTCTAAACTTACTCAGAGGGTGTAGAGTGGTTATCATACATTTAAGTGAGCTGCGCCTGCATACTCATAACAAAAAGTGTATTTTCTCCTATAACCACAAGAGCTACACCGTGTTAAGCCAGTGAAAGTCCCTCATGGTGTTCCCCATGGTTCATCCATTGGTGCTTTGGTATGATCTGTCCTGAACACAGATTTGTGGAAATACCACTACACATTAACCTACTTGAAAAATGATTTCTGAAGAGATCAGAATAAGTCAAATATAACATTTTATGATCAGTCAGGTAAATATGTATTATGCCAGTTGCATAGCCAATTCAAAGATGTCAAATCATATCAATACAAAACACAAAATTCTCAAAGATTAATTTAAGAGTAAAAGATGCATACCAAACTTTAGAAAATACATTACATACACTACGGGCTTATTCTGGCTACAGAATCGCAATGAGCGATTTGTAACTTTCCTTTAAATACTACCAGAACAAAAGCAAAGAAATGTTTAAATCAGTTGTCAAAACATGAAAGACCTTTCGGTGTTTTTGGTTCTAGTGCTCCAGGGTCGCACCTGGATGAAGATGGATAAACATTCCCGCAGACCCCTACAGGGGGACACCCCCCACCCCTCAGTAGAACACAATTCTACAAAAGTTTTCAATATTTCTCATAAAACAAATGACTACTGTGAAATTGAGACCATTTTACCGATCGCACAGAGACCTTTAAAATGATACCAAACATGAAAGGGAAAAACATCAGGTTCACAAGTTACATGATATGCGGGATATGCATATTCTTAATGAATGAATGAATGACTTTGAGTGAAAACCTTTGAGGGAAAGAGGGAGAGGCGGAGAGGGCAGGGGGGAGAAGGGAGTCGTAAATGAACAAGGGGAGTGGTGCAGTTTGTTGTCTTTGGAGATCTCTTCTCCAGATTAGTTTTATGGTTTTATTGCATGGCATCTGTTTTGCGAGAGTTCCTGAGTTTTGGCCTCATGAGAAATTCATTTCATAAGAAAATAATTTCACTCCTTTCATTACCAACCTTTTTCATTTCTCAATTGTGTCTTTTAAACAGCAGTGACATCAAATAAAGAGAAAACAAGGACTTTTTTATTATTATTGTTATTATTTGCTCATTTATAATTTTTACTTCCAAAAAACATGTTTTAGAGTATATAACAGTAAAATTACATGCGATGCATTGCATTGTTGAACCATTTTTCACATATGCAGTAATAAGTTAAATCACAGTTTATCAATTAATAGATTTTTACCTTAGCATTTTAACTTTTTTTTCTGTAAAAAATAAAAATAATAAAAATAAATAAATAAAAAATAATAATAAAAAAGATATAAACATTTAGAGTGTAACTATGTGCTCAAATTTGCCAGTACACCAAAGCCTGCGATCAACAATCTCAATTATTCCATGGCCAAATGATGTATGAAATAAGCTGATATACACATTCATTTTACTGTACCATTCTCTGTATGTCATTAAGTCTACTTTTATTTCTCTAAAGGACTAAAAGGCATTTTACAGAAACTGAGAACTCAATTACGTCTCCAGATCTATGCAAGAGCAACCTCTAAGCAATGGGGAATGGTTTGTACATCTTCCACTTTGTGCTGATTTTTTTTTTTTTTTTTTTTCAATTGGGCGGCGGAACAAATTATTTATTTCCTGTGACAGCACAATATGCTTAAGGTGTCACAATAAACTAAGCAATATGTCTTCCCTTTGGGACTGAGCCCAGAGTGCTGCCTGAAGTGAGAAATATGACAGTTTCCTCTCATTTCCATAGTTCGGCATTTCAGAGTTTATTCAATTGAATTGAAATGCAATTGTTATGTATATACATTTACATGTATTTATTCCACATCAGTGCCGTATAACATGGCTGTGTGGTCATAATTGGAAGAAAGCATCATGAATATTGGCATAAAAGTTTCCAGTCTCACATAGACTGAATAAATCAACTGCAGAAAATTTGATACACATTTATCACACCATAAGAAACGTATTGTAATTCCAAATAACCTTAAATTGCAGCACAAACAACTTGAATTCAATATTCAATAGGGGTTGATTAGAGTTCATAGGTTTACCATGACTTTCTGCCATTTTGGGACAAAAGCTGGCTCATTTCAGAATAGCTCGGTGCATTACGCAGTCAGAGAGCTGTCTGGCTGATAAATTGCATATTGTCATTTTCTGACCAGTATTCCCCATTCACTGCAACGTAAGAGATTATCGATTAGGTAAATGTTTTAAGGGTTTCATGATGCGAACTGCAAACAAGAACAAAAGCTAATTCGGAACAGGGCGTCTCTCATTTTTGTCCTTTCAGAACAAACCACGGGAGAAAAACTTGCTAAATGCTCACAAGTGTCACATGAGGTCTTCCATCGATCCAAAAGACTCATTCCTGAGGTTCTATTCTCTCTCTCTCGCCTCATGCCTGCCAGGAACTAAAAGCTTTCTCATCTCACGCTCGTTCCAGACTCGTGGCCCTCTTCTTCCCTCTTTTCCTGCAGCGGCGGACCGGCGGCTCTCCTGCCTTCTGAACCATTTCTTAATTACTTTCAGATGAGACCTGACAGAGAGCGCTCGCTCTGATTAACTGGACGCAGCGAAAGCTAATTCCTCCAGCAGCATTCATAAAGTCCAAGAGGGGTGTTTTGAAGCATCGCAATGATATCATTCTCCATTTCTGCACTGCTTTCCACCATCTTGAACGAAGAAAGCTCACGGTGTGCTCTCAATGGGTCATTTTATGGCAAATCAGAGTAGTTTAAGCACTCACAGTGGGTGAAATAAAAATACACCTGCGGTCTACGCTGGAAGAGACTTTCTAAACGTACATTAGCACTAGGGAAACAACCTCTTGAGCATGTTCTTGCAGTGATTTAAGTCTTTTCATAAAGTAAAACTGAGAAATGTCTTTGAACGATTGACCCTTCGCAAAGACCCGACCCCTCTTAGTTACTTTTGCTACATCCGATAAGCCATGCTGCTCTCACACTGTACATCATGTCCTCACGCAATGAAAAATACATCTTTTAGTATGAAACAAAGTCTCAACTTTCAAATGTTGTCATTTTTAAGAAATTTAAGCAATAAGTATCGTTTTGTGGCTCTTTAATGTTTCATGACAGATCGCTGTAGTGTCTCAGTGCAAGCGTCACGTGAACCGATCATCTCTTCCACTTTAATAGTTAAAGTGTGAAATAAACACGAATGAACATCAGAAGGTATCTTGTTTTGGCTTTGGAGAGACGTCAGAAGACACCATTTTTCAAGTTCAAGTCCACTGACGTTAATCTCCTGTCTGGTTTGTTTGTCAGAAAAAGAATAAAAATCACAGATTCTATGTTATGATTGCCCAGATCACCTGTCAATCAAACTCTTGGTGAAGGGTGCATTTTTATTACGAACTAGTATGGCACAAGATGCCACCAAAAATGATAACCCAAAAATACCAGCCAAAATCATTCCAAAACTGTATGATGTTTTTTCTTCTGTGGAACAATTAAACAACAATTAAAGTCAGTGAGCTCCAGTGTGGTTTGGACCACAATGTTTTTCAAAATATCTACCGAAAGTCATAGTTTTGGAGCACCACGAGAGTCAAAATTTTCATTTTTGGGTGAACTATTCCTGTAATTAGGTATCATGAATAACAACAAACAATATTTTTACATCATTTATTCATCTTGACTCTATTCATGTTCGAATGCATTTAACATTAAATTGTTTCAAAAATGAAAAGAAAAATATTACAAATATTTTCACAGCTGATTTTTCAAGAAGAGTCTTCAAGCAAATACAAAAAACACATTACTTTCATAATTATCGAACATTAGTGCTTTGTGCAAGTACTCAAGGTCCTTTTCTGAACATGTCTGCTCATTTTTTCCCTATAAATTCATGTTTTCACTGAACTGACCTATTCAAAAAAGGCAAAAATATAACTAAAAAATGTACCTTTCCACTCAATCACAGAATCTTTATTTTATAACAATTGTTACAAGCACCGCAACGTCTAAGCAATGATGAACGCCTGTATGGTATAGCTGCTAGCGACAAAGTTAGCATCTGTCATTCTGTCACGCCCCTGGACTGTTTTGTGTTTTTGCTCCTCATGTGTTTCCCTGTGACCCAGTTTCTTCCCAGTCTGATTGTGTTAATTTGATTCCAGGTGTGTCTCCTTTAGTTCTCTGATTGTCCTGTCTTTAAAACCCCCAATCCTTTCAGTTAGTGTTTGTTGGTCTTTGAATGTCTTACCTGTAATCTGTGTTCCTGTCTGGAGAATAAAACTCATGTAGTGCTAATTTCTCGTCTCCTCGTTCCTGGTTCCCGTGCCTCCCGTACCCGTGACACATTCATGTTAACTTTAACCAACAACCTAAAGATGAAATAAAGTGGTAGAAATCACTGATAGAAAGACCTTTCTCTGCATATTTAAATTTTGATTGAAAATGAGGCTGTGATGGATAGAAGTACAGTGAGTTTACTAGACTGTACTGTAGATTAACAACATAGCAACTGTTCATCTGACAAAACATCTTTCCGAAAAAAAAGAAAAGTTGAAAATTGTGAAAATCGCATGATCTTGATCCTTTATACAGTGCCTGCCATAGCCTCGTTTTCACCTGCATTAAAATAAATTTGGCGTCTAACCAGGTGTATTGAACATCCAAAAACTATTTTCTCAAAGTACCATTACTTACCAAGTGAAATGACCGTATTTATTTTTCTCAGACAGACAGAGAACTTTTGTATCACATGTTGCATTACTACTTAACAGTTTGAGGTTTCATTATGGTTCATAACATCATGCTTTTGTTCATTCTGTCAGCCTCAGTAATCTTATGAAGCCATGGAGGAGTTTACAATATTGTTTTTGATGGTAAAAGGTCAATACACATACGCACCCCTGCCATGTACACACACAAACACAAAGTACACACAGAACCTTAGAGCATGACATGAAGACGCTTGATAAAGCAGAATAAAGTATGTATAAATGTCATGCCTTTCTCCGAGGATTCCTTATACTTGAATCAAAGATTTTTTTTTTTTTTTTTAAAGCACCACAGATTATTAATTCATGTTCACTCTATAGAGACACACTGAACAATGTTTAAGAGGTTTAGTGAACAGGGGAAAACAGTCAGATGTGTTAACACTCCAGTAAATACCAAGGGTGCATGAATAAAGTCCATATGAGTCTGTCGCCACATGTAATAAGAACTAAATGCTTTTAGAATCAATTCTCAATGTCAGTCATTGTCAAGAAAAAACGCATAACCTGAAGAAACCATGCACTGACAGCAGTAATTATGCAAGTGAACAGATTTTTTTTTTTTTTTTTTTTGTGGTTTACTGGCACTGCTCATTTAAGTAATTACCCAGAGGTCAAAGCAGACAGTCTTGCATAAGTCAAGGCAAGTAGTTTGAGATTCGGTCTTGTGTTTTCCAGAGCTAATGTGATCAGAAGCACTGGGATAAAAGTTATGGCTTATGGTCTGGGTACACTCTTTCAGGTTACAATATCAGCTTTAGGTGTTGTAGGTGGAGCTCTTTTCTGCCTTTTCGTTAGACACAAAAAGAGAAGCCATAAAGATAAAAAAAAAAAAAAAATGGCATGAAATGTAGCTTAGCTGTTAAATCGGTGCTGGAGCTCCACTTTTCTCACATCTGGACTCTTTGCAAAACTTCACTGAGAAGAAATTGATATCAAAATGACTGCTTCAAAATGTCAGGCTTCATGATAAACGACCAGATAAATCCTTAATACCCTTTTAATGCAGCGGCACTCGGTAATAATAAAACAAGCTTCTTTTAGATGCCTCAGATTTTTTAACCTTTAAGCTACATTCCAAATATTGATGTTGTTTTCATTTTGAACTCAGGAAGTGTTGTGGTGCTGGAAAACTTTGACTTTCCCCTCCAAAAGAATCCTCCGGGAGCTCACAGAGCTGCACACAGACCGCTGTGTACTTGAGCTGTTGATATGAGATGTTTTTTTTTTTTTACACACCTTGACATTTAAAAATTGAATTCTTTGGGGATTCAGTAGCAAGACATTGTGTACTGTTAATTTTGTGATTCATACATATAAGTGCATTTAATGTGAGCTTAGGACAAAAAAAAAAGACTATTTTCATTTTACGCATAGAGAGAGAGAGAGAGAGAGAGAGAGAGAGAGAGAGAGAGAGAGAGACTAGCTGAACCCTTTAAAAATATGAACTACTTAAAATTCAAAGGCATTTCACATTCAACAAATCCCTCAGCAAAAGTATGAACCTCACTTATGAAGTTACTTGCCCAGCACAGGATATACAGTAAATGATTCCTCAAATCAAGCGGAGAGGTTTGCCATTACTTTTCTAAACAACTGGATGGAAATGGGCAAAAAAAAAAAAGAAAAAGGCAATTAGGCCTACATTAAAGGAGGCACCTGATTCATACTGAGAATATAATAGAGATACTGGCCAGTAAGCAACCATATTGCAACACAATAAATAAACAAACAAACAAACAAATAAATACTGTATATACATATATGCATACAGCACCCTCGCATCCACATATACTCAGCCAATACTCTGGCAACCAATTTGGGCAATATTCAGAATTTAAGAATTTGTATCGCTTTCAATTTAAGAGTTTGAATTGGCAATTACACACAAAATGTTAAACTGGAAAACCAAGAAAGGGAATTTATATCAGCCACATTGTTTTCAGATATATAAAACAAACTGAAATTATAACCACCAATTATAAATTAGTTAATTTAATTTTAAAACCTAAAACCTATATAGAAGGGGGGGGGGGGGGGGGGGCACTGGGACTTTGCGTCACTCTATTTTAATTCAGATTTGTTGTTTCAATCCTCCATCCTGTTTACAACCATAATTCAAATTTGGGAAGTGAAAAGCAACATAAAGGGCATTTCATAAACTTTCAATACATAAGGCAACACAATTCTGGATGGTGCCCCACTCTCTCTTTCTATAGATAGATAGAGGTTATACAAGTTGTACAATTGTAATATAAAGGGTAATACAGCAATGAAAACTTGTGATGAGCAGCAGATGGTAAAATGTAGAGCTTAATATATTTAAGGGTGTTTATTACAGATTTTTGTTCTGAATAAATGACCTTGTACATCTGAGTTGTCAGCATATGCAAGAAACTGCAGGGAAAATGGACAAATAATGCTCTATTGATAATGATCATGTAATTTTCCCCAACTCTCTTACTGAACTTTAAAGAACTTCTCTCATGGTCAATTAGAAAGCAAGCAAGCCTTCATTTAACAGCTGAAGACTTAATACTGTAAATTCACAGGTTATGCAACTGACATTTAATCATATACATCTATTATTATCTCAGAGACTGCACAGAGGTAATTCAATGTTTAATGAAGAAATGCGAGGGGTTGAGAATGAGTGTTCTGGATTAAATATACAACACCCATGTTCAGCCGGGACAAAGACATCACTGATCACCGTAATCACATGAGTCATGTTAATATGACCTTTAAACGTTACTTTAAGCGCATATAGCTCTGTATCAGAGCTGATTCTGGTCCAAAATGATGGTGCTGCTAATCTGTGATTAACTGGTGAGTCAACAGCAACTCCTGACTTTGGCTGATGATGAGAGAATTACAACATAATTACATTTGACATCAATTAAAGATCACGAGAGCATCGCCTACTGTCTGCCAACAACTTTAATTTATTCAAAGGGTGATTTCAATGAAGCATTAAATAGTCAAAACAGTCCTCAAGGCACATCAAATCGTTACAAAGCGATTTCACTTTTGCATCGATGAATGATCGTTTCTTTCCTAAACTTCTGCAGGGCAAACTTTAAAATCATACTGCCATATAAAACTTTCAGATATTTTTAGTGCCCTCCATGGAATCAATGAGAAATGGCTGTTTATTCTGCACAGACTGATTTTGTTGAAGGCAAGATTTGTCATCATTTACACCTCCTCGTTCCAAACCCAAACTTTCTTTTTTGGTCGGGTGGAAGAGAAAAGCAGATGACTCTTTTCCGTACACAAAAAAAAAAAAAAAGTGAATGAGGACGAACTCTGTCAAGATTTAAAAATGAAAAATGCACCGTGAAAGTATCATAAAGTGGTCCATGCAACTATTGCAAGTCTTCGGTAAAATATCATAAAGACCTAGATCTGATGCAAATATAGCTCAAGAGCCTAGATCCCATTTTGCCAATATCATCTCTTTATATGAAACCTTAATAATGGCCTTCTGCCGGATTTACAGACGGCAATAGAAAAGATGTAAGGTGCTGTAAGATCAAACCATTAGACATCAAAATGAGAGCGCATTTACATGTCAGTCAGTGTATCCTCCTCTTTGCCATCAAAACTTTGATATTTAAACCTTGATTTATCACTGCCTTATTCTGAGCTTGAGGGAATCAGTCTTTTAACTACCCCATGAAATGGTTTAATAAACACAGTTCTCTTTCCTGTAATGATATATTTCCTATTGAAACGAGAAGCCAGGATGGGACATGGTACATCTTAGATCTTGTCCCCTTTTCGGATAATCAATTTGTCACAGTCTGGCCAAACCACAAGTGGACATTTTCATTGTAGAAGCACATTCCTTGCAGAACCTATAAGATTACATTTATTACATTTATTTAGACAAATTTAGTAACAAATGTGTAGTATTAATAATACAAATCCCATATCCATAATATTGCTTCTCCAGTAAAATAGTGGACTCTTCTGAATCAGGATAGAAGTATGCACAGACCAGAATCAGGAGAGAAGTATGCACAGACCAAGCACAAGCAAAAACTGCCCAAAACAGTTCTAAACGAATATGTGGATGGAATTTGATGTTATTATGGACCCACATTTTGGCCAGAAGTGAGGGTTTCAAGTTAAAACATCTTAATGGAGGATGTGTTTCTTACAAAAACATAGCTTTTCAATTCTCAAGACATTAGTTGATGGACTGAAGTGGTGTGAATTACTTGTGGATCATTGTGATGTTTTTATCAGCTGATTGGACTCTCTTTCTGACGGCACCCATTCGCTGCAAAGGAGCCATTGGTGAGCAAGTGATGCAATGCTAAATTTCTCCAAATCTGTTCTGATGAAGAAACAAATGCATTTACATCTTGGCTGGTGAATAAAGTTTCAGCATATTTTTTCATTTTTGGGTGAACTATTCCTTTAAAGATTCTGCAAGGGCTATTTAAATTCATAATTGTTATTGACTCAACTGTACCTGCTGAAAGTATCCACTAAGAAATTGTGAAAAAAAAAAAAAAAATTTAATAAATAAATATCAGAAAAGAAAATCATTAAAATAATCGGAAGAATGTGTTAGAGAACAGAAAAATCGATTTTAAAAAAAGCCAGAATACAGTATTTAATAAATTTTCTTGCAGCACCCAGTGACATGAACAAAATGGTAACATCTATAAATCAAAGTTATGAATTCAAATGAAATGAACCACTATGTTGGCAATAGTATTGTGATACAAAACACAATTCATGATTGATATTTCACCCATTCTATAAGGGTGAAACATTAAAACGTACATAATTAGTCACTCTGAACTGTCTACAGGTAAACAACAGAGATATTTGATGAATCAACACTTGTTTGAGTTGAGAACCTGCAGCCTATCATCTTCAATCATTAAACCACTAAACCACAGCCACCCCCAGACGCGTGACGTGTGATCGCTGCCGTCCATCCGCGACGCTCCTGACTCGCTCGCAGCGCAACATTGTAACCGGCGGATGCAACACGTCCCTCAGACTCACCGGTGCTGAAGCTGCGCGCGTCCCGAAGATTCCAGCATCCCAGCATCCCAGCCACAGTATGGATCACGATGCCTTTTATCGCCTGATAAACTTCTCTTCGTTTTGTTTTGTCGCTTTACTCATCACGTTCGCATCATCTCGCGATTTAACATTCGTGGGAATCGGTAACCTGACACATCAACTCGGTTTTTGGTAGTTACGCTTGTCAGTTTGACTCTCGCGCAACTGCGCTCAATAAGCTGACGCTTTTATTTAGTTGCACTTCAGCATCACCAAAGAGCGCAGAGAGATTTCTCGAGTGAATCACCTTCTAAACACTCAACTGGAGCAGAACCAGTGCCATGGGTAAGAACATGAAGCAAAGAAACATTTCTGTCGGTTTGCGTTTTAAGTGCGTAATGGCACGACAAACAATCTTTCAACATTCGGAGCGCATGCAAACCATTCAGCTTGAATCATCTGTTGCAAATGCTATAATTGTGTGGTTTTGACGCGTTTGATTATTATGGATTTGTGCGTGTGCGTTTGTTTTGCATGCATTTCGATGGACAATCAATTTCTCCCTTCCTGATTTCAGTCATGTTCTTTTCCACCTTCCTGATCATTCATCACTAGACACATGCATTTGCTCAAACGCCTTGTAATTTATAGTGAAACACGGAGCTGAAATGGAAAAGCGTTAATGCTTCTGGACTTTTAAATGTGAGCCTTTTTGTACAAAGCGAGCATTATCGTGCAATTTTAAAGATATTAACATATGATGCAACAATACATATTAACAAAAGCATCTCTTTTTCTTGTGTTTGTCTACAAAACTGAGCTCAGTTTTGTAGTTTTCTAATTACTATGGACACAGATAAACGGACAAATAATCTTTTTTTTTTTTTCTTTAGTGAGAAAATAATGCGCTGTTGCCCACAGTAACGCGTGCAGCAGTAGATGTGCGTGTTCTTCTAGATCTATAAGGCTTGGTGCATATATTTTATCACCATTTTAGGAAAATGTCACCCTTTTATCTTTACTATTTAATTTTATGCATTTATCACACATTTAAACACACTAGTTACATGCAAAAATGTGACTTTTCCCCTTATATATTGTTAGCAAAAAATACTGATAAATATTCATAGTCTCACATCTGCATGCATAATAATAATTAAAATAATAATGACCACAATCTTACTTTAGATATTTTCATGGCACGCCTCAAGACATCAACTTCCCAAAAGTATTTCCTGTCAACAACCCTATTAAATGCTTAGAAGCCTTTATGACAAGTCTGAATCATATGGAAAGAGGCTTTAATTGGTCTCTTGCTGGCAGTCCAGTGGAAAATAATAGACCTTGCCTTTTGTGTCTTTGCATACTAGGTTGCACTAAGCAGTTGCTGGGCTTCATAATGTTACATTTCCTTGTGATTCCTACTGAAATCCACAAGCACCTCAATCATCATTTGAATCAGCGGCCATGTTATTATCAATTAAGCCTGTGTATTAGAGAGCCTCCATCTGTGGACATTGCTGACTCTTTGTGCTGCTTCTGAATTAGGCACAAATAGTCTGCCCTGCAGTCATATAGATCACTAACTACTGTACACTGTAGAACCAAAGTTCTGCATGTTCCCCAGAAACACTGATGTCACATTTAGCTTCTAAATGTTATATTAGTTCCACAAATGATTTCAAGTGAGCTTTGCGTGACATCTTTAATCATTATAATTCAGATGTGCTTAAACCTGCTTAAAACCAAATTGTATAACCAAGGTTTGATCAGTTTGAGCTAAACCTGCTATTATGTTGAACCAAATGTTGGAAGAACTCCAAGCACCTATAAAAGGAGCATGCGAGGTCCTCCTACAGAAACTGCACCTGAAAACCAGAGAATTCCCATTCTTGGCATAATGCACGGAGCTGCAGATCACCCTATGATAAAATCTTTAACAAATACTCCATTTTGAGTCTCAGAGCTAAACAGTGTTAAATGAAGTATGTTGACATGAATTATTCATTTTCAAACCACAGATATGTTAATGTGAGAGAACACTTAATGTATGCCAGAGTAACTGAGAAAACACCAGCTGATAACTGTATGCTCTATCAAGATTAATCTAATTTATTATTATTATCAAAATGCATTATCTTAAGGACTCCAGGGCAAAGAAGGGCTTGTGCCCATATGGCACAAATCCAACCGCATTAAGAATATTTTGATATTCCAGTCATGCACATCAAAGTAGCTTTAATAGAGTTAGCCATGACTGGTTACTTTGCCCAGACTGCAGAAGTAGCCACAATACAGTTTACTCACTTGGTAAACACTTAAAAGTCAACATGTTTTATGTAATATGTTTCTATTTTATTATTATTGATATTATTATTACTACTACTACTACAGATTCATCCATGAATGTTTCTAAACACATACTTTAATTAAGAATAAATAAATACATACATACCAATCATATTTTTTCATTAAAACGTAAGATCTCATTCTGCCTTTGGAACAACTTTCCTTTCGTATTATGTCACTTAGACTTTAATGCTAACCAAAAGTCAAATAGTCGTTTAAGCAAAGAGTAGTTTTAAGTTACTGACAAAAAAGATACAAAAGCTGTCACTGGGGCGGCTAAAGGGTGCATAATATGTACTTTGAAGGTACACATTAGTACAAAAATGGTACATATTTTTACCTTTTGAAAAGGTACTGCCCCAGTGACAGCTTTTGTACCTTTTTTGTCTGAGAGTGAAGGTAATGCAGCCTATGTAATTATTAGTGCTGTCAATTGATTTTAAACTACTAGGATTACCTGTAAATGTGTTGAAATAAAGAAATGCATGACAAACTAGTTTAAGTAAACAGAACCTTTCACACTTCCGCCAGGTATGAGACATAATCCTTATTATTCTTTTAGCATTATTCTTTTGTTTTTATTCAGCCATTATCAGCCTTTAAACTGATGATAAAATGTTTTCCAAGCCACATCGCTTCAATCCCAATATACATTTACCCAACTATTATCAAAAGTATTTCTAAATAAATACAACAAAACATTATCTTGTGACCTTACATGAAGTATTATGACAAAATGCATTATGAAGAAGAATTGGACCTGTTCTGCAGGTGCATTAGAGCTAATATCATCATCATGCTTCATAAAACAATTTATGAGATTAATAGTACACTTTTACTCAGAACTCACTACAAACCACCATCGAGTGTCTGTAATAACTTCCTTTTGCATCACATGTGGAATTTGATCGTTTACTGTTGTTAAAATATGCTATTTATAGCCTTTTATATCGCTGCACAAATTAGTATTTCAGATGTACGCATTCACCTCAAGAAAATCACATACAAATATCCTATCGTAATCATGTGTTTATTATCTTATATAATGTATAGTGGCTGTTGTCATGTTTATTTCTGCTGTGTAAAAGCCTTAACATGTGCTCTGGCTGAAACTCACGTTGTTTGTGATGTTACGTTACAACCGCCTCTCCGTTCTTAAGTTGCCAGGGATACATTCAAAGTATAATACACATTAGTGAAAGGATCTATTTTAATTTTTATTTGTCTATATACACCTTGGGTGGCCTTAGTACATTGTAAAAGTAGCCCAAAAAAACGCAATCCACGGCTCTGTAATTTTTCCAGAGACTGTATTTTCAAAATAGCGCACTTGTGGCGCTAACGTTACCCTGGCAACACTAGTTCGTTGTACCCTCATCACACAATGATAGATAACCTTCCGCGCTGCGATGATGGGAAGAAGTTGAGGTCAAACCTTATCAAACGATTAATTTGCGTTAAAAAATTTTTTTAACGCATTAACATTTTTAGATTAATTGCATGCGTTAACGCGTTAAAGTTGACACCCTAGTAATTATAAAATAAACAATGACAGCAAGGATTTGAAAAAGCAGTTTTTCAACTGGGATAAGTGGAGATGCTCTGGAGTGAACTTGACCTTCATGCCTCCACGTCCCAGTCCTCAAAGCCTCCTCCAAAGTGAGTGTTTCAGGAGGGGAGTAGTCCTTCAAACCCACTGCAAACTCACTTTATGACTCTAGTTTTCTATGAAATGCCCACTTTAAACCCTAAAATCAAGTCTCAACCTTTTGTGGCACTGAATATGCTGTTTCACTAAATGAATCACACTATGGAAACAAAACAGGTTTCTGAAAAAGAGCAACTCGCAGTGCAATCAAGATATATTTTCCATAAGCATGTATGTTCTCTGGGATTTGAACCTGTGACCTTGGCATTGAGTACAACAGTTGAGCTATAGTAATTGAGCAGAGAACAGATGGGGTTGAATGCTTGTTAATTTCAGCTTCACCACTGACGAAAATAATGAAATTCTCAGAACCACAATATGTTTTCACCTTTTCCTCAGGTAAGGTTTAGTTTGCCCTCCCCTATGGCTCTTGACAAGGCTCGTATTTCAATCAGAACGGTTTCCCTTATGATTGAATGACACACAATAGACTCAAATTAGGATGAGCTATGCCCTTAAACGTTAAACTCTGAGGACACAAAGAAAAAGGCATTACAAAAGCACAGCAAACTCCTTGCGAGGAGAGTCCATTGGGAAGGGAAGTCCCTGTGGACAGACAGCCTGAATAAAGGAGACTTTAATAGACTTCATTGGAAAGTGTTGGGAACTCATTCTGTGGACTGGGAGTTGATGCTTGAGTGAAAGTTAATCTACCACAAAGCATGACATCAAGCAACATCCTTCAAAGTTTAAACTAGGGCTGTCAATCGACATGAATTAATTGCATGATATGCCGTTTAATGAATCATTTTCAAATTGATTGCGTTTATCAATATTAGCTAAGAAAATCTCCCAAATGAAGATAATGCATTCATTAAAAGTTGCTTTTATGTAATTAATTGTACTAAATTCAACTGACAGCTCTAATTTGAACACAAATGCTTACTCTAGAGTAACTCTTGACCTCTCTCCATCTGGTGCATTTCTAGATGTTTTGGTTAGTTTTCTTCTTTGGATAAAGACAGCCCTCTCTACTAGCACCAAAGATGTAAATAATCTTGTGGCCTGTCTGCCACATTTTGCTTTATTTGGTTTGTTACCCAGCTACATTATTTCTCAAACCCTCATCACATTCATCTTGTTTCTTAATCATCTCCTGCTGAGTCCGGCCCGAGTATTACTCTCCATGTCAGGGTAATGGAACACTGCAGCATTCATTTGAAATATCAACTTGTCTTTTTGCCAAGGGAGATGGCAGCCCTCGTTCTCTCAGCCTCTCTCCTTGTCCTGATGTCGAAGGGCCTGTTAATGGCCTTCTGAACCACAGAAACATGGACACGAGTGTCTCAAGTGTCAATTAGTTTTCTTTGGGCTCCTCAAAAATTGTCTGTTAAAAAGTAGGGGTGATACAGGTGAAAAGTTCACAGTTCCACAGTACATTATTCATGTCATCTTGTGCATCCATCAGATCACAATTATGGCCTCTATAGTGAGACGCTGAGGTAGGAGATAGGGAGCAGCAAAAGATGAAGCAATATTTGCAACCCGTTTTACTAATAATGGGATACATTTCAGATAGATAGATAGATAGACAGATAATACTATTTGTCAAATTGTAAATTCAATGTGCTGATTGTTCTCTCTTTGTAATTATTGGCCAAATTTAGTAGTTATTTTTAATATAAAACAGTTGCACTGCTTAATTTTTTTTTTTTTTTTTTTTTTTGGAACCTATCATACCTTTTACATGATTTTCTGATGAATAAAAAGTTCAAATGAAAACATTTATTTATAATAGAAATATTTTGTAACAATATATACTATCGTTCTGAATACTTTTATTCAGCTAGGGTGTGTTAGATTGATAAAAAGTAACCGTAAATACTTAGAAATAAAAACGTTTTCTATTTTGAATAAATGCTGTTCTTTTTAGCTTTCTTTTCATCAAAGAATCCCTAAAAAATGTATCACAAGTAAAAAAAAAAAAAAAATGTTTTCAACATTGATAATAAATCAAAATATTTGAATGATTTCTGAAGGATCATGTTGACACTGATGGCTGATGAAAATTCAGCATTTCATCAAAAATAAATTATACTTTAAAGTATATTAAAATAGAAAAACATTTTCTTAAAATTCTAATAATATTTCACACTGTTTTTCAGTATTTTTATTCAAATAAATGCAGTTATGTTGAGCATAAGAGACTTCTTTCAAAAACATTAAAAATCGTATTAATCCCAAACCTTTAAACGGCAGTGTATAAACCAGAGGCGAAACTTATTCCATTTTGATGAAACATTACAAACACTAATTAAGACCAGGATTGTGTATTGATAAAGTAAACAGATAATTTTGATTTCATGTTGAGTTCAAGCAGAATTCAAGAAAATCAACATATTTTAGCATGTGGCTAGTCAGGAAAACGCAGCAAAGCTTCAACAAAAAAAACAAAAAAAAAAACAATTCTCCCTCCATTGCGAACACATTGGGCAGCTATGCTTTTAAAAACATCCTTATCTGCTCTTGTTTTTAAATAGTTAAGTGAAAGGAAAACATTAAGCGAATCAGCTCTGCAAATCTTTAGCTTGTAATGACTCTCAAAGGTTTAATTTGCTCATTGATTTCTTTAACAGCCAGATGTGGAGATTGATTGCTAAGGTTCACATGCTGCCTTTTTTTTTTGGGATGAAGTTTTTTCCTGTTGTACCAGTTTAATAACAAGCAATAGAAAATGTTCCAAATCCATTGAGTAGCCCACTGCTTATGAAATACCCTCGAGGAAAACCCAACCATATCTCAGTGGGAGCGCTGCTCTCATCGAATTTTTTGTCCCCAATTAAAAGAATGTGCGGTATTAATGGGTCATATAATTACTTATAAAATGTTGTCTTCTTTCTATATAAAAGTCAGTAGGGAATGCAGCCAGCTCGCTTGGTTGTGAAGTCTCATGTTGGAAGAATTACCACATTCTTATGGGTCTTTATCCATTAAGACCATGTCACTAATGGTCTCTGCTGCTAAGGGACGCGATGTGGTCTCAATGCCATCTCTCTGTTCCAATAACTAGTAAGCAGGAGATGGGTGACTGGCCTTTAGCCACAGGATGAAGCATATTTACTGCCCCAATAGGACACTATTATATAAAATTGATGACTGTGTAAACCGTTCGGTATGCCTCATTGCTGTTGCACATCTCTTCTTGTTAAAGCTTCAACGCAAAGCAGCAGAACAGTGGGAAACTTATTTGTCATGTGTTACTTGCTAATGATACAAGCAAACTTTGAGACGGATGACCCTGATGTTGCCTTTCTCTCATACTTAATTTAGCGTGAAGACTAAGATGCATTCAGTGTTCGGCTGCTTTGAGCTACGTAGATTGGGAATGCTATTTTTAATCTGCAACATTAGTTAAATCTTTTGAGGGGATGTGAGAAACGGCGAACTGTTCCATGCATATGTTAGACATATGCTGATTAGCTCCACTCTGATAAGTGGATCTCATTGATTTCCATTCATTTAAAACACCCTCTTCGCTTCCCACTCGCTTCCATTTTGGCTAAAACCAGGGTACATTAAAAGGTGCAGTGCTAAATGATGGATAATTCCGCTCGAATCCTCATATTCAATTAGAGGGTCCCCAGTGCAATTTTTTTTTTGATTTCATGCATTACGTCTTAATAGCTTGAAAACACTCGGCACACTCTACAGGATGTTCCCCATCCATCACAGTCATGAATCGTTTTCCTTGATGATAAAGATGAGGCTGTGCATAATGGATGAGCGCACCCACTCTGTCACTTGCAAACCTGTGCTCTCTAGTGTGAATACTAAAACTGACCTCAAATGTTGTCTGTCTGTGTTCTGTCTGTGTCTCTCCGCAGGGCCCTTAGTCTGGGAAGGGCGCCTGTCATGTTTTCTTCTCCATGCTTCTGTTCTCCTGCTGCTCAGCAAGGGGGAGCGGATGTGCCCTGTGAGTTGCCGCTGCGAAGGCAAGATTGTTTACTGCGAGTCTGGCGCCTTTCAAGACGTCCCGGAGAACATCTCTCTAGGGTGCCAGGGTCTATCCCTGCGGTACAACAGCCTCTTGTTGTTGCTACCTTACCAGTTTGCTCACCTCAACCAGCTGGTCTGGCTCTACCTGGACCACAATTCCATCAGCGTAGTGGATAGACTGGCTTTCCAAGGACTTCGCAGGCTAAAGGAACTAATCCTAAGCTCTAACAAGATTGCACAGTTGCAAAACGGCACCTTTGAGACTGTCCCAAACCTGCGCAACCTTGACCTGTCCTACAACCAGCTGCAGGACTTGATGCCGGGGCATTTTCACGGACTACGCAAGCTTCAAAATCTTCACCTGAGATCAAACAGCATCAAAACCATCCCTGTCCGTACTTTTATGGAATGTCGAAGCCTGGAGTTTCTAGATTTGGGTTACAATCGCCTACGGACTATAACTCGTACGACCTTTCTGGGACTGCTCAGGCTAACTGAACTTCACCTTGAACACAATCAATTTTCCAGGATTAACTTTTTCCTATTTCCACGCCTCTTGAATCTGCAGGCTCTTTATCTGCAATGGAATCGCATACGGACGGTCATCCAAGGTTCGCCTTGGACTTGGCACACTTTACAGAAATTGGATCTATCAGGCAACGAGATTCAAGTTTTGGATCCTGCTATTTTTAGGTGTCTGCCCAACTTGCATACGCTCAATCTGGAGTCTAACAAGATCAGCAACGTGTCCCAGGAAGTTGTTTCGTCATGGATCTCCATTAGCACTATCAACCTGGCAGGAAACATATGGGACTGTAGCTCTAGTATCTGCCCTCTGGTGTCTTGGCTGAGAAACTTCAGGGGAACTAGAGATGCCAGCATTATTTGCAGCACTCCCAAATCCCTTCAGGGAGAAAGAGTCATGGACGCAGTGAGGAACAACTCGGTGTGTGAGGAGATATTCACCGTGGAACCGACCACGGAATTAACTCTTTTTTTGACTACTACTACGACAACTCTTTATGTAACAAAGCCGCCCACAACCACCACTACAACCCAACGCACGACAAATAGACAGCTTTCTCAAGTTACCCACGTACAAAGAGTCACCCCAAAGGTGTTATTCCCTGTTCAGTCCAACAACGAATTTCTGCCACCCCTATCGGTAACACCTAGCAGCCTACCCTTCACCCCCGAACCTGAGTTTGAGCATATGACCTTCCACAAGATCATCGCTGGCAGCGTTGCCCTATTTCTCTCGGTGTCTTTAATCCTATTAGTGATTTACGTGTCGTGGCGACGATACCCTAACAGCATGAGGCAACTCCAGCAGCACTCCATTCGACGCAAGCGCAGGAAAAAGACTCGAGAGCCTGAGCACAACATCAACTCTCAACTGCAAGAGTATTATCTAAGCTACAACCATGCCAATGCCGAGACCATGGACTCTTTGGTTAACGGGGCGTGCACCTGCACCATCTCGGGCTCCAGAGAGTGCGAGGTATGACCTACCGCTAAAAAAACGCATTCTCTGCACCGGGGAGTCAGAGGTAAACTTTTTTAAGAGCATGACTGCCCGTAAACCTTCTCTCCTTCTCCCTGTCACGCCTTTGAATCACATCTTTGAAGTGCTCACATTTAATTGCATGAGTAGAGGAATGGTTCACTTAAAAGCAAAAATTCTCTCATTAGTCACTCACCAAGTCATTCCAAATATGCGGTTAATTGTTTTCCGTAGATCTCTAAAGGAGAAGTGTGAAGAATCTTTACACAAAGACTGTTTCATGCAACAATAGTTTAGAGACTACATCAATCAAGCTGTAAAAAGGACAACCCCTTCCCGTCATGAAATTAGGATAAATGTAATTTGACTATATTCCAAATCTTTAGCTGAGAGCAGCACAAGTCGTATGAGCCTCTATGGTTTTGTCATTTTTTGGAGCTTGACAGACACAGCCACTATGAATAGTCAATGAAAAAAATCAAAACTTAGGATTCTCCTGCCATGTTCTACGGAACAAATAACAGCATAAAAGTTTAGAAAGAGTAAATAATGAAAACTGTCCATTTTGTGCCCTTCATACAAGATTTGAAACAGTCAACACCCTTTATTATCAACACTGCACAGGATGTTAGTCACTATTATGAAAAGTATGAAAGAAGTAAGCGGTTCACATCAGCTTTCAGGGATTGTGGCTGCTCAGTGTGTCTTAGTGTGGCAGGTAATGGAGCAGCTCCCTGTGATATACTTTTCTACCCACCATCTACCTGTCTATCTGCTCTTGAGAAAGTCTCCTAACCTGCCAGAAGCCAATCAATCAAGGTCAATCAAGTCGATAAAATAAGTACAATCACATGACCTCCTTCAAAAAGCAAAAGTCATACTATCTCAGCCTTTAAATTAATAAATAACAATAATCCACTTGAATCGCTGGTTTTAAGTGAACTATTCCTTTAAATCGAAGTTGTCAGAGACATGTCACATTGGGGAGTGCATGTGTTCAATAGGACACAGGTTTAAATTCTGCTACCTTGGTTCACACTGATAAGTAATGTGTAAAAGTTGTAAACAATTTCATCCTTTGACCCATCGTAGTAGTTTATTTGATTTTACAACCCTTAAGTGCTTTTCAACCAGCTCTATAATTTTCTCTTGATGGTCTCCCTCAATTAAACCTAATTCATAGCTAACAGTCCTAGCAGAGTAGTGTCATCTGTAGTTGCCTTACAGAAACGAAGCCTTCTTGACATGAAACAACACTCACAATGACATTATTGTGAGTCATTATTATAAGCCTTGTGTTTATCATGGAACGAGAAGGAACTGAAACAGCGTTCAGTAATTATGGACTTAAATTATGGAGCATTGTTTTTTTTTCTATTTCTAGACGCATTATGCTGCATGACTACATGCCCTTTACCAGTACCAGCTGTTGGAAATCAATGTACATATTCATGTTTTCCATCACCTTCAATTATTGCCTAGTCTTTTAACTCCTGCTTGGGGCTGCTACATCGTTCATTTGATCACATCTTTGGAGCTCTGTGTTATAATGGGTCATCACGTTTTCAGTTTTGACATTTAATAAGCGGGGTACTCATTTATGCATCTTATTATTTATCTTTCTTTCTTGTGTATGTGTCGAATTGACTCTTGTCTCTCTTATCATTTTGGGTGATGCAAAATAATTAAAAGTACCCTCATAAAAGCTTTTACAAACGTAACCAGATAATGCATGACATTTTTGATGGGGAAGATACACGCCTTAATTGTACCCAATTTGACTTTCTGTCCCACCCCAAGAGTAAAGCATAGCGATAGTAGGTCACACTACGTGAGATGTGAGGTTGCAAGCATCTATCAAATCCTCACTGTTTTTTTTTTTTCAGGCTGACTTTCCTGAATGCATTGCATCAGGCCTCAAATTATGGTCCATATTGAAAGGGTAAAATAAAGCAGGGAGAAAATGTATCATGCCCCCTAACATTTATGTAAACCCTGTAACCATCATGGAAATTCAAGCCTGAAGAATCCATTCATGTTTTTTTTTTGTTTTTTTTGTGAGTCTGCTTAAAAACATTGCAGAACAGAATGAAAACAAATGTTAATGTGAAAAACAATGCAACAGCCAAATGTGTATGAAGACCAATAAATAAATACATAAACAAAATTAATCAATTCAAATGAATGTACCATAAATAGCTGTGAAGATTCCATTGTAAAATGAATTGAACTTTAGGTCAGTCATATACTTTATTTCCATATAACTGAACATCAGTCTACATTTATTTAACAATACATGGACTTCTAAAGCCAGTTGTTGTCTATTAAATGCTTTGAAATGCAAATTATAATTTAATGACTTCTCAACAGATATTTGTAATCAATTCTGATTAATTTGATGGATTAATTGGCATAATTAATTTAATTTAATTAATTAGCAGGCATAAAAATTGATTCACAGCCATTATAAAATACAATTAACCACATAATCACACAAAGTTAGTGCAAAGCAATAAACAGGCTTATTAAAAGGCAGGAAAAAAAACGTCCCATCCAATAAAATCTATCTGTGTATTACAATATAGCCAAATTACACAGATGCTGATATGGGTACACTACACACATGAATACACATACACAAAACTACACAAGGTAATGCTCAAAGCATAAAACCATTGCATTTCAAAAGACATTTACACTAACCAAAACAGTAAATTATCCTATTCCTATCCTATTCTTGATGTCCAATGCAGTGAAATCAGCTGAGAGCCACTGCCTTAACTTGTGTCACCATAATGATGAAAGCGATGCTACTGGCTTGTCTCCAAGTGCTGATGTGTGACATTCAGAGAATGTCACATTTTACTGTGCCTGATAGTTTCATAAAGATGTCAATCATCTTCCCACCAGTCTCTAAAGCTCCCAAATTATAGAAATATACAGTGAGGCATATGCTCATATGCATCCTGCTGAAGGCATTTAGTGCTTATATTATCCCTCAGGGACCAATAAACTTCATGATTCATCTCTCCATCCACCCATACAAAACAAAATTTGGTCTAAAACATGTCTGTGTTTTTAGAGAGGCTTGAGTATTTTAGGATCAGTACTGTAGTTTTTATTAAACTGATTTGTAACACCATAAGCAGAATAAATTTTGCGTTTGCATAAACATCATTTTTGCATGCTGTTCATGTGCTAATTTTTCAGTTGATCTCCCATACAGTTGACAGTTCCCAATTCAAAACCAGCTGTCGTCGTTTTATGTTTTGATTCATTAGGAAAACCTGGTGGAATATGCATCTTGAATTTGAAAGGCATAAACACTGTACATCAAGCTCTGCTGTAACCTGTACTTCAGTACTGTGACTAACTTCTCCAATCTTCTGGTGACCCTAGTAATCGAGATTGTTTTTCTGGTCCGTCAGAACCACTTCCACCTTGGCTTCACACTTCTAATCTCAGCATGAAATTGCTCATTTTTTCATCCCTGCTGAAGGTTCCTAAGTGGATACTTGCTTGCTTGTTTGCTTCTATTGCTGATAAGGATACTTTGCCTCCAGAACCATGAAGTAAAATGCACTTGGAGTTGCAATTTTAAGTTCGTTTTTTTTAGACTGAATGTACATTTTTTTCATGGAAAACAGCAGGTTCGATTTCAAGCAAGGTATATATGAAGCAAGTTGTCACAACATGACTTTTCTAACAGTTTTTTTTTTCCAAGTGAATCTCACAAAGCTGGTCAAGAACATTTCAGGGTCATAAAATAGAAGAAATCATATTTTACGTAAAGAAAATATTGATTTTTTTTTCTTTCTTTAATTCAGTTATTTATTATGTCTAATATATATTTTTATTTATTAAAGGTGCAGATATTTTTTATGCAATTTAATATATAAATTTATATATATTGTTATAATTATAATTTTTATATATTTCAATTTAAAATACTGGAAAATATTGATCAAAAGGAATCTGTGTGACCAGGTGATTGTGGCTCAGGCTGATGATTTAGGCAACTAACTCCGTCACTTCCTGCAACAAAACAGGCCTAACAATAATTACTCTAAATTTGCATTCCAAATTAAAATGCATGCAGCTCTTCCCAGGAGTAAGCCAAGGACGGTGTTTACACAGGCGTCACGTTTATTAGCAATCTTAAAACAACAGGCTAAATGGATGAGATAAAAAGGCGAGGTGTATTAATAGACAGCAGTTGGCACATTTTTCAGAGCCTGCGGCATTTTCCGAGGGAGAAAGCAATGCGTGTTTTGTGTTAGGAGCCTGCAGACTGATAGATCACAGTGAAGGTGATAATATTGCATGTATGTGCATTACATGCGAAATGGATTCCACTGCAAGGTGAAGAGGGATTTGTTTCATGAGCTGTGAATAATCAAATCAGATAGATCAATGTAAATTAAAAAAAAAAAGTGTTTCTGTATCATATTTCATATTTAAAAAGCAATTACTGTAAAATCTGCAGTCGGGATTAGTGACTCACAACTGTCATATAAAATGTGTGGCATTCTGAGGAATATTAAGTGTCTTCATATAAGAAAGTCAACCTGTGTTGTCATATCCTGAAGAAGCCATTCATATCACCTCAGAGTATTGCGTATCATGTGTGTGAGAAGAATAAAACATTACAGATAATCCTACACTGTGCTTCCGTCCTTCCTGGAGTCTCACACTCTTTGCATAAGATGCACAATCCTTGTATTTACTTGCATGGATCGAAAACAATGTTAAAATCAACATGAAATCCATCCTGATTCGATTGACTTCCATAATGTTATAAAATATAATAATAGTTAAATGATTCAGTATGTGTCATTGTTATTAAGAGCGAGAGATTCAAAAGTTTAGAGTTGGTACGTTTTTTTTTTTTTTTTTTTTTTTTAAGGCTGCATTTATTTGATCAAAAATATGGTCTATATCTAAAAAATATTTCTGTGATGCAAAGCTTATTTTTTTAGCATCATTAATCCAGTCTTCAGTGTCTCATAATCCTTCAGAAATCATTCTGATATGCTGATTTGCTGCTCTGCTCAGCAGTTGACAGTTGACCCTTCCCCAAAGCCCACCCTCATTAGTTTGTTGCCTGTCAATCAAGCTCTTTGCGAACAGTCAATTGTGCTGCTTTATTTATTTTATTATTATTTTATTTTTTTTTAGAAACTGATTTGTTTCAGGATTCATTGATGAATAGAAAGTTCAAAAGAACAGCATTTATTTTTGTCACTTTTGATCAATTTCAAAACAATTTTAAAGCATCCTTGCTGATGTTTTTGTGTTAATTTTTCTTACTGACCTCGAACTTCTGAACAGTTGTTAGTAAAACTAATATGCCTCTGATGTCATTTTTCAATCCCTCCTCCATCTGTCATATATTGAGACTTTTTACTTCTTTACTATCAAATTTCACCTAGTCACATGTAGACTAGTCTGTTTCACATTAGAGGTGGTCCAGGAACCACACACTTGGGAGAGACTGTCTGAGCGTAAAAACTACAAAACAGAGTTCATTTTGTTTATACGTGCTGGTTATGGGTGTTTTATCTGAAATAGTGTAATAGACCAATCATTTAAACACTGTTATTGAACAGCAGTGCCAGTCTGTGAGTGCTTATAAAGAAAACGCAGAGACATTTGCAGAAATGTGTGCAGACTTTGCAATTAGAATTTTTATCTGTCTAAAAATAGTGATTATTTCACAGACATAACCCAGAGAAAGGAAAAAAAAAAAAAAAAAGAATAGTTCTGCTTTGAGGATATCTAGTTCACTTGCTACCGACTGTCTCAAATAAAATCCAGAGCATCTTTCAGATGTGTGATGCAAGTTGGAATGCAACTCTGGAAAACTTTATCAATATATGTTCATTGAATCAGACAATATTTTCTTTCAGAGGAACTGCGCTGAATAAAAAAAAGAAAAAGAAAAAAAAAAGGACTTTGATACTTGTACTTCTGTCTTGTTTTCCAGTACTAAACATAACAAAATAAAATGAAAATAAAAGAATGTAGCCTACATAGAAAAGCAAAATGACTAAAAGGGACAGTTCACCCAAAAATGAAAATCAGTTCATCATTTACAAGCTTTATGCTTTGTTATTTTTTATTCTGTCCATTCTGTCCAAATTCTGTACATTTTTCAAACAATAAATACGTTTTGGTGCTGTTTAATGTGGAGTGACAGATCGCTGTAGTGCCTCAGGTCAAGAGAAGGACCTGAACTAGTCATCTCCTCCGCTTTAATGGCAGTTACAGTACGAAATAAACACGAATGAACATCTGAAGGTATGTTAAAAGAAAGAGTATAACTTAACAAAATCCGTATCCTGTCTCAGTGTTTCCCCTACCATTATTTTAACGGCACCCCCCGCCCCCCTTGAAAGTCAAGTTAATTTAATTTGATTTTATTTTCTCTATAGCGCCAGACCACAAAAGAAGTAATTCAATGTTACCTTCCCTATAGAACAGGCCTATACCTTGGTCTTTTATTAAACAAACTAAATAGCCTTATGTTATTTATCTTATTTGCACGACTGCGTGTCATTTCTGTTTCTACGTTACATGGTCGCTCTCTCTGTATCACGCGCACAGCGGAGTTCCTCCGGTTCGCACACGCGCGCACACACACACACACACACACACACACACACACACACACACACACACAAACAAACGTAAGCGCACACACAAGTGAGCACACTCCCACTCCTATTTGTAAATATTAAGCCGCAAAACGACTATTTAAATATGACTTCTGTGTGTCTCTGTGTTAATGTATGGCGCAGACGCGCGGGTTTGTTCACTACTCATACAGAAGCGCGCGTGACCCTTGCAGTGAAATTAACATCTGTCTTCTCACTAAATGAGGACATAAATACATAAACAACATCTCCAGAACTGCTCTGAGAGTCACTTCATGAGCATTTGACCGTTTCATTTGAGGAAAAATTATCCTCATATCATATACACACAGAAATGTAAAGGTATTCAAGGCAACCCGTCAAAATAAAAGTTCGGTTTCACTTGAAGAGATTGGGCAGAACGTAATAGACTACTACTACTAAAACTATTAAAACCTTATCTTTAAGGAATAATCATATAATGTCTTCAATGTTATTACCAATATTAGATCCCCTTTATTTTCCAAAAATAAGATTTGTTTATTTTTTATTCAATAAAATATAAATTAAGGGAATGTTTTTATGTGGGAAAAAAATGGAACACGCCCAGCCCCCCACTGAATCAGTATTTCAACCATGGAAAGATGTTAGTATAACAGATTGCAAACAATAATATGTTTTATTTAATAATATGTTTTATTGTTATAGCACCTTTCAAGAACCCAAGGCCACTTTACAAAATAATACAAGCAATTGGCAAACAAAATACAACAAACAATCAGAGGGGACATTCAGACAAACAAGTGTTGACAATGCTACGTAACATCATATTTACCTCAAAAAAAAAAAGTAAATAAATAAATCTGTGACCATGAACTCATTAGACACCTGTAGAGAAGCAATTTGCAAAAAAAAAAAAAAAAAAAAGATTTTTTTCTGTTCTTCAATATTTAAATTGTCTTTAAATCGAATGGTGAAATTTGTGTCAATATCCAGCCCTAGTGGATAGCGATCAGCATCAAGCTTTTTAAAAAAGCAAAAAAAGAAGGGTATCACAGAATGGTCCCATGCCATAAATATCAAGTGTTCTGGGTGTATAGGATGGGGTATAATGATAAACAAACTGAAAATGTATGAATTATTACAAGAAAATCTTGACTGTTGGTCTCTGTAAATGACTGTGTGTTCATGAGACTATATTAGCGCCGCAGTTCCCTCCAACTCACTCACACAAGCTGTGAGAATCAATATTAATAAAAGTGCAAAATGAAACACAATGCCTAGAAATCCCAAAAAGTATCAATATACTTTCTTCACTAATATGTTGAATATCTCCGGACCAGAATTCCAGTTGACAGTCAGAATGACAATTGTGAGGCAAACACAATCATTTGTTGCAGCAACGAACACAACGGATGTATTTACCTCAGAGAAGAATGTACATGGATTTTATTTTGTTTCAGTGTCTGTATTAATCTTGATTTTTCACAACTTGTGTGTTTTTCCTGTGACAGTCGTGCACTGAGACAAACAGCTAAGGTCAGGATACTTCTCCATCTTTTCCATCAATTCCAGGCTTGCCAGGTCTGCGAAACAAAACTAGCCTAACTGCTATTAAAAACGTACCCAAAACTAGCCCATTCGTGTTTTTCCCCACCAATAAAATTGTGTCCCAGGGGATGGGGGAGATATAATGGCTGTAACTGTATTTCCTAATAACAAAAGTTACATAACAAAGGAAATCAAGGAGTGCTTAAATAGGAAGAAGTTAGCTTTTAACAATTAAGATAAAACTGAATTAAAATTAGTTCAAAAGGAATTCAATAGTTTGCTAGGGGGCTAGGAAAAACAGAGACATCGTAGAACAAAATTTTATCTTTGGGAATTCCAGGAAATTATGGGATGCTATGAAAGTAGTAACCAATATGGAACCTGTCTGGAAAAGGCTTAACTAGTAATGAACAGCAAAGTGAAAATGATCTGAATGATTTTTTTCTAAGGTTTGAGTCACCATTAGAGGAATTGGTGGATCTAGACTCTATCATATGTAATTCATATTGTAGATTAGAAGTTGTTCCACACACAGTTTGTTCGTTATTTAAAGATATATATATATATATATATATATATATATATATATATATATATATATATATATATATACCAAAAAATCTACAGGTCCTGATGGAATCTCTGCTTTTTTGTTAAAAACTTGTGCTGATGAACTTGCTCCAGCATTCTGTCCTATTTTTCAGAGACCTATAGACACGCATAGTATTCCTTCATTGTGGAAAAAAATCCATAATCATGCTGGTTCCCAAGAAAAATTGCCCAGTTGATAACTGTGATTTTAGACCTATAGCTTTGGCTTCAAACATCATGAAATGTTTTGAAAGACTAGTGTTAAATGTTTTAAAAGAGGAGGTTAAATTATCACTTGACCCATTTCAGTTTGCTTATAAGGCTGGACGGGGGACAGAGGATGCCATTAATTGTATTTCTCATTTGGTAAATAGACACCTAGAGGATACCCAAGCATATGCATGTTTACTTTTTATAGATTTTAGTACGGCGTTTAATACACTCCGATCTAAGATATTACTTAGTAAACTGATATAACTGAAAGTGAACCCCTTTTGTATTAAATGGTTTTATTCACTTTTAACCAATCGTACACAATAAGTAAGGGTCAATAATTGTTACTCTGAGGTGAAAATCACCAATAAGGGGGCACCGCAGCAGTGTGTTAGCGCACTCATTCTGTTTACGTTATATATATACTGTTACAAACTACCAGGCTCAGGGCAGCGTAACAATAACGGGGAGGCCACGCACAAAATCAATTAACTCAAAATAAACATTTATTAAAGTAAATTAAACTAAAAATAAACCCAACAAAGGAATAAAACAAAGCACAACTAAAGTATTAAAGAAAGCTCAAGGTCTGGTGCTGGAGAGAAGTCAAGCTCCAAAATAAGGGCCTCACACTGTAGGACAGAGATCCTTATATCAGTCCACTCATCATCTGAAATCCACTGCACCTGCCACTCGTTTCCACCCTGTGAACAGACAAAAGAAAACACACACACAAACCAGAACCCAAAACGCCACCTAGAGGCGAACAGGTCCCATCTAGGGAACAGGTGCTACCCCGGGTCGTAACAATACCAATGAGTGTGTCTCAGGTCAGGATAATAATTTTATTAAATTCTCGGATGATACGGCAATACTGAGTTTATTGCATAGGAACACTACTTGAAGTTGATAAATTTGTAAAATGGTGCGATGAAAATTCTTTGATTTTAAACGAAACAAAGACTGCTGAAATGCTTTTCTACCCTTGATCTTTGGGGGATCACAGTCCTGTAATAATAAATGGGAAGTCTATTGAACTGGCCACATCACACAAATAGTTGGGTGTCTATATGGACAATTTGTTCTTTTCATGTCAACAGTCATTGTTCTAGATTGCAGCAGAGGTTATACTTTTTTGGGTTAAAGTTTAAAAGTATTTGGGGTAAATCGGAGGATTTTATTTCTGTTCTATCAGTCTGTTTTTGAGAGTTTGATAAGATATGGTATAACAGCATGGTATGGAAATCTGACTGTCCAATCTAAATCAAAACTTGCTCGACTTGTACAGACTGCTTTAAAAATTGTAGGCTGGGAAGAGAAACGATCTATTCAGGAGATGTATGAAGTTTCTGTTTTAAGACAAGCAAAGAAAATTGTTGCCAATGATACACACATTTTACATGAGAATTTTAATGTTACCCTCAGGCAGACGACTGAGGATTTTGATATGTAAATCAAAATCGCTACAAAAATTATTTTGTGCCAATTTCTGTTAAATTATTTAACAGAGAAGAGCAAAAATAAGGAGTCAGTTTGGCATATTGTAGCTTTAATATGTTTGATATGTGTAATTTATTGTGAGTTGTTATGTGTAGTTTGAGTCAATGTTACGTACATGATTGTCCAAGTTGAATTTCCCAGGAATGGGACAATAAAGTATATTCAATTCAATATTCAATTCAAAATGGGTAACTAAAAAACAACCTGCGGCAACAAAAGTAGCCCAATTTTGCAATAAAAGCGCGGGCTTGGCAACACTGCTTGATGCTGATCGCCATCCACTACCACTTAGATATGGACCAGAGTGGGAACATTTTATAAAAAAAAGAAAGAAAGGAGGACATATGGCATTAGAACAACAGCAGGGACATAAATGATGACTTAATGTCATAGTTAACCCAAAAATACAAATTTATTTATTAAGTCTTGTTTTATGAAAAATGTCAAATTAAGCGAATTTATACAGAAAAAAAGTTTTCCCCTTTGAATTCAGTTATTATTATTATTATCTTAATATATATTGTTATCTATTATCTCACTTTAAGCATGAAATCACTTAATTCTGATTTATTAACATCTAAAAGACATTTTGGGTCCCACTTTATATTAGGTGGCCTTAACTACTATGTACTTATATTTAAATTAATCATTCAGTACAATGCACTTATTGTGTACATACATGTTTTTACATTGTACTTATATTTTAAAAAATACCTATATGTAATTACATCTGTAATTCATTTCTGTAATTACATTTATAATTACACTGTTGGCCCATCCCTTACACCTTAACCCACCCTTAAACCTACCCAGACCACCAAACCTGTCCATAACCTTACCTGTATCCCACCTCAATAGCAGCAAAAGTGTTTTGCAATACAATATGAACACAATAAGTACATTGTACTTATTTTTTGATGTAAGTACATAGTAGTTAAGGCCACCTAATATAAAGTGTGACCACATTTTGTTTCTCAATGCATCTTTATTCAAGAATGTTTAGATATTTGTACTGGAAAACAAAACCTAGGAAAACTTTTCCTTTTTCATTTTGCTGCACCTGATCTTCAACCAAACAGCAGTGTTTCTCATATTTACCCGCTGTAGCTCTCGCTTCTCCTGTCCTACTGACATAATGCAACTATTTCAATTTTTCTTCCATTTTCCTCCATCAGTTAAAGATAGACACTTAGCGCCCTATCTGCTGAAAGCGGCTGCCCTCTCGAGCTGCGGCATATGCGCATATGCACACACACACACTCACAGTGTGACAGCAGAGGTGTAGAGCTGAGGGGACGGTTGAGCTCAGGGGGTCAGAGGAAGTCTTCCCTTATTAGAGAAATCCATTGGCACAATCGCTTCATTACTGCCCTTGCAGTCTCCTCTCTCTCTCAACACTCTTCAAGGAGTGAGAGAGGAAATTAAAGTGAGAAGCACAGAGCAGAATCCATCTCGGATTAAAGGTGCAGATTAAAAACAAACTGTGCAGCAGGATGTTAATGCTATTTATATCACACCGCGACAAGACTTCATCAAAGAAAGGAAGAATTTGCCTGAACCCTCGACCCAGTGGCTAATTAAACCAAAAGGTAATTCTCGTGTTTACAGTTCTTCTCCTTTAGTTTTCTTTATTCTGTTGAACACAAATGGAAAACATGTTTCTGAATGTCTGATATGCTTTTCCATTCAATAAAACATATGGGATAAGGGATGGATGATAATCAGAAAAAGGCTAAAAAAAAAAAACACTATAAAGCCACCATTAAAATTGGCAATATTTGAAGTCATATAACAGCTTGGTCGGGCTTCCATGGTGTTTTTACTGTCATTTTTTAATTCAGCCGGCCTTAAGTTTCCATATTAACGTTAATTGCATGAAAAAGCCAAGCTAGGACAAGGTGCTTTTGTGTTCCACAGACGAAATAAGGATTTTATGACCAAATTTTAGCTGAATTACTCCTGTAGAGATAAAACACATCACCCAGTTGGCCTACAACAAAACCTACCAAAACGTGCAGTATACAAGAGCACACTATGTTGGATGCTGTTACTGTAAAACATCAGACACTGAGAAAACTCAAAAACTTGAGGTATCAACTTAAATTTAGCCTCTGCTTCCATCAAGTAATACAGGAAGTTCTATCAATAACAATACGGTTCTTTACTTGGGAATTTTAAGTTAAGCATTGAGATTACATAACAGTGTTGTCACGATCCCGCCTGTGTTGGAGCAAGGAGATACAGGAAAATCATCAACAGTCTTTTAATGAACCAAAAACAGCCAAGAGAACACACATAGAGCAAGGTGAAGACATTCAGTATCGGACCGGAAACAAGGGGCAGAAATACTAAACTAAACGAGGGGATGACAAGACACACCTGGAATCAAATTAACACAACGAGGTCCGGAACAGGAAATATGAGGGAGGTAAACACAAGACACAAAAACACAGTCCTGACATTTACTCCCCCACCTCCCGGGGTGGGCCCTCTGGAGGCCTCAAGGGACAGGGTGACAGGAGGGAAGGCCTCCAGGGTGGCGCTCGTTCTGGGACCCACGGCGGAGCATGGAGCTCGGGCTGCCATGGTGGATCTGCCTCCGAGACTGCGGCCCCAGCCCCCGCCCCGGCCTCTAGGACCAGAAGCCATGCAGCTGTAATAACGCACACAGTCAGGCGGGTGTGGCGGTCTGGGATCCAAACAGCAGCTTCAGATCCACAAGCCAAAAGGAAATATTTATGAGACGTTACCTTACCATCCTACTGGAGCGAGCTCTGGGGCTGGAGCCGATGCAGAGGCTAGGATTAGGGCTGTGAACAGTCTTTTTTTCCTCATCCTCCTCATTTGGTTGGGGGTGAATTGAGCAGCCGGCAGGCTTGACATTGCGGCTGCCGGCGGGCTTGAGTCAGCGACGGACGGCTAACTTGAGTGAACAGCAGCTGGCGACTTGACTTTGGAGTGGCCAGTGGGCTGGAGTGAAACGCAGCCAGTGGGCTTGACTGGGGAACAGCTGATGGGATGGACGGCGGGCTGGTTCTGGATCGGGGCTGGACACTCTCCAGACACCGGAGGATCCCTTCCCTCCAACTCAGTCCTGTGGTGTCTGGAAGGTCCACGGGGAGATTGGCACCAATCCAGAACAGAGAATTGAGCATCACATCGTCCAGAGCGGGGTGAAGACATTCAATACTGGACCGGAAACAAAGGGCAGAACACACTATAAATACTCAACTAAACAAGGGGATGACAAGACACACCTGGAATCAAATTAACACAACTAGGACCAGAAAAGGAAAACAACCAAATATGGGCATATGAGGGAGGGAAACGCAAGACACAGAAACACAGGCCTGACAGATGTAGAACTTTAGTTTTAGTTTTTCTACCTTGTGTATCAGTTTGTTGAGTGAACGGAAAAGGTCATACAGTGTTTATTATATACACCAATATAAGTTGTAGATATTCATTAAAATAGACTAATCACTTTAAAGCTGACTTGAAACATTACAATCAAATATAAAATGTTAATGGGGACCAGCAACAGTTTGGGTACCAGCATTCTTCAAACTATCTTTTGTGTTTAATAGACGAAAGAAACTCATATAGGTTGGCAGTTTTGGGGAGTAAAGTTATAAATAATTTAATTACACATTTTATTCTCAGTAACTGTAACAGATTACCGTTAAATTTAGTTACTTAAGAAAACGTTAACGATAAAAAATTGGGCTACATCTGAATATGTTCACACACATACAGATTTGATTAATTTCTTTCCCAAATTGCATTTAAAATATGAGACACCAATATTTCAGGAGTTTAGGACACAGAATAGGACACATTATTATAGGACAATAGGAAGTACTATTTGGGTTTGTGTATATGCTGTCTTTATTTTTATTTTTTATTTTTTAAGATTAACAGTTTTCTTCCCAAGCATTATTAGACGCTAGTGTTGATGCCACTGTCATATCTATGCAAATATTTGATTTTAAAAAAAAAAACAGCATCATCATAATAATTTCAGAATGATCTGAAAGTAAAAAGAGGTGATAAAATCTGATTTTGTGGTTTCTGTGCTTAAAAAATAAACAATTATCACCCTAATGCAAGTAATGTTAGATTTTAAAAAGAATGACCGTAATCAGTGTTGAGTGCTGCTTTAAATGTTTCAAAATGATTAACATTTGAAAACATTCATTAGAAATTTAGAGAAGCAATCAAAATCAATTACTTTATATAGTAGTTGACCCTACTTAATACATTTTAAATAAGGTAATGTGTAATCTGTAACCTATTACATTTCTTTCCCAAGTAACCTTCCCAACACTGCAGGTTTGGAAAAATACAGTATGGGGGTGAGTAAATGTTGACAATTTTCATTTATCCCTTTAAAAGTGGCCAACTAGGCCAAAATCTTACAACTGACTAAAGTATGGGGGGGGGGGGAAACATGCTCTTGCTTGAAACATGCAATGTCACATACTATATTAAACTCTTACTCGCTATTAGTTGGCAGTATGCAACACGCTAGTATTCCTTTCTACACATAGCCAGCTTTCAAATCCAAGCAGCACTGAAGAAACAGAATCAGAGCCTAATCAGCAAGTAAAAGAGGAGTCTTTCCTGCAGAGAGCTTTGAATATACATCTTAAAAAGGTCAAAATTCTCCCTCAGTTATCAGCACGCCTGCAATTGTGGAACTTATTTAACTTGATTTCGGTTATTCACAGCTAACAAGCTGTTCTACATTTTGCCCTCTTTCATAATGTACAAAGGGGCACTTAAAAGCGCAGTTAAACTTTTTCTTGAGATTTCCCCTCTGAAAATGTCACAGTAGCCTGAAGATATCGTCGTCCCTCCCTGCAGATGCTTGTCTATTTTTTTTCTGCAATCACCAACATTTTGACATATAAAAGTCGCTCTCCTGCTAGTAATAGAGACAATTATACGGATCCAAACCCCTACGACCCCTCTGGGTGTGCATTTGCATACTGCCGTCACAGCCGTCAAAAAGGAAATTGTTGCACGACCTACATGCTCATTTCACTCCGCAGTTTTCCCCATTTCCATGTTACCTGATGGGAGTACGAGTGAATGCTGTGGGTGGGCGTGTAAATGCCGTGTGCACATATAAGCAATCTCCTCTGGGATCTGATTCAAATTGGAATAATGTAAAAATAAACTAGGTACAAATGAGGTCTGATTGCACATGCATTTTTTTTCTTGCCACATTCTGTTATTGGAATTCCTCTGGCATCCTTTTCCAAAGGAAAGTAAAAGAATTTCAATCATTACACATCTCTTTATGTGTTCTACATCTATCAGAATCTATATACCTTCAAAGAACCCTATGACTCGTGCACTATATTCAGAGTCTTTTGAAACTACACAATGATGAGATCACACAGGCTAGAAAGATTTAGAGGGCAGATTATAAGTGTTGTGACCCTGGACCACAAAACCAGTCACTGGGTTATATTTGTAGCAATAGCCAAAAATACATTGTATGGGTCAAAATAATCCATTTTTCTTTTATGCCAAAGATCATTAGGATATTAAGTAAAGATCATGTTCCATGAAGATATTTTGTAAATTTCTTACCGTAAATGTATCAAAACTTAATTTTTTATTAGTAATATGCATTGCTAAGAATTTCATTTGGACAACTTTAAAGGCAATTTTTGCAATATTTAGATTTTTTTTGCACCCTCAGATTCCAGATTTTCTAATAGTTGTATCTCAGCCTAATATTGTCAGATCCTAACAAACCATACATCAATGGAAAGCTTATTTGTTCAGCTTTCATATGATGAAATGAGGGTCACATTTGACTTCATAAGGCTTGTTGGAATATAGTGCATGCAAGTAAATGAAGATCATTAGCATGAAAGAGCCATATTTACCCATTTTTTTGAAGTCCAATTTGATCATTATGAACTGCTGTTGTGTAGCAAAGAACTCCATGAGAATTTATTTATTTCACATTGGAATTTTCCATGCAAAGCATGTGGTTTTAAAATTACATGAGCAAATAATGTCAGAATTACTGCTTTAAACTCAAAGTCTATTGAGAGATACAGAGTGACAACTGATATTTACAGTTTATGCATTTTTAATGTAAGCAGTCTGCTACACTGTTGTAAAGTGGTCATATAAATCAGTAAGTGCACCAAATTGCATATTTTTGCTCATCCTCATCCTATATCATACTATAGAAGCCTGATGTATAAAATATGATGCACAACAAAAACACATCTCAGATTTTCTCCTAGGTAACAATGAGATTAAAATAGAGGGCAAATGGAGACATTTGCTGATGTCTCCTGTCTAGATTTTACTTTCTTTTTTCCCCTCTATGATTAAGTTGCAAGACTAATGTAAGTATAAAGTGGTTCTCTAAAACACTGTGGCAGAAATCACAACTAAATTTGGACACTATAACTGTCACAAACAACAACAAAAAATACAAAATCTCTCTCCTGGATCTCAAGAACGTATCAAACTGTGCTCAGATTTGCCTAGAAAAAGTCTGCAATCAAAAAATCAGAGATCTTAATATGAATTCAAATATTTCTCACAAGAGCAAAAGGTCTAAGCTGCTATCTACATTCAGTACTGTTACTGTACTTCAACTGTTGACTCGTTTATGAGAATTTTTATTTTTTCTAAGGGATTTTAGCTGAAACATCTGAGGCATGTTGACGTATCAAATGACTAATACTTATATACATAACAAAATATTCCATAAGATTCCTGAGCTATGAAAGCAAAAACCTTTAATTTTTGTGTCTCACTACTGTTAGATTCACTCCAGCCGTCTGCCACATTATATGAAATGTGTTCCAACCTGGCGAAGTGTTGATGTTGATGTTTTTATTTGTCATCATAACAATTTATGTGGCCCATCAGTTAATTTGCATCATCGCATGACTCATGATTCTATTGTACAGGCGGAGAGGTGGAGTGGCCATCAAGATTTATATGCTTGCACGTTTATGTGTCGCAGCGTTTGGCTCGCTTCTCTTAGAGCTGCTGTCCTTTATTCACAATCCACAGCAATTCAGGCCTGATAAATCAAGGCCAAGTTTGCATACAAGCACATGCACTCGGTAACACGCATGAGTGCAGACGTGTGCTGAAAGGGCAGTTAGGGAGTACAGAGGCGGATTTATAATGATCCAGAGATGGCATTATGGTAATAAGTGTTATTTTGTACAGAAATGAGCACCTCTGATGGACAGGCTCATTTAGAGTCTCTGAGGAAGACTAATCAATGATAAGGTGAGCGCTATCCATTCTCCGTCTGGAATACTCTATTGCAGGACTGATGAGGTGCAAATTAAAAAGCCATTAGAGAAGCATCTCCCGCCGCGGTGAAAAGAGTCCTCAGGTTAGCGGTTATCTGAGGTCTGAGTGATTTATAACAATCCAGAAATCTCAAAACTCAAGATCAAAAGAAAACAACCGAGGTTTAACAATAAACACATACACTGACATGCTGCAGTGGTGCTTATAAGGGCAATTACAGTTTGAATCTGGCTCACAACGTTTAGTTCCCCTTTTATCCTCCCCATCACGTCCTATCTTTATAAAATAGTAAAAAAAAAAAAAAAAGTTAAAAAGCCAAACGTAAACTATATAGATATCTAGCTAGATAGAACTATAGGTACCAAGAATGATCATTAAAACAACAGCTAAATAAATAGAACGACAGATAACTAGAATGATGTCCTGATAAAAAGCTAGCTAGAGTGACAGCCAACTATAGCAAGAGCTAGAAAAATAGCTAACTAGAACAATGAGTAGATAGCTAGCTAGAATGATAGCCAACTCTGACAAGAGCAGGGCTGCCAACTTTCACATATTCAGCATGAAACTCATGCAGTTGACACTTAGTGGTAATAATAGGATACATACCCTGTGTAACAGAGCCGATGAGACGTGAGGCGTACGTATCCATGTGGAAGCTTTTATTAAACAGTGACGTAGTCAAAAACACAAGCAGAGTCAAATAAGCAGAGTCCGAAACAGCAAGCAAAGGGTTAATCCAAGATACGTGGCAAGAATCAGGAAATCAGGCAAGGCAAGACTATGACTAGACTTAGAAAACTATAGCAGGATCCGTAAAGTAGCTATCAGCTATCAGATAAACGCTATACAATACTCGACTGAACGAGGAAGTCCATGGCTTATAAAGTATGTCTGATTAGATACAGCCGTGTGTGTATGATCAGGTGAGCGTGTGATTAGTGAGATGGCTGATGGGAAATGCAGTCCATTGTGATGTGTGGTGTGAAAGTCAATATGATGGAAAGGTGACCTCTTGTGGCAGTCGGACGGAAGGCCGCGAGGAAGTGAAGAGACCCGGAACCGAGGCAAAGCTGGCAGAGCAGGGCACCAAGGCGGAGCTGACAGAGCAAGAGCCCACTGTGGGGGAGCAGACGGACCAGAATACCTCCTCGGTGGAGCAGAAGCCCACCAGGGTGGAGCAGACAGGGCAGAAGACCTCCATGGCGGAGCAGACAGAGCAGGAGCCCACCAGTGCGGAGCAGACAGGGCAGAAGACCTCCACAACGGATCAGGAGAACACCACGGCGGATCAGGGGAGCACCACAACGGATCAGGAATCCATAGCAGAGACTGGGACCTAGGGAAAACAGTTCACAATCAGCCACCATGGCTGGTTCAGAACAGGGCGAGAGTTCAAAAGCGGTCTCCGTGGCCGTGACAGGACAGGATGAGGATTCATAGTCAGATACCGCTGACACCTCTGGAGGTTCTACAGTGGTAAACTCAGGACACAGGGAGAGTTCAGTAACGGTCTCTTCGACCGCAACACAACAGCCTGATAGTACATTACTGGGCGCCAACACCATACAAGGAGCTGAAGTGAGCACAGCCGCTTCGGGAGGTTCTGCAGCATGTACCGCCACCTCCGGAGAAACTGCAGCAGGTACCATCACTTCGGGGAGCACAGCAGCGAGCACCACTACCTCAGGAGGTTCTGCAGCATCAGCCGCCACCTCTAGAGACATCATAGTGGACGCCGCCACCTCTGAGAGTTCTGTGGTGGTGTATGCAGCCCAAACACACCAAAAAGAGATCCCCATCATGGGAAGCACTTCAGACAGGGGAATCAGTTCAGGAACAGGAGTGCTAGAGTGAGTAGGTTTGGGGATACCAGCGGTGCATCCCTCATACTGGATACCAGACTAGGATAGTGAAGAACTGACTTTGAATCTCTGGGTGTGGCAGACAGAAGGTGACGTGACTCTAGATGATCCGCTGTGACGTGCCGAGACTCTGGCAGAACAGCTGTGACGTGGGGTGACTCTGGATCAACAGCCATGACGGGACGAAATCCTGATAGGCCGGTCTTGGCATAGCGAGGCTCAGGCATGGCAGGCTTGTCGTGAGGAGGCTCTGCAAAATCAACTGAGGCATGGTGAGACTCTAGAACGGCAGCCATCTTACTTAGATACTCTTGAGTAGTAGCCATCTTGCACTGAAACTCTTGAATAGCTGCTATGTTTTGAAGGAGCTCTTGAATAACTGGTATGACATGAGCAGGTTCTGGAGTACCTTGTGTGACTTGACTTGACTTGACTCATTAAGATCAACTGTGACTTGACTTAACTCAGAAATAGCCACTGTGACTTGACTTGGTTCATTAACATCAACGGTGACTTGGCTCATGAAGATCAACTTGGCTTGATTCATGAAGATCCACTGGGACTTGGCTTGGCTCATGACGGTCAGCGATAACTTGACTTGGCTCATGACTGGCAGTAATGACATGAGGGGTGTTGTTGTGGCCACCATTTTGTGAACGGGCTCTGACGCAGCTGCTATCTCAGTCATAGATGCATTGTCGCGTTCTTCTTCCACAAAACCCACAGTAAACAAAGAGCCAACCATCAACAAAGCATAATCCAAAAACTGGGCGAGTGATGAACGCCGACCCTTGCATCTAAACTCAGATTGTAGTGGTTGATTAATGCCTTCACAAAAAAACTCAACACACAGTCCGGTAAATCAGAGTAGTGTGCGATGGATAAATATTCCCAAATATAGTTCTCCAGTGAATGCGGGTCTTGTTTAAGGGCCAATAATATCTGTGCTGTGTCCATACCTGGCCAGTGTTCCTCCGAAAAGCTGCAGGATCCTTTTGGGGCCAAGTTTTCTGTAACGGAGCTGACGAGACGTGAGGCGTACGGATCCATGTGCAAGCTTTTATTAAACAGTGACGTAGTCAAAAACACAAGCAGAGTCAAATATCAGCAAACAGGTATAGAATGGGCAAGAGTATTCTGAGGGCATGCATGAGTCATCGATCAGCGAACAATATCCAGAGGGCTTGACGAGAGGGGTAATTCGATAACGAGAGCAATAATCTAGGCGAGGTGCAAACAGAGTGCGAAACAGCAAGCAAAGGGTTAATCCAAGATATGTGGAAAGAATCAGGAACCAGGAAATCAGGCAAGGCAAGACTATGACTAGACTTAGAAAACTATAGCAGGCTCCGTAAAGTAGCTATCACAGTGATAAACGCTAAACAATACTAGGCAACTGAACAAGGAAGTCCATGGCTTATAAAGTATGTCTGATTAGATACAGCTGTTTGCATTTGATCAAGTGAGTGTGTGATTAGTGAGATGGCTGATGGGAAATGCAGTCCATTGTGATGTGTGGTGTGAAAGTCAATATGATGGAAAGGCAACCTCTTGTAGCAGTCGGATGGAAGGCCGCGAACCAGCTTTGTGACACCCTGATGTAATAATGGGATATTGGCGAGACAGATTTGGTAAACGCTCCAGTGTGAAATTGTGTTTGAGCTCTGGAGAACATCAAATGTTTCTATTTACAACATGTTTTTTTTAAGCGTTGAGCATTGTAGCCAATCACACACTGTTGATTCTTGCACACCTCTCTCGCCATTCCGTTCAAATGAGTCAGAATTCCCTCACAGCTAAACGCTGGATTTTGTTCTGCTTACTGTAACAGTGTAAATAAGAGGCTCATTGAATACAAAGGAACATTGTGAGATTGTGATGAACCGAAATAAGTGATTTGCGCACTTTAGTTTAGAAAGTGCGCAAATCCCTTCCTTTATAATTACTAAAAAGTTGTCACTTACTTCTGTTCATCACAATCTCACAAAGTTCCTTTGTATTCATTGTGAAGTAAGTTCTCATTTACTTCACAATGAGTTTTTTTGCTAACGTCATATACCCTGTACAAGCAGCAAAGTTTTGGGAGTGAATTATATATCCGTCATCCCTCACATAAAAGTCTCTCTCTTTTTTTTTTCTTTTTTTTTTGGTAACACTTTAATTTAATGTGCCCTTGTTATACATGTACTTACTATTATAATAACAATTAAATATGGATAATTACATGCAAGTAACCCTAAGCCAAACCCTAATCTCAATTCTAGCCATATAGTCAGACAATGCTAAGAAAACTCAGGAAAGAACTGGATGTTCCCTTATCTACAGTATGCATGTTGTGTTTGCATAATGTCAACATAACCTTGAGTGATTCTTTTAAAGGGTTCATTTTTCATTCAATTTAAGTACATAAGTACATACTGTTCATTGCTCATTTATAGTAAAAACAATAGAAAGATTTGGTACTAAACTATATCTTGCTGTGGGTTTAATCCACACCCACACAGTATTTTATTTATTTATTTATTTATTTAATTAGGTTTTTTTTTTTTTTTTTTTGTTATTGCACTGCAAGCTTGCGTGAATAGAATGTGATGAGAATGACACAGAAGAATTATACAAATACATCTTTCTTTTGCCTTCGAAAACATATGCAACAAACATACAGTACAACCAGTGACAATAATGACTCTTTTGATCTGGTTCTTTTTAATTTAATCAGTCAACAGACTCACAGTAATACTAACTAGATGTTCATTTGACATCAACTCAATAGACAGTTATGCTGTAAAAAAATAAAAAATAAAAAAAATAAGAGTTTGATTCCAGTATTTTTATTACATCATTATATATAGGCTACTATAATTCTCATTCCCAGTTTCCACTTTAATCTGGGTTGAGAAGTACCAATAAACTTGACTTGCTGGCTGTGAAAACAAAACCTCTATCTTCCTTTTTAATGCCAATGGCTATTTACACAGTGTAACAGAATATTTCACCAGTGCACATCTAATGTAAATAGCAACACATAGCATCCTTCTCAGACAAAGTGCAAATAGACATGCCATTCACACAGTGTAAATTGAAGTGGAAAGCTATTGTATTTAGCATACATCGCCTAAGCAATGGTAGGTGGAGGGAAAACAGCTTTTTCAATAACTCAAGGTCAGTTATTTGCACTTGGTTTAAATAGATATTGCCTTTTCTAATTTGCTTGATGTGTCAACATATTCCGCTCATTATGCATGTATGTTTCCTGCCCACAGCCATTTCTAGTGTTATAATATTAACTAGATAGGCAGTTCAAAGTCATGCCCTAGCTATACTCGCCTTACAAGAAGTACGCCTTCCTCTCCGTGTTCAGCTTCGACAAACTGAATTCTACTCTGTCCACATGAAATATGATTTATTCATAAGCTCAATAATTACAACTCGCCGTGGAGCCCTGCGATTGAGAGATTAGACCCCTACTGTTTTTGTGTCTTCACAAAGAATGAATATCATATATTCAACTAACACTGCAAAATAAAAACAGCATGTAAACTCCTCTGTTTGACACATAATTACGCAAAAAAAAAAGATTGTTGGCTGGATGAAAGGACATTTTTAAGCAGAGAACAAACTGTATTCACGTTTCTGAGAAGACACAAAGAATGCAAAATTAATGTAAAACTGTGATGTATGCGCAGCTTCTTTTCCAGAAGGGATCGTTTTAATTTCACCTGTTTTAAACATGAAGAGCTGTTCACAGCACAGGTTACTCTCTACATGAAGATGAGCGAGTGCGAAACATGTTTACGCGCATTAAGTGGACCGTTCATCTCGCGAACGCGCCGTCTAGAAGTTAATTGGAAAATGACATGCTTTTTAAAAATGTTTCTGGCTGCAGGAAGAAAGATACCGAATATATAGTTGTGACAGTTAATTGATTCTTCAACCGGAGTCAAAGACAGCTCAGCTCGATTAAAAGCAGAGCTTTGTTTGCACAAGAAACATCATCTTGGGAACACTATCAAATTAAACACATTTGAAAGCTAATTTGTTTGGATGCATTGAGTCTGGGTGTAAACAACATGCTTAGTGCATTCCAATTGTGCTGGAAAAGTGCCCGATACAATGCTATATTTGTCATGTAATTCTAATGCATTCTCGCTTGTTTTCACAGAATGCATACACGTATCCCAGACCGCTGCCAGGGGCCTGGATGGGAGACATATCCACAATTCACTGAGGGGCCCGTGAGAAAATGCACCACTGCCCATTATGATTTGCAGCGGCTCAGATAAAGCCTTTCCTGGATTTTGCTTCAGCGCTGAGAATTTTCCAACACAAAAGGAGAAAGAATTAGGCTGAATGGGCGGCACACATCCTCAACCCCTCATTTTGGACTCTTTTAAAAGTGGAGCAAGCGGATACAGCATCAATTTGACACCCCGTCCTCGAGTCGAACCGGTTTGGTTTTTACTTCGACCAACAATAAACGTCCCCCACAATGGGGCTTGTAAGCACGCAAGGCAAATCCATCCGTAATGTTTCTCGACGCTGCCATTGTTGCTGTATGATAGCTACTACCTGCTCTCCCCAAGGAATCGACGCCCACCGTCCAACTTCCCGTCCTGTTCATCCTTTTGTGTTGTGTAGTGATGTGACAAACTATTCATGCCGAACCATCGGAAATGTCTCTCGTGATCAGTGGACGGTAATTGCTCAATTGAGCACAACCCACGAGGATCTTTCTGAGGACTACATAACAACAGAAGACTGCTGTGAAAACATCATGAAGAAAAGCCTGTTTGCAAGAACTGTAACCTCACCACGAGTTCCCACTGTGATTTGATTTCAACCCTGGCTGAACTCGGACGCACCATGGGAGAGTTGAATTGTGGGTATCGTATGTGTGTCGTGAATGTGCTTTTTTGTTCTCCGTTTAAAGCTGGAATTTCCACTTTCCCTGGATTTTCAGGAGTACTTTCTCTTTGTTCAGACAGAAAAGTTAGCTGACTATTTTTGTATGAGCAACATATCATCTGAATGTGATGAATCAAAGAGAGATCAGCTTCATGTTTTTGAAACACTTGCATCTGGATGCCTTTTTGTCGCTCGACATCTGATCAACACACTGGACATTTTCTTTCAACACCATCATTATTTTGTGCTGCAAATTTGGCATGGCATAACACAGTGGTTCTCAACTATTGGGTCGCAGGTCTGTTCTGATCAGGGTCGTAGACAAATAATAAAATGCAGCTAACCATATAATCATTCATAGTTGAGACAGCAAAATAAATGTTTTTGTTTGTTGGATGTGTGCAATCCAACAGTATTTTGGCACAAATTCATCCACTAGACAGAATGAGAAGCCAGAAATGGAGAGGCTGCATAACATAATCCTCATAAACCGTGAACAAACTACTAAACGTGAAGAAAATATGACCCATACTACGTTAAATACGGGTTCACAGGGTTTGTGTCGACCACAATGTGTTTTATATGGTGAATTTTTGTCTGTTTAGGGCATCATACTTTAGAAACCAAAATAGTTTTAGCTTTTGTTGAGCCTTAGCATTTCTTGGAAATATTATTACTGCATTTTAATGTTTGAATTCAAGGACATTTTTTACTTTTTGTACTATAAACAATTTGGGTATCATGTCGGGTCACTACATAATTTCCAATGTAAAATCTGGGTCCTGTTGAGAACCGCTGACATAAAAACTTTGTAGGATCTTCACACTTGGACAACCATAATATATTAATCACATTAGATTTCTCTAACATTACGAGGAGACTTACAGTGCATTACCATTCAAAATGTTGGGGTCATCTACATTTTAAAATACATTACAATAGAAAACAGCTTGTAAATTGTAATTATATTGCTGTTTTACTGTACTTTTGATCAAATAAATGCAGCCTTGGTGAGATTAAGAAACCATTTTTAAGAACTGACCGCAAACTTTTGAACGGTATCCTATACAGCTGAAACAAGCCACAGGTAACAAGTTTGTCTGTGCAACATGAGGACAACCCAATGTATTAATGTAGCTAAACGCAATCAGTACATCAATGAATGAATGCAAATGGACAGAAAGTCATGGGAAAGATTATGCAGACCCACTGCCATCTGTCCAAAAGCATCCAAAAGCCCCTTTTGATTGCTGTATAATCATTATAATTACATCCAACATAATTGGTTAACATATATGCAGCTGTCTTTAGCCAGTAACAAGCTGAATGAGAATCAAACCTGCCAAAGCAGATCAAACGGTCATTGCTGTTAGTCAAAGTTATTGGCTAAAGAGAGCTGGATTTGATTTGGAGGGAACTACACTCTTCAAAATAAAGGTTCTTTATTGGCATCTATGGTTTCATGAAGAACCTTAAACATCCATTGAACATTTCCATTGCAGAAAAGGTTCATTATAGTGGAATAAGGTTCTTTGGATTATTAAAATATTCTTTACACCAAGAAAAAAAAATGGTTCTTTTAAGAAATGTTCCCTGAAAGGTTCTTTAAAAAACCCAAATGGTTCTACTATGAAATCACAGCTAAAACCCCCTTTCGAAACCTTTATTTTTAAGAGTGTAGAACCCTTCCATTCCACAAAAGGTTCTTTAGTGGAAAAAGGTTCTTTAGATTAATAAAATGGCCTTCACACTGAAAATAATTAAAAACTGTTCGATAAAAGGTTCTCTGAGGAATCAAATAGGATTCTTTAAATGTTTTAAATGACTTGACATGTGGCCAAGTATGGTTACCCATACTCGGAATTTGTGCTCTGCATTTAACCCATTCTAAGCGCACACACACAGCAGTGAACACACACTCAGAGCAGTGTGTTTAAATGGCATTGCCACAAAAACCTCCTATTGGAACCTTTATTATTAAGGGATAGATCACCCAAAAGTGAAAATTTTATGTTTATAGATGTAGGTTTGTGACGATACATTTAGGTCTTAAGACACGAAACAATCGGTCTGTGCAAGAAACTGAACAGTATTTATATAATTTTTACCTCTGATCCACCGCAATGTCCAACTGTCCTGAGCGCGTTCACAACATCTGGCGCATGACGCGGCAACGTGCTCTGGCGTAGTAGACGCATGCGTGGAAGCGATCTTCTTCTTCTTCTTCCTTGATGTTTAACGGCGGTTGGCATCCAACTTCAATGGTGCATTACCGCCACCTACTGTACTGGAGTGTGAACCAGACCTAGACAGAGATAAACTATAACAATGTAGAAGGGAGACTTCCATCTCTCTTCTTCCCCTTCTCTTTTAATTAATAACAATGATTTCCAAAACGGTATTCTATATCCTATTTGCTATACCAGGGTCCCTCAGAAAACGAAATAAATGTGGAAGTGATCTAAACAATGAGTGACGTATACGTGCAACAGATCGCTTCCGCGCATTCGTCTACTACGCCAGAGCACGTTGACGCGTCACACTCCGGATGTTGTGAACGCGCTCAGGACAGTTGGACATTGCGGTGGATCAGAGGTAAAAAATTATATAAATACTGCTTAGTTTCTTGCAAAGACCAATTGTTTCGTGTCTTAAGACCTCAATGTATCGTCACGAGCCGCAGGGTTTAATTTGGTTTTGTCTGTGTATGTTTTTTTGTCTCTCAAAGCCGTGGGTCCTATTGACTGCCATTATATGACTGACAGACTGAACGGTTTGAGTTAAAAATCTTTGTTTGTGTTCAACTGAAGAAACAAAGTCACCTACATTTTGGATGCCCTGGGGGTAAGCAGATAAACATCAAATTTTCATTTTTGGGTGACTTATCCCTATTATTAAGAGTGTAACTAGATGCTTTTGCTGAAAATGTGACGCTTGCACATTCAAAACTGACCAGCAAGGGTGTGTACTAAATGGTTTTAATATTGCTATGGTCTTCTGGGTTATTACCCCATGTCATAAAGGCCCCCATGCAAGTCTCTATGATATTTTGATCTCTAGATTAAAGGCTTAGGTCCTTTCTTCGATATCTGAGGGAATTGTTTGCCTGTTTGATCACCTGCCAGGCAGAAATCATAAGTCAGATCACTTAGAAAAGTAATAGCACGCCTCTCCTCAACAAGCTGCGTGATTTGTGGTATCATGCCCAAAGTACAAACGCTGAGGATGAGCCACAAATGGATGAGTCACGCACTAAAACAGCTCTTAATTCTGAGCAATAGCGATAGTTAGGTTTGCCTATGCAAACTCCGCTGAGAAAAGATGTAGAACAAACCACTGAATTGTGTGCCATCATGTGTCCTTTAGTGAGAAATGGCCACCCTTAAAGTCTCATGTTATCAGATCCTCTTAGGGAGAGCCGTGTCTGCCAAGAACACACAATCTATCAATGTCACTGCAGGGATGGTCTGACTGTGGGGGTTTCTGTGCAATTTACTTAGTAACATTTCACATCCTCTTGAAGAACAAGCCAAATAATTCACAGATTTTAGATTAGGAGAACGGCTCTCCCCTGATTTATTGATTTTTTTTAGAAATCCTTTAGTCAGAGGTATAATAAAAAGAACTAAAAAGGCCGTCTCGGTTGCTTAATCATGCCTCTCGGTTTCAAGCATGATGAAGTGTCTTCATTCCTCCCAAGAAATGACTGGTCTCCTTTTTGGTCAAATTAAAAAGATTTTTCCCATAGTTCTTTTAGGCCTTTCACATGTTTACACGCTCAATATGAATGCATATTTCTGTTACTCATCCACTTCTCAGCGTGCACAACAACCTTGGGTTTCTAAAGCAAAACTAGGCTGATGGTGAAAACACAAATGATGCAATTTGCTTCTCTAAGAGGCCTCTATTAGCTGAATGTGTTCAAGGCTCTGTACCATTATGATTGAACTGAAGTAGACAGACGGTGAAGGTGTAAATACTGATTTGCATTTTGAGCTCATGTGTGAAAAGGGTCAAGGACAAATTGCCCAGTATTGCTATCTCAAGCAACCCTCACATTTGACAAATTTAAGGACATGTCTTTTGTGTAAAAATTAGGATTTTCAAAGCATAGTTGTTGTTTATGTTCTTAAAAATACAGAAATGCTGTGATGTTACATTCTGTCTTTATAAAGTTAGAAAACCAACAACATCAGAAAACTTCCTTTGTTGATCTTTTGAACTTCAATTTATGTATTTTTCTGTTACCATGTTATCCTTTGATTTTTCCATTACTGGCTCACATTTAAAAAAAGAAAATAAAAAAGCCACAGAAATGACAAGCAAATTATAAAGCACTGGTTCATCCAAAAATGTAAATTTGCTCAAAAAATACTCACCCTCAAGCAATCTAATGTAAAGATTAATTAATATAATTTTGTTTTGTTTGGGTTTTTTTCATCAGAATAGAACAGAATTTGGATAAATTTAGCATTGCATCACTTGCTAACCAATGGATCCTATGCAGTGAGAATGGGTGCCGTCAGAATGAGAGTCCAAACAGCTAATAAAAACATCACAATTAATTTGTAATCCAAACCACTCCAGTCTAGGGGTTGAACGACTTCTGATTTTTTTAAAGTCGACTTTTATGTGATGAAAGTCGAGTCGAAGTCGACTAGTCGCTGATGACGTCATTAATGAACAAATAAGTCTGAAGCTGTGACAAACACCTTCTGCACAGCTATGGCATATGACACAGTGCTGCCCACATGGCTATTGCTCCTATAACAGCTCATTTTTATCAGTTCTTTTGTCTTTGGGTCGTTATATTTCTCACAGATTTCTGCTCGTTCTAAATCAGATACAGATAAAGCAGCACAGTAAAGATTACATTCATATGAATGCATTAGTGAGAGCGATTGCGTGTGTGAATTAATTCTACCTGGCAGCAACTCTCTACTAGTAGTGAAGCTGTGGGATTTAGTTATTAAGAAATATATGCTTGAACCTTTCAGTTTCTAAGCTATTTTATTGAGAAATCACAGAACAGTGTCCGCGCTGAACGATTCTGTGCGCGCGCGATCTGCACGTGATGTACGCGCTACTGTCTGAAGCCTATGTGTGTGCGTTACAGAGCAGCAGCGCATTATATTAGAATGGCGATTAACTGACCTATACTATAAGCTGTTTAAAACGTGCATTCTCCCGTTCAGTTTCGAGCATCCAGTAATATAATCACACATGTCTTGTGGAGCGCTTTCAGAGTATGCATTTATTTGTCATTTTAACTGTTTGGAAACGGAGCGTAAATGTGGAAGTCCTTCAGAGATTTCTTATACTGTTGAGCCCTCTATAGGACCAGCGACTAGTCGACGTCAAGCTTAAAGCGTCATGGCAGAGCATTAAAGTCGACTAGTCGATTAGTCGGTGCAACCCCTACTCCTGTCCATCAGTTAATGTCTTGTGAAGTAAAAAGATGTGTGTTTGTAAGAAACAAATACATCAAGATGTTTTTTTTTTTAACTTAAAATGGTTGCTTCCGGCTAAAATAAGAGTATGAAATATGAGGAGAGAAATGTGCGAAAAGTGTCCAAAACAGTTCTAAAAAAATGTTTGCTTCACAAGGCATTACTTGATGGACTCCACTGCTTGTGGATTATTGTGATGTTTTTATCAGCTGTTTGGACTCTCTTTCTAACGGCATCCATTCACTGCAGAGAATCCATTGGTGAGCAAATGATGTAATTTTCAATTTTTCCAAAGCTGCTCTCATGGAGAAACAAACTCATCTACATCTTGGATGGCCTGAGGGTTAGACAATTTTTGGCATTTTTTTTTATTTTAGGATAAACTATTCCTTTAAAACCTGGAAAGAAAAAGAAAGAAAAACTCTTCAATATGTTCAGTCCTAATTTCTTGTTAGCAAGTCAGAGGAAACAAAATGTTCTTGTCAAGTAGTTTCATCAAGTATCCTATTTCCTGGTCATTAATGCAAGTAAATGACATTGACCTTAAATTTATGTTAATTTTCCAGGTCAGCTTTTCAATTAAACTTTCCACTCAATTTCTCATGCTAATAATATAATATGAAATGAAAAACATATACCAAATTAAATTTTAAAAAATGCACAATAGAAGGATTTCTTAGTAGTGACAGATTTTGGGTCCCAATGACAAGTAAACCAGTACTGTGTCAGTATTGATCTATATGTACATTAACCCAGGAGACAGATAGGGTGGTTATAGGTTAACTGCGCTGACTGAATCTTAATCTGTGTTTGTGAATGTTTGTATGAAGGATAAACTGCTCCTCCTTCAACTTTAATACCAGACACATCATGCATGAGTGCAAGGAAAAAAGACTCACACCTGCATTCGCACTCATCACCCATGTCATGTATGCAACACTCACAGGATCATTTGAGAGCGAGTTAAAGGAATGTTTCCAAGGTTTAAGACAAGTTAAGCTGTTTCGACAACCTCTGTGGCACGATCTCAACCACTGGGAGACACTGACTTGTGTAAATTGTCATGAAACTACACTGGACGATTTAACCAGATCAGAACCTCAGGATATTGAATTGGCTCGTACAAAAAGGAACTTCTGAGACAAAGAGTACCATAAAAGTGGTCCATTTGATGTGTGCACTATGTTCCAAGTCTTCTGTCACTTTTGGATTTAATACAGTATATTCGTGGCTTCATAGAGGACTTTGAAAGTTGAAACAGCTCATATGGATTGATATTATTCCTTTTTGTCGCTTAATAGACTCGGTTTTAATTCACTTGAGGGAAAATGAATAAAAATTATTTTTAATGTTCCAAAGAGGGGGAAAAAAACATTGGTTTATGACAATTTGCTTGTGAGGTTATTCATTTGTAAGTCACTTTGGATAAAAACAGAAAGACGTCTTTTTTTTTTCCTTTTTTTTCCACTCATGTCTCCTTTCATTCAATAATCTTGCCCGCTGGTAAATGCATAATTAATGTATAAAGAATGGCGGTAATGACCCTGGTTTACACAAATTATTACAAGCTCAACATGAGACCAGCTTGATCTTGTTTACATAGATGCATTTACAATAGAAGTCTTGGTTGCACTTTATTTTACAGTACGTACAGTGTAAGAAATTACTGGTAATATAAGGGGTAACTACATGGGGTAGGGGTAGCTTTAGGGATAGGCTCAGGGTTAGTGCCTAGTTATTACCTAGTTATTGCAATTACTATAATAAGTAAACAGTATGTACATGAGTAACAGGACTGTGAAATAAAGTGCTACCGAAGTCACTCTGAAGGTTTTGAGAAGTTTTATATTGGATATAACGTTATAGAAAAGGCCAGTAATTGATTTCAACACACTATTTCACGTGAACACAAATTATGTTCAAGTCTTGGTCACTTTAATTTCAAAACAGTTTACTTTAACATTTATCCTTGTTTAATGACTAACCAAACAGGGTACCGCTGTAAGAGCTTTAGGGCAAATGCACCTTGTGCTTGTTTTTACATCCTGAAGGTTTGAAGCGGAAATGATTTTCATCATGTCACAGATGTTGTCTACATAGCTTTACTTATATTGAATCTGAAACATTTCTTCATTAAGATTCCATTACGACGATACATCAAGCACACTGTGACACACTTAGCTTTTGTATGTTCATCATTCTTTATGATCACAGTCCACACCTGGCTGTGCCTTGCAGCATGCATTTCATATAAATATCAGCCAAAAAATAAGACACTTGCCATGCTCACATGTACAGACTTATGAAATCCTGGACCAGAGATAAAAGATATGTTGATATTTGTATTTTTATCTGTATCCTCAGTATGTATGTGGCTCCCTTTCTTTAGAAAAATAAAAGAAATACTTTCATAAAATCATCCTGAAAGACTGTGATTTATCAATGTAGGGATAAGCCGGTGACAAATATTTGCACAAATCCTGCAAAACAATAAAAAATTTCACCATTGTATTTATATAAAAGATAGTATAGCATTATATGCTGAAAAAGTAGAGAGAGAGAGAGATGAGAAAGTAGAATACAATATAGAAACAGAATAGATTTTGGACTAATTTTTGTCTTCATTTATAAATAATAAATAAACTAAATAAAATCATTCAGCCTAACTGCGTCACTTTAAATTACTTAGACAAAATAGAGTCTGCCTATTTAGAAGAAAACAAAAAAAGTCTGCTAAATGACTACTATGAAAAAATAAAAAACAAAAAACTAAATAAAATCAAGGCACTGTTCCTGGAATGCTGTATTAATATGGAGGCCTATTATAAAGGTTTAATCAGAATGACTGGCATCCAATCAGTCCTATTCTGTATTTCATAATAGCATGGACAGAAGCAGCAATTGTTTCTCTCCTCTTCCTCTGCAGGGGTGAGATCTCTGTCTGCTGTGCTCCCCGTCGGTTTCTCCTCTGACGGTGAAGCTGGAGTTACGGGTGCAATGGTGTGTGAATAATGGATTGCCAAGCTGTCGTTGTCACTGGCTCGCATCCTTAAGAGAGGACACTAATGCGCTTTTAATTACGAGTGTCATTATAGAGACACATGAGTGACACAGCTGCAGTCATATCAACATTTTCCTCTTAATCTGCAAGGCTTGCTGTTTAGTTTCTTAGTTGTATTAGCAGTAATGAAGTCATGCATCGCACTGATTTCTGCTGCGTCCGAATGTTCTAATGCAAAGCAAGTAGCCGTTTAGCAGGTGCTATGTGACTCACTACGTGCACTTAAAAAGAACTTTAAGGACACAATGATGTCTTGATGAAGGACACGTTGACTCTTTACGTCCTAATTGATCACAAATGGTTAGATGGTTACCTGTGCAGATTTTGTAACTACCGGTGAAAAGTCTGGAATAATTTTTTAATGTTTTTGAAGATTTTTTAATGTTTTTGAAAGAAGACTCTTTTGCTCACCATGGCTGCATTAATCAGAAATACAGTAAAAACTGAAATATTGTTGAAACATTACAATTTTAAAGAACTGATTTCTATTTGAATATATTAAAAAAAAAAAAAAGTTGAATTTTCAGCATCATTACTCCAGTCTTCAGTGTCACATGATCCTTTAGAAGTCATTCTAATATGCTGATTTAGTGGTCCGTTATTATTCAAAAATAATGGTTCTTATTATTACTGATGTTAAAGAGTTTTTATTGCTTAATAGATTTGTGGAAACTGTACTTTTTCCAGGATTCTTTGATAAATATAAAAGAACAGCATTTGTTTGAAACCCTTTTTTTTAGGCAGGGGGGGGGGGGTGTTTTTGTAATATTATAAATATCTGAAAAGTTAAAGTTAAGTTAAGTTAAAAAAGTTTTTTTTTGTTTTTTTTTTTTTTTAATTAAGAAAAAAACAAGGACAGTGTATAACGGTTTGCACAAAAATGATAAGCAGCAAAAACTCTTTTCAACTTTGAAAATAATAATAATCTGAATATTAGAATGATTTCTGAAGGATCATGTGACTCTTAAGACTGGGGTAATGATGCTGAAAATTCAACTTTGAATCACAGAAAAAAAAAATATTACATTTTAAAATATATTCAAAAAGGAAAGTTATTTTATAATAATATTTTACAGTACATATTTTTGATCAAATAAATGCAGCCTTGGTGAATAAACAACTTCAAAACCTTTTTATTATTATTATTATTATTCTAAACATTTGATTATTTTAACATTATTTGATATTCTATCCACAGTAAGCAAAGAGCTGCCATTGTCCACTTAATATACAATTTTAAAGTCACATAATATTGATTTTGCTGCAACAAGTAAAAAATTAAGAAAAACTTAACAGGCCGGAATCACCTTTTCTTTACGTTGCTACAGCAAGAATCTAATTATTTAACTCACGCAAATGATTTGCCTGTTCATGATTTTGCTGTGCAGACAAATTGCACATCGGAAGTGAAGGGTGGAATTAAAGCGTCGTGTATTAGTTAAATACCTCCCACGCTTCATCTGAGATGATGGGCCCTGCTCTGCTGATTCATTTAATTTTGTTGCAGAAAGATTTCATTTGTACAAGCACCTCACATGAAGTGTCACTCATTTAATCATGCTCTTGCGTGCAGTTATCGTCATAAAAAAGACCTGATGCAGTGTAAATACGATGTGAAACTCTTGGGGATTTAACTACAATGAAACAAGTGTCATAATGAAAGGGGAAAAAAGTGTTGCAGAAACAAATGATGTAAATACTGTTAAATATGGCTCTTATTGTCACTCTATAGGTGACAACGAGAATGAAAGTGGTCTTTGTTTGCAAGTAAAATTCACCTAAAGAATTGATTTTACTAGAGGTTATGTAAATATATTTCCATTTGCATGAGAGGATCTGCAGTATGCAGTTCAGAAAGCAAAGACATTTGACTCACAGAATTTTGTATTCCATTCATATCTCTCAAATAATATTCTGGTCACCATATGCTACAACATATGCATAGCGCATACTTCCATACATGGTGTACACTGAAATGCTGACTTAAGATATGAATGATCATTTTCTAAAAAATAAACAAGAAAAATATCTTCCAGTGGGGTAAGAAGAATAAAGCTTGTTTCTCCAGTTCATTTTACATACCCAATTAGCAGATTTTTGACTGAAATATTTGACAATTTGTTTTTGTTTTTTGACTTCTTTACTTCATCAGAATGGTACTTGGTAAAGGTTTTTGCACAATAAAAAAAAAAAATAATAATAATAATAATAATAATAATAATCATGGACATTATTTGAAAAGGCTAAATGGTCCTGCATTGGAAATGAATGAGAATGGAATTTCTAGTGGAAACGTTTTATACTGCGCCCAAACAGAAAGCTCAATTTTTGAGATATCAACCTCAAATTTGGAACACAACTTTTATCCGTTAAATTTCATTTTTAGGTCTATGCTCAAAAAGTAATTATTGGATCATAACTATTCCATGAATATAATTTGCTGCCATGAAATCCCCTAAAAATGCAAAATATTACATAAAAGTAAAAAACTATAGTACATTCATTTCACTGAAATAAAAATTTTAAAAAAGTAATTTTTGATCATTTTTAGATATTTGTAATTATAAAAACAAAATGAAAATTTTGGTTGTAATTTTGTATACTCAACAATAAAACAGTCTGAGAAGTACGGTAGTATGATTTTGACATCACCAGACTCAAAAATAAGATAAATAGCAGCTTTGAAAAAATTATTAAGTATCCTATATTAGCATGCAAATGCAGTCTCTCTATGCACCCAAGCATGTCGTTTCCAATTACGCTTATCAAATGCACTGTGTTTATGAAGTACAGTCTTATATGACTAAAAGGCACAGCTTTACAATATTTCGGTGGCAAAATCAAATTTAGCATTTCTGCCGGAACACATTGCGACTAAATCAAATCAGCGCTCGTTTATCATAGCGTTATCTGATATCAGGTTTAATAGAGGCCAGAACTTGCTGAATCCACATCACAACATAATTATCCACCTCTCGTCTGACAGCCTTCCCTCCTTTAATTGACGTGGAGTGAAATCTTCGCTTTCCGTGTCCTGAAGGGAAACTCGTGTAATTGCAGCGCAGCTTTTAAAGTGACGTTTAGCAGATCCTCTCGTGGATTTTTCTCCTCTGCTCAGCAACACTTTGAGTAACATCTCAATCTATTATGATTTTAGCTCACGTCATAACGAGTGTTCTAATACAACCACGTTTACTCATTAGACAGGGGTTAAGCATAGTTTAAAGCCATTTGGTGATGCAGTAGCGTCCTTTTGGTTGATTTACAATCACAGTCTCTTACAACTCACTCCCACTGGTTATTATAGATTAAAACTCAACTCAAAGTGCTTTGCACACACCATAAAGCTCAGCTTGCAGGTGCACATCCATAACATCCTCACTGCTGTTTTTCTGTTGCTCCTGTCACTGGTGGCGTCACCCATGATGCCCTTTTCCAAAAGCTTTTTACGTGTCAAAGATTGTGCCACGACACAGCGCCGTTTACTTGGCATTACAACAGACAACCTCAGCCGTGACATTTGAGTCTTTTTTTTTTTTTTTTTGGCTTATCCACCAGTATGTGTCATATGAGTTCTGTCCAGAAAATTATTACTTTTAGAAACTGCATGTTTGCTTTTGTCCTTCATTTTATGATTTACAATTATTTTCCTTTTTCCACTTATTGTTCTACAAACCTAGCATGTTAGAATGGATAAAATGTCAGCATTTTAAATGAGCAATAACAGGAATATGTTAGATTCTTCACTAATAAAGTACCAAGAAGGTCCATAATATTCACAGCAGGCAAAATTCTCATGTTCTCAACATAAGTACTGAAAAACAAAACAATGACACAAAATATTCTGTTATGAGAGATGGAGATGAATTCCGTCAAAAATCTGATATTAAAAATGAATGCACAAAAAAAAAAAGTATTTAGGTTTGTATTTTAGAATTTACTGCATATTTGCCAAAGGAAAAAAAAAGTTTAGAATCTAGGCTATAATTTGTTGTTATGACTTTAAGTCAATGCTTATCGATTATCAAAATCTTAAAATCAGGTGGAAACAATAAATAATAATAACAACACACATACATACACACACACACACACACACACACACACACACACACACACACACACATAAAGCTTTGGTGTTAAGAATATTTATTGCACCAAACTGCATTTACTCAGTTGCATTACATTATGTATTACAATGAAATAATGGATTTCTATTTTAATATATTTAAAAATGTTATTTATTCATGTGATGGAAAAGATGAAATTTCAGAAATCACTTCAATAAGCTGATTCACTGCTTAAAAAATATTCTGATTTTTTTCAATGTTGAAAACAGTTAATATTTGAATATTTTAATTTAACATTTTGGTGTAAATCGTGGTACATTTGGTAGTTTGCAGGATTCTTTGATGAATCTAAAAATGAAACAAAAAAAATCTACTCAAAAACAGCACACAATTGAAATAGAAATCGTTTGTAACATTATAACTGTCTGTAGTGTTACTTGTGTCTTTGAATAAAAGTATTCATTTTTCAACAGAAAAAAATCTTAATGTATCATCATGCATTTAGGTCTAAAATGATGCTCAAATCACACACACACAAAAAAAATCCAATATACCTGTACAGTTTCATAAGTGAACCTATACAGACATCCCACAACCCCATCTGCATCTCCTGATAAATGATAGATGTTCGAGCTACACAGCATTTTGTTCTCTGCAAACCTTTCCCTAAAACCCTAAAATATTGTTATGCTAAATGGCCAGCAGCATGCCAAACCTTCATAGTGTTGTGTAAGTAAACTGAGAAACACAGGCGTTAGATGCTCACAATAGCGCTGCAGCATTTCCCTGGCTATCCTTACAGTTTGTGACAATTGCAATGCGACCCTAAGGAAATCTCTCTGTTGGAAACTGTGCTGACGACAATCTGCCCACAGAAGGCTTACAGCCGAACGGGGGAAAAAAACCACTCAAATTATCCTGACTCTAGAATTAGCTGAATTTGACCTTTTTTTCTGGCTAAGCAGACAGGTTTCACGGCTGCCCAACCAATGAGCTCCCTGGTGACAAGCAAAAGAGCACTTTGTGTCAGTAACGGACAAATAGTGCTCCCGTGATTTGCAGCCAAAAGCTGTCAATTTGTGAAGGTGTGCACGACTTGTGGATTCAGCTTTAGAGGAAAAAAGTGACAAGGGAACATGGGATTCTGCTCCAGCGTTACAATCCTCCTCGGCTGGCAGCGTTTTCACATGTGAATCACTGTGTACTGTTAAACCGCCAGCGCTGCGGTCGTGATATGTACATAATGTGATGAAACGCTCTAACTCGAACAAAACACATCTATTTATCAAGGTGAGTGTTGTGTGAGCAACAAAACGTGGGTCGAATGACACAGCATGAGTAACAACGGCATCTACCAATTTTTCCTTTAACATGAACACAAATTGGCATTATTAAGACCAATTTAGACAACACGGTCATAGCAGACATGTTAAAACACTATAAATTAAAGTTTTGATTTAAATTAAAGAAATATTAAGCAAGGATGCATTCATTTGATCAAAAATGACAAAGATTGTTACACTGTTGCCAAATATTTCAAATAAATTCTGTTCTTTTGAATTTTCTATTCATCAAAGAATCCTGGAAAAAAAAAAAAATGTGTAATGATTTCCACAAAAATATATGAAGCAGAACAACTATTTTCAACACTGATGATCAGAAATGTTTCTTGAGCAGCTAATCAGCATATTAGAATGATTTCTGAAGGATCATGTGACACTGAAGACTGGAGTAATGATGCTGAAAATTCAGCTTTGATCACAGGAATAAATTACATATATTCAAATAGAAAATCATTATTTGAAATTGCAATAATATTTCACAATATTAAATGCTTTTACCATTTCTGAACAAATGAATGCAGTTTTGGTGAGAATAAAATACACTAAATAGGTAGTGTACTTTTCAATGCATCTTTCCTAGAGATTCCTAGAGAAAGCGTGAATGGTTTTCTCTGACTGCAGTCTGATTAAAATGTTTAATTAAAGACATTGTGTAAATGAACTGTTTGAATCAGCAGGCAAAACCACATTGAAAGAATATTTATGGATTAACTTTGCTTTCCTGTTTCTTTTCCTCCACATGAAAGATGATTGTAATTGCAGTGTTGTGAATTACAGGTTTCCTGGACTGGATGCAAATGCTTTATTTCATTCATATTTTGACAATTCTTTTCAGCTTTCTCTCACCCGCTCTCTCTCTCTCCATTTCTCATACTATTCAATTTTCATGCATCCTATCTTGAAACCTAAAGATGAAGCATGTAATTTCTATGCCACTTGTAACATCAAACCAGACTGCCAAAAAAAAAGGAGTGATGCAAAATTCACCAGCACTATGCTGATGTGTTTCCTAAATATATTCATTATTAAATATAATTGAGTGTGTTGTTCAGGTACAGTTGCTTACTAGTTCATCTCAAGACTTTGATATTCTGCTCTGTAGTTACAACTAGGGTCTCTACATCAATGTAAATCACATGCAAAAGTGCAAAGCATGTGCAGTAATAAGCTGATATTGATGCCTGGCTTAGCACCACTAATGATCGTCTAATAAACAAGACAGACAAACTCCAAACCTTTGCGATTGCTTGAGTCAGTGTCGCTGCTCAAACAAACAGATCAAGGTTTTGAAAGAGAAAAAGAGTGTTACACTTTTCAGAAAGTCAAACCACCACTGGATTGTACTTGTAGTTGAGGCTGAACAGTAAAGTGTAACTGGATGAATTATTTATACATCAAAACAAAATCACAACGCATCTTGCTAATATGCATTCAAAGCGCATTCATCATGCTAATAACCATCGATAGATCGCAATGGCACAAGGCTGCATATGAATATCAATATAATAGTCATTAGCAGAAATCTAATGTTTTTGTCTCATTAGCAGGCTTGCAACTCATTGCACTTTTTTCAGGCTCTCCAGGGCTGCTGCTCCTCCAGAAACACTGTACATTTCATAAGTGGACAGTATGGATTACAATAATATTACAGTGAGCGATGCAGGATCCCTTCAGCTTTTCATCTGGCAGCGAATACTCAAATGCAGACTTGATGACTCACTTGCATTGTCTGGGTCTCTGGATACAAGCATTTTTGCCAACTTTGTGGGACAGTCAGGAGAGATGACTGCAATTTTAAAGCAATTGTTCGCTGATGTCGCTCCCTGCAATCTAAACCACAAAAGCCACACTGTCAGCCGGCGCTTCAGACTTTTTCACAGACATCTGGCACAGACTAGATCTTGTTGCATGTGTATAAACAGCAAAAACAACGGGAGAGAAATGAGGTCAGGTTTTTTTTTTTTTTGCCATCTGACATGGACCACCGACTGAAGACGAGCAATATCCATCATGATATCACTTCTGATGTTGATGTTACAGTATATCATAACAATTGATCATTGCATAACATCAATAGGGATTTAATTACTGTGCATGAAAATGATTATTTCTAAAATTAACTTTTCATTTCTTTTCTCCTGCTGTTCATCTCATCATATAAAGTACTTCTCTAAATAATAAAATAAATAAATGTGACAGTGTTATAATTAATTACTCTTATAATATAATATAATATAATATAATAATATTTTATCTTAAGGAAAGATAATTAATAATTATGCATAATAATTAGGTTGAAAACAGTTGCTTTTATTTATTTATTTATTTTTGAAGAACTGGGGGCTGTTTCATAAAAGAAGCTAAGAAAAGCGGGGATTAAAGTCCAAAACCTGACTTGAAATAACCTAACAAATCAATCGGGACTAAAGCAGTTTCATAAATGACAATTTAAGTTCACGCAATCTCACTAATTCGATCCAGGTTCAGTGAGTCAGGATAATTTCATGTACACGCTTCTTAAGCAGCCCTTAATGTCGATCATGGATCAAATCGATCCACCATGACAAACAGCGAATATATCTGTGTTGTTTAATGCATTTGTGACGTTGTATTTTCCTCAGTGCGTAACTGACACGTCACAGGTATATTTTTCATCTGTAAATGTTAGAAAGTTTAACTTTTGATTCAGTGTTTTTAATGCTTTAAAGAGCCATTTTATATTGCAATGTTTTAATAACCATAAAAGGTACAGCTGTCATAAATTCAGAGAGAAAGGCTGCATGGCTAGAAACTGCTGAAAATGTCATTAGCCTGCCCTACATTTTGGGCACAATACATTAAATACAGTTGGTTGTAGCCTATTTTTTATTTATTTGATTATTTATGGTGTATTTTCTGTATACTTTTATTTTTGGACTAATAATAAAGTCAACTAATTGTATGTGAGAGAGTCAGTGGTAATATCGATGGGTTCCTATTGGTCAGAGTTAGAGGAGCTCAGTTTAGCCTGACAGTTAGCCTGCTCCTGACCAGGGGCCTGTTCCATAAAAGACGCTAAGAAAAGCGTGGATTAAAGTCCAAAACCTGACTTGAAATAGCCTAACAAATCAATCGGGACTAAAGCGGTTTCATAAACTAAAATTTAAGTTCACGCAATCTCACTAATGCAATCCAGGTTCAGTGAGTCAGGATAATTTGATATGCACGCTTATTCTTAAGCAGCCCTTAATGTCGATCATGGATCAAATCGATCCACCATGGCAAACAGCGAATATTTGTGTTGTTTAATGCATTTGAGACATTGTGTTTTCCTCAGTGCATAACTGACACGTCACAGGCATATTTCTCATCTGTAAATGTAAGAAAGTAATGCAAATATATCCATTTTGCTGTCAGGAGTGGGCGAGGCTTAGCGAGCGCTGCTGAGCGCATGCGCGTTACACAGACGGAGCAGAACAGAATAATAGCGCAAGAATTCTGAATAAAATATACATTCTGCTAAAATATTTGTTGTTGGACATTAAATGTGACAAATAGAATTTTAATCCTACATATAAGTGTATTTTTATGATAGCAATAACTGTAAATCAAATGTAAGCTGGCTAATACCGCCATACTATCTCAAATGAGTTAAATGTGTGTTCCTCTTATCAGTTCAAATGTAGTCTGATTTCTATTATTTATTTAAATTTTTAATTCAGTGATTTTAACTTTTGGTTTAGTGTTTTTAATGCTTTAAAGAGCCATTTTAGATTGCAATGTTTTAATGTTCTAATAACCATAAAAGGTGCAGCTGTCATAAATTCAGAGAGAAAGGCTGCATGGCTAGAAATTGCTGATCAACTAAATGCGCAAGTAGCAACTATGTTAAAATGTCATTAGCCTATTTTGGGAACAATACATTAAATACAGTTGGTTGTAGCCTATTTTTTATTTATTTGATTGTTTAAGGTGTATTTTCTGTATACTTTTATTTTTGGACTGATAATAAAGTCAACTAATTGTATGTGAGAGAGTCGGTGGTAATATCAATGCGTCCCTATCATAGACTGTAAAAAAGATGGACGACGCATCTCCGCTTCCATCCACTATAGAAAAGTGAAGCGAATACATCTCAGTATGGCCGCTGCCATCTTGAGTAAATGACGTCATTTGGAGCCCGAGTCTGCGCAGTAGAGATTCGTTTGGAGCCAGAGTCTGCGCAGTAGAGTCGAGAGGTGGAGTCGCGGAATCAAACTCCCGCCCAAACTCCCGCAGACCCAATCAACCATAACGACACGCCCCGTTTTTATAGCATCAAATTACTAGCTAAAATCAAACGTATCACAAAAATGAACAATTGAACATATATCAGCGTGATAACAATTACCTTAAATGACCAAAACCATATTTCGGAAAACTGTATTGGAAGTGTAATTAATTTTTTTATTTGGACTGGAGTCCCATTCGTTTACATGGAGAGGGCGGGGTTTATGACCTGTACTGCAGCCAGCCACCAGGGGGCGATCATACAGACCGCAGCTTCACTTTTAAGGACGAGTGAGACACACCCGGTTCCTATTGGTCAGTGTTAGAGGAATTCAGCTTAGCCTGACAGTTAGCCTGCTCCAGACCAGAGGGCCTGTTCCATAAAAGACGCTAAGAAAAGCGGGGATTAAAGTCCAAAACCTGACTTGAAATAGCCTAACAAATCAATCGGGACTAAAGCGGTTTCATAAACGACAATTGAAGTTCACGCAATCTCACTAATTCGAGCCAGGTTCAGTGAGTCAGGATAATTTGATGTGCACGCTTATTCTTAAGCAGCCCTTAATGTCGATCATGGATCAAATCGATCCACCATGGCAAACAGCGAATATTTGTGTTGTTTAATGCATTCGAGACGTTGTGTTTTCCTCAGTGCATAACTGACACGTCACAGGTATATTTTTCATCTGTAAATGTTAGAAAGTCATGCAAATATATCCATTTTGCTGTCAGGAGTGGGCGAGGCTTAGCGAGTAAACGAGCGCTGCTGAGCGCATGCGCGCAGCACAGACGGAGCAGAATTGAATAATAGCGCAAGAATTCAGAATACAATATACATTCTGCTAAAATATTTGTTGTTGGACATTAAATGTGACAAATAGAATTTTAATCCTACATATAATTGTATTTTTATGATAGCAGTAACTGTAAATCAAATGTAAGCTGGCTAATACCGCCATACTATCTCAAATGAGTTAAATGTGTGTTCCTCTTATCAGTTCAAATGTAGTCTGATTTCTATTATTTATTTTATTTTTTAATTCAGTGATTTTAACTTTTGATTTAGTGTTTTTAATGCTTTAAAGAGCCATTTTAGATTGCAGTGTTTTAATGTTCTAATAACCATAAAAGGTGCAGCTGTCATAAATTCAGAGAGAAAGGCTGCATGGCTAGAAACTGCTGATCAACTAAACGCGCAAGTAGCAACTATGTTAAAATGACATTAGCCTACATTTTGGGCACAATACATTAAATACAGTTGGTTGTAGCCTATTTTTTATTTATTTGGTTATTTAAGGTGTATTTTCTGTATACTTTTATTTTTGGACTAATAATAAAGTCAACCAGTTGTATGTGAGAGAGTCAGTGGTAATATCGATGCGTTCCTATTGGTCAGAGTTAGAAGAGCTCAGCTTAGCCTGACAGTTAGCCTGCTCCAGACCAGGTTAGTTTGCCAGCATAAGTTGCCACAGTGACTGAGCTTGAGCTATTGTAATTTTGCTTTCAGAAACCAAATCAAGTGAAAATAAGTCAGAATTACTGAAATAAGCCTGGCTTATTTGGTAAACTTGTTTTATGGAACAGGCCCCAGGTTAGTTTCTCAGTATATGTTGCCACAGTGACTGAGCTTGAGCTATGGTAAGTTTGCTTTCAGAAACCAAATCAAGTGAAAATAAGTCAGAATTACTGAAATAGGCCTGGCTTATTTGGTAAACTTGTTTTATGAAACAGGCCCCTGGTGATATACTACCATTCAAACATTTGGGGTAAGTAAGATTTAAATTTAAGCAAACAAATAAATAAATGCAAGGACGCATTAAACTGATTAAAGGAACACTCCACTTTTTTTGGAAATAGGCTCATTCTCCAACTCCCCCAGAGTTAATAAGTTGAGTTTTACCGTTTTTGAATCCATTCAGCCGATCTCCGGATCTGGCGAGAGCACTTTTAGCATAGCTTAGCATAGATCATTGAATCCAATTAGACCAGTAGCATCGCGTTCTAAAACGATCAAAGAGTTTCGATATTTGTCCTATTTAAAACTTGACTCTTCTGTAGTTATATCGTGTACTAAGATCGGCGGAAAATGAAAAGTTGCGATTTTCTAGGCTGATATGATTAGGAACTACTCTCATTCTGCCGTAATAATCAAGGAACTTTGCTGCCGTAACATGGCCGCAGCAGGCATAGTGATATTACGCAGCGCCTGAAAGTAGTCCCCGGTAGCTGGGAATGAGAGTAGTTCCTAATCATATCAGCCTAGAAAATCGCAACTTTTCATTTTCCGCCGATCTTAGTACACGATATAACTACAGAAGAGTCAAGTTTTAAATAGGACAAATATCGAAACTCTGAAACTTTGATCGTTTTAGAACGCGATGCTACTGGTCTAATCGGATTCAATGATCTATGCTAAGCTATGCTAAAAGTGCTCTCGCCAGATCCGGAGATCGGCTGAATGGATTCAAAAACGGTAAAACTCAACTTATTAACTCTGGGGGAGTTGGAGAATGAGCCTATTTCCAAAAAAAGTGGAGTGTTCCTTTAAAAGTGACCATAAAAGGTATTTGTCATCAAAACAAATACTAAAACAAATAATACTTCTTTACTTTGTATTTAACATTTTAATAATTCTGGAAAAAAATGTATCAATTTCTAAAAAAAAAAAATAATAAATTTTATACTACTATTAATAATAATAATAACAATAATGAGTGAGTGAGTGAGTGAGTGAGTGAGTGAGAGTGAGTGTGAGTGTGTGTTTCTTGAGCAGCAAATTAACCAGAGCAATTGTTGAAGAATTATGTGACCCTGAAGCTGAAAATTCAGATTTGCATCAAATAAATTGCATTTCAAAAATATTACAACAGAAGATAGTTCTTGTAAATTGTAGTAATGTTTCAAAATATTACAGTTTTTAATGTATTTTTCAATATAATAAATACAGTCTTAGTGAACATAAGAATTGTATTATTTTTTATTATTAATTAATTCAATCCAATTCAATATTATATTATATTATATTATATTATATTATATTATATTATATTAAACCTAGAAAACCTAAAATATATCATATTTTAGTCTCTATTAATGAGGGAAAAAATCAATACAAGCAATATTTTGTGTCAGATTTGTGTTCAGCCTCGTTCTGTATGCAGCCTAAAGCAGCCAAGACACTCATTTGGAGACACCCTGATGCTGTGAATGCTTCGAAGTGGCTCTTACTCTCTAGCTGAGCATACAAACAGCCCTTCTATCGTGTGCCACAGCTTTGAGCCGCGCCACCCCTGAGGCAGCTCGTCCTGAGCCGGATTCTCCTGGCCTGTCAGGCCGGGCCGTGGATGATGAGGTCTGACACAGTCCAGCACTGAGCAGTGTGAAGATATTCACCAATTACAGGACTAGCACTGCAAATTCACAAGAGCGCAAAGTCTTGTGATGGAATTGCAGGAAAGTGAGGAGCTGTTGACTGTCAAAGAGGAAAAGAGGGACACAGAAGAGACGCGGGCCGAGAGCATATCAAGAACTCTTCCTGAGATACTTTAGTCATTAAATGTTCGGAGTCTCTCGACGCACTTCTTCCACACAATGCAGACTCGCAGCGCCTGATCTGATTATGAGAGAAATATAGCCACCAAGGGAGAGAAGACTAGTGCAGCACATATAATTTATTCACTTTCTATTAGATTTAAACTTTATATTATATTTGAATAGACATCAGACGAATCCAAATGGCACTGAAGGGCTCTGCTGGCGCTGGAGGAGGACTGTGAGCAACCAAACGCTTTCACTGAGGACCCTGTTAGTGAAGTGGACTTACAACGGTCACGTCAAGAAAGTCATTTTGCCGTTTACAATCACACAACCCTGCAAGGCATGTCCTCAACTACTCACGTTGAAAGCTAATTTATTTATTTTTATGTAGATAAACAACTAGGCCTTAAATAGGCATTAAATAATAAAAGACATTTATAATGTCACAAAAGATTTAGATTTCAAATAAATGCTTTGAATATTGTGGACAAATATAAATGTTAGCATTAGGCAAATTAAATAATTTAATTATAATAAATTATAAACTAATTTTGATGTTCATTATTAATTAAAGGCTATGGCAATAATAACAAATGAGATTCCTGAAAATTCAGCTTTGCATCACAGAAATAAATTTCATGTTTAAATATATTCAAATAGGACACTATTATATTAAATTGTAATAATATTTCAGTTTTTACACTATTTCTGATCAAATAAATGCAGTCCTGAGCAAGAGAGATTTCTTTCAAAAGCATCAAAATACATTTAAATGGTAGTGTAAATCAGGCAGCAGTTTTCTAGAACTCAGTTCTCATGTCTTGATCGAATGACTTGTATACATATTGCATTTATACTTAGCCACAGAAAACTGCTCTTTACAAAACTGATATAAATCTCATCTATAATTCCCATGCTGCAAGCTTATAAAGAAAATCAAATGCTTTCTGGCTAAGTATGTGTCTGAACCACCTCCTGAGTGAACGGAAATCGCTATACGTCTCCAATGTGTCTTGGAGGGCATTTTCACTCAGTCTTTTCATGATCTGTGATGGCTACACGATCAGTAAGAAACGAATGAAGTGAGCAAGTATAAAGACCCCCTGATTTCCAGACTGTTTACTGATAGGCTCATTTCACAGACGTGCTGTGTTCTTCGCGGGTCACAGCTGAAATGAACCGCACACCTTTGATGTTTGTCAGAATGAAACCCTGTTTTAGACTAGGAGCTCAAACACTGGACCTTGTTAGAAATCACATATACAGTACTTCTGATTTACACTGGAAAGCATGACTGTAAATGATGCATTCTTCCAGAAAAACAGCTTTAGTCTAACTTTAGTCTAGTTTTATGTGTAAAGATGCAAAGCGTAAAGCCCTGTTCACAGCCACAAAGTAACTGCATGTCAGTTGTGTTCTGAGTAATATGAGTGATGGAGCCATGTACAGCGATTTTACAAAGTTTAGAAGAGTTTAACTTCATACAAATAATAAACACTAATGTGACATGATGCATCTTCTGTGAAAACATACAGTACAAATGAATGCAAAAAAAAAAGTGACAATCTATGAGCACTATCTATTTTATATAAAAATACAAATATATACAAATAAAAATGTTACATAAATTATATTACTTATAATTATTATAATTAATAATTAAAAATACAACAATTTATGTGTGTGTTCTCACAGTTCAATATTATATATTTGTGTGTGTGTGTGTGTGTGTGTGTGTGTGTGTGTGTGTGTGTGTGTGTGTGTGTGTGTGTGTGTGTGTGTGTGTGTGTGTGTGTGTGTGTGTGTGTGTGTGTGTGTGTGTGTGTGTGTTTACTGTTTAAGTGGGGAAAATAAATATTTGATCCCCTGCAGATTTTGTAAGTTTGCCCACTTAAAAAAAAAAAAAGGAAAAAAAAAAAGGAAGGGTTTCTCAATTTTATGGTAGGTTTATTTGAACTGATAGAGAGAGAATATCAAACGAAAAATCCAGAAAAAAAGCAGCATACAAATTAAAAAAAAAAAAAAAAAGATTTACATTTTAGAAAGTCAAATAAGTATTTGATCCCCAAGCAGAACATGACTTAGTACTTGGTGCAGAAACCCTTGTTGGCAAGCACAGAGGTAAGACATTTCTTGTCGCTCAGAAACATGCAGTACGGAGCGGAACGTGAGCAGAGACCAGGACAACTAGATGAGCCCCAGAGACTGATCCCCAGTGAAGACCCTGTCTCCTAGACGGCCATCGGGACAAGACCACAGGAACCAGATGAGTCCTTTGCACAATCTGACTCGGCTGCAGCCTAGATTTAAACTGCTGATTTTGTCTGGCCAGAGGAGAATGACACTATTCCAACACACTATTTCCCCGTCTAAATACTGTAAAGCTGATGTAAAGCTGCTTTGACACAAGCGCTATACAAATAATAGTGACTTCACTTGATTAGCTGGTCACCAGGTTTGCACACATCTCAGGGGGGATTTTGGTCCACTCCTCTTTACAGATACTCTCTAAATCATTAAGGTTTCTTAGCTGTCTCTTGGAAACTCAAAGTTTTAGCTCCCTCCACAGATTTTCTATAGGATTAAAGTCTGGAGACTGGCTAGGCCACTCCATGACCTTAATTTGCTTCTTCTTGAGCCACTCCTTTGTTGCCTTGGCGAAATGTTTCGGGTCACTGTCATGCTGGAAGACCCATCCATGACCCATCTTCAGTGTTCTGACTGAGGGAAGGAGATTCTCATCTAATATTTTACGTTACATGGCCCCGTCCATTTGCCCCTCAATGTGGTGAAGTCGTCCTGTACCCTTAGCAGAGAAACAGCCCCAAAGCATGATGTTTCCACCTTCGTGCTTGACTGTAGGGATGGTGTTCTTGGGATGATAGTCAGCATTTCTCTTCCTCCAAACGCAACGAGTCGAATTGATTCCAAAGAGCTCAATTTTGGTCTCATCTGACCACAGCACATTCTCCCAAGCCTTCTCTGAATTATTCAGATGTTCATTGGCGAACTTCAGATGGGCCTGTACATGTGACTTCTTTAGCAGAGGGACCTGCGGGCGCTGCAGGATTTCAGTCCATTGCGGCGTAATGTTACCAATGTTTTGCTTGGTGATTGTGGTCCCAACTGCCTTGAGATCATTAACAAGCTCCTCCCGTGTAGTTCGGGGCAAGATCTTGCATGGAGCTTCAGACCAAGGCTGATTGATGGTTGTTTTATATTTCTTCCATTTCCGAATAATCGCACCAACAGTTGTCTCTTTCTCACCAAGCTTCTTGCTGATGGTCTTGTAGCCCATTCCAGCCTTGTGCAGGTCTACAATCTTGTCCCTGATGTCCTTTGACAGCTCTTTGGTCTTGCCCGTGGTAGTGGAGAGGTTGGAATGGAAGATACAGATTCTATGGACAGAAGTCTTTTATACAGCTGAAATTAGGAGTATCGTCTTAAAGTGACAGGACTAATCTGTGTTCCACATGTGCACATAACCAATCTGTGGGAACCAAAATTCCTGCTGGTTGGTAGGGGATCAAATAATTATTTGACTTACTAAAATGTAAATCTTTTTTTAACATTTGTATGCTGCTTTTTTCTGGGGTTTTTGTTCCATATTCTGTCTCTATCAGTTAAAATAAACCTACCATAAGAACGATAAACCTTCTTTCTTTTTTTTAAGTGGGCAAACTTATATATATATATATACATACATACATACACACAAACAAATTTTATATTTTTATATTTTTATATTTTGTATATATATATATATATATATATAAATTCATTAAATTATAATAAATAATAAATTAGTATATATAATTGTGTGTGTGTGTGTGTGTGTGTGTGTGTATATATATATATATATATATATATATATATGCAACACTATTTTCAAAAATGTTCACTTTAAGCAGAAAGATGCTGATTCCTTAGATATATTGTTTTACTGCAATAAATCGCATTTGGCTAGTCATACAGCCCACCATTAACTTTAGGCCATCCAGCAGCAGGACGCCCACTACGACCAGCTGTACAGTGACCCGGCGACCTCCAGTGAACTCACTGTCAGTGTGAACACTTCTTTAGCTTGTGCGCTTGCAATAAAGTATCTTTTCTAACACTCACCAGTACTTTTCATCACATATATCTTAGTAAGTGAGTCACACAAACACTTGGACCAAATCAGCAGAGCGGCAACAGCCATAAATATGCAGAAAAATAATCATCATAAATCCCCTACAGTGAGGCTTGTCGGATTTTAATATTACTTGTCTTTTGGCCTGAAACTAAACCAGGCCATTGAAGTGAAAAGTAATCCATTTGGAGGAAAATCTTGTGTTGTGGCACAACTCTTTAAATTGCCTTACCAACAAATCGTCCTTACCAGCACATCCAAGGGAGTTGCCCTTGTCGACCTTATAAATTACGTTTTCACTCGGCTCACTTAAAAACAGGATTAAGACTGACACACATTCTTCTGGGTTAAGCTTGCTGTAATCTCTGCTGATTAGATAGAAAAGACTGCCGAGTCCAAACTTCTTCAAGATCTCGTGAGGAAAACCATTTCACTAGTTTTCTGCTCGTGCCGCTGCACAGCTCGAATTAGACTTATTACACAGCCCATTTCATCCACCATACGCTTCAACTTACCCAATACAGGCTCAGTACTTACTCTGAATGTCCTATTTAATAACAGAAGGATGTGGCACAAAGACAAACTGAAATACATACAGGCTAAAATGAATGGTAATAATAAATAATCAAACTAAACTGTAATGTAAGAATGAATGAATAATAAAGGGCTGAAATGCATAATTTAGCAAAATTTCCAAAAAAAAAATGAAAGTTGATCTGGGCCTTGAAAGAAAGAAAGAAAGAAAGAAAGAAAGAAAGAAAGAAAGAAAGAAAGAAAGAAAGAAAGAAAGAAAGAAAGAAAGAAAGAAAGAAAGAAAGAAAGAAAGAAAGAAAATTTAAACAATTTTTTTTTTTAATTTAAAAGATTATGATCATGTCATTTACAAATGTACTGTATATACAAACAAACAAACAAACAATAAATAAATAAATACTTTTTCCAGAAAATATAAAAGAATGATCGGGGCCTGTTTCATAAAAAAAGTTTACCAAATAAGCCAGGTTAGTCTGACTTGTTTCAGTTAGTCTGACTTGTTGTCAATTGATTTGGTTCAAAATAAGTCAGACTAACTGGAATAAGCCTGGCTTGTTTGGTAAACTTATTTTATGAAACAGCCCCCAGGGGTCCGTTCTTCATACGTCGCTAACTCAGTTAGCTGGATTTGATTGTTGATGATTTCGCTTGATCTTGTATTGGTTGGTTCTTCGACGCTCATCCCGGACTTGCTGTCATAGCAACAGGTCCATAAGCTCAAACCTGCTCGGGAACAGGCTTATTTCATGTAAACAGGAAATTAGATTGCATCTTTTTAAGCAAATTTGATACTTAAAATCTGTCCCAGCCACTGCTATTAGAAGAGTGCTCTACTAATCCAGGGACAGTAATCTGAAAAAAAAAATTGAAAAATAATATAATAATATTGTGTAGTCTATTTAATACTTTAGACGCAGACGGTTTTACTAATTGAAATATTTATTCATGATAAAATAATTACTTTTTAACTGTATTGGAGTCTTACACACATGCTATACAGATAATGTAGAGTCGTGCATTAATTTGAGTGATGACAACGATTATGGGAGTGGCTTGATGGAGCGCATGAGATGCAGATAACATGATCTTTACCCTTAAGAAACTTTAACTAATGCGGTCACGTAACAAATCTGCTCCAAAGACAAAATTAAATGAACTGCTAATTACTACATTGAAATAAAAATGTAAAGCCTGCACAAATACTAGAAATCATGAATATAAATAATTGGGAATCATGAAAAATATATATAATAATAATAAAAACAGTGCACATTTCATTTATCTATTATACCATTTATGTAGTTTTGTACGCTTGGCTGTTTCCTTATAAAAGTCCAGAAGTTTGTCAAGTTTTTTGTCAGGTGTCTTTTTTAATTATATGATGTCATTATCGCTGCATTGCTGATCATGGTTACGAATATCAATACATCTGCCCTTTTTGGGGAACACAAGAACGCGCAGTAATCAGACAACTTATTCCAGATATTTTAATCAAATCCGCAAATTCGTTTGAAGATCCAAATTAGCCAGAGATCAGTTATCACGATTAGAAGATCTGGAATCTTCTCAGATCATCTCAGATGTATTAAGCGAGGTACGAAGAACGGGCCCCTGGTCATTTACAAAATTAAATAAATAAATAAATAATATTACTATTACAAAAGTAAATGAAAAAAATAAATAACAAAAATAAACAAATTATTATTGAACTGAACATTTTTTATTAAAATCAATAAAAAATAATGAACAAATTAATGTAAAAAGGACAATTCAGGACAATTTATTAATTATAATCATTATTATACTTATCGTCTTATACTATTTTTTAACTAATTTACCCTACCTTCCAAGGCGCAAAACACTGACTTCAATCGCTGTATACTGATAGTCCAGCCCGATCTCACGGCAATTTGTACATGTTTTACAACGTGGCTAATTCATACGACTGCACTCATACAAATTCATACGATTTTTTTCCTAAATCGTACGTATTTAACGAGTTGCAAAATTCGTATGATTGACCTACACCTAAACGTACCCGTCACTGGGGTCTAGACAAATCATACAAAATCATATGAGTGAGGTTGTACGAATTCGTACGAATTAGCCACCTCGTAAAAATACATACGAATTGGTCGTGAGATAGCGTTGGATAGTCATTACTGGATGCTCTAATGTTATACCATATGTGTTGAGACAAACAGGCTAATATAGAACAGCTAAATCACAAACAGTAAAATAAACTTCATCTTGCCAAAACTCATCACTTCACATCAAGCCACTGATCATCTGCAGTCCAACTTTTCTCAACTGTGTTGCATTGCTGGACACTTCCAGCAGGTCAATGTCAGTACGAATACACCATTACAACAAGCCTGCAATCGCAAACAGGCATTATGATGAACAAAGACACCAGAAAGTGTTGTCCCTGAGAGATGTGACTCAGTTCAAAAGGGTTTTTCATTAGTCGTAGATACAACACAGGCAAGTCATACAAATCACTAATCACAACCTTAGCAACAGCTGCATTTGCTAATGCATTCAGACAGAATGTAGCAAACTCAAGACAGCATCTTCAGGAGGCTTTTCATCAATGGCCTTCAAAAAACACAAAAGCATTCAATATTTGCTCCGAGCCACGTGATTTCGCTTGTTATACGAGGAGCTAATCTCGTCACGAGTTTCCATGTGCACTTGGCTCTTTGCTATATGTCGAAAAACAATCTGCCTTATGTGATCTGAAATGTTTTCCAGAAAACAATAGCTGTGCAACTTGGAATTATATTTTGGAAAGAAGTAATCATTCTAAAGAAAGAGCTTTTGATTATTTGCTTGTTCCAACAACTTGCGGCACGAATCATTTTTTAAAACCAAAAGGACTGCCCAAAAAATTTCCCAAAACAACAGCTGTACTGCTGGTCTGCATTTCTGAGACACTAACTCATCTTAGATAAGCAAACCTAATCTTAAAATAACCACTTTCAGAAGGAAACCAGTCATGAGGAAAAGAAAGTTGAAGCTGTAGTGCTTTTAGCCACTGTATTAAATGATGTGAAACCAAGAGGTCCAACGCTCTGTCTGTTCACCCTTGATCGATAGATGATTCAGCTTCTGCAGCAACAGAAGCTCTTAAATTGAATCAATACACGTATTCTGACTGGGAATGCTGCGTAAATGCGTGTTTCACAGACATACTTCGTGATTTTAATACCATCCAAATCAAACATGTCTGTGTTTATCCTTACATGGCTTTAGAAAATAATGTTTTTATCTGCAGACTTGGGCAAAACATTTGAGGAATGTAATCTTTCTCGGAGAAGAGTGTCTATTGGACACGACTCTAGTATAGTGTGCATTTTCTCATTTTGACCATCAATATAGCTAATTATCCATTTGTCCATTAAGGATTTGGACCTTTCCTGGCAACTTTCTGGGTAAAATGTCACTTGGTAGTTTAAGAAACTATCCATCTACAACTTATAATAATGAGTGTTATGAATTTTTGTAAACACTTGCAGTAAGTTTTTTTTTTGTTTGTTTTTTAACTATTTTTATTCAACAAGAACTAAATTAATCAAAAGTGAAATATTATTTTCAAATAAATACTGTTCTTTTGAAATTAGTTTTAAAAATATTCAAAGAGAAAGTCATTTTAGTTTGTAATAATCTTTACTGTATTTTTGATCAGATAAATGCATCCTTGCTGAGTAGAGACTAAAAATGGTACCAATCCCAAATATTTGAACGGTAAACATTGTTTACAATAATGTAATTATTAGGTGCCTAATTTTACCTTTAAAAAAAAACAACATACAAAAATAAACATGCCTAAATAATATCAACAATACTGATAACAACAATTTTATTTATTTATTATTATTATTATTATTATTTATTTATTTAATGTATGATATATTATATCCATTAATGTATTTTCAGATTTTTATTTATTTTTTTATTTTTTTATTTTTTTGGACATTCTATTCAAATGTATTTTACACTCAAGAAATTCTTGCATAAATGACAAACCAGTTTATCTTTCCCTTTTAACAAACATGAGTCCTGGGGTGACCAATTCTACATCTTGTGTATATCTTGTCATATCTATTTTCAAAGTCTCACATCAAAGTTTGTTATATATGCATTAATTTTTCACCATTTATTATAAATGTACTAATTGTTTCAGTATACAAACATCTTATGTGCACACTACAACCAAAACTAATAACTACAGAGATCCCAATCCCACTAAAATCAGTATGAAATCACAGACGTCCTTTGTTTTAACTCAAACATAGAAAACAAATGCCAACTGAATAGTGTTATTTGTTCATGATTAAAACTCACAAACTCGGTTGATAGATTTTCATAAGTACAGGTTTAGAATACCACCCAAAACAAAGCGACATCAGTATCATCATCAGCGTGTGAACTCTGATAGCCGACTTGTCTGTGAATTACAGTCACTGTGAATCAAAACACCAAGACAAAATGCGCGGTCAACACAGTTGGTCTGATTATGTAGATGAGAAGCAGGAATCGCCTCAGTATTCAGAAACCTCAGCGGCAGGTCACCAGCGAGCTGTCAGCGCTTCCATATTGGGCCGTCAGTGGAGCGTTCCCTTGAAATGTTTTCTAACAGACTGTCAAACAGTAAAGCTATTCTCATCAATCTAGACAACCAAGCACAACAGACGAAAATGCTTGTCACAGAGGAAGTGTGGAGGGGGTACGCTATATTGTTGTAAAGGAAATGGGATATTTGTAAAAGGAAAGACGGGGGAGATGGGAAAAATTGGTGATGCTCATGAATTTTGATCTGTGAAGAAATTAGAACAGCACGTTTTGGACTTTTTCTAATAGATGCAAGCAACGCTAAAGAATACAACATGGTTTACATGAGATGTCTTCACATATACAGCCTCTAGCATAAATTTATGAGCGTTTTTCAATTATCAGATTTTAGAAGTTACATTTCCAGAAAGTTTTGCATTGTAATAAAGCTGTAAGATTAACCCTATAAAGCCCACTGTATCGTATTTAAAACACAAGACCCCTAAATTATCAACATGATCAAAATTTGTCTAAAAAACCTTTCATACAGAGTACAGTTTTTAGCATATAAGACATTTAGTATGAAAATTGAGAGTATGGATTTAGCTTTATTGATTTTTATAAAATAAACATAAGGATAACTTTTGTATATTTAGTAATATTTCAAGATGAATACTTACTGGACTGAAGTAGGTTTATTAATTATCCATGCATCATTCTTTCTTTACTGCCTTAATGGTTTGATGTTTTGTACCGTTTCATTAAAAAAAAATGTTTTTTTTTTAAAGAAATCAGAAAAAAAAAATTGCGATAAGCACTCCGAAGTCCTGATCTGAATCAAATGATTCACAAGGGTTGCAAAAAGGTGGAAAATTTCCAGTAAATTTTGTAAACATTCCAGAAATTTTGGAAACTTTCTAGGATTTTTTTGGAATATTCCAGGGATTTTTGGAAAGTTTCCAGACATTTACCAGAAATTTCCCACCCCTTTGCAACCCTATTCACAACAATACACTCCAAAGTGCTGTTCTGAATCAAAAGATTTGTGAACCCGATCTGCGCTCCAAAGTTCCGATCTAGGAAATCAGTTGGAAGCATCCAGTCACCTCATACTCTTGAAGGGAATTTAATTATCAGTACATATTATAATAAACATTTGAGAAATTATTGTTGTATTTGATTGCATTAGTGTATATAGATTGATAGTCAATGTAAAAAGAGCAAATGGAAGAAGCAGATGAACACAAAACAGCATAAAATTGAAAAGGGTCAACTTTACACGCTCAAAACTGTGGAGATGATAGTGGACTTCAGGAGAAACCCCCCTCCTCTCCCCCCCACTCACCATCATGGACAGCACCGTGGCTGCAGTGGAGTCATTCAGGTTCCTGGGCACAACCATCTCTCAGGACCTGAAGTGGGACACTCACATTGACTCAATTGTGAAAAAGGCCCAGCAGAGGTTGTACTTCCTTCATCAGCTGAAAAAGTTCAACCTGCCACAGGAGCTGCTGAAACAGTTTTATTCAGCTGTTATTGAGTCGGTTCTGTGCTCCTCCATAACTGTCCGGTTTGGGTCAGCCAGCAAATCAGATATAAGACGACTTCAACGGACTGTTAGGACAGCAGAAAAGATAATTGGTGTGCACCTGCCCAGCCTTCAGGACTTGTACAACTCCAGAGTGAAGAAACGGGCAGGTAGCATCATCACAGACCCCTCTCACCCCGGACACAACCTGTTTGCACTTCTCCCTTCAGCCAGACGCTACAGATCTCTGTGCACTAGAACATCTAGGCATAAAAACAGTTTTTTCCCCCATGCCATCTCCAGCTTAAATAGCTAACACATGGATCATTACCTGTGTTCTGTAATTCATTCTCCATCTTTAATTATTGCCTCTCTATCAAGTACTATGTAAATACACATACATATCTGTTTATCTATACAGCTGTATATAGAGTAAATAATGCACAAATCTGTACATAAATCTACTGTTCCAGATTCATACTTATTATTATTATTATTATTATTATTATCCATTGTTAAGTCTTACTATTTAAATGTTTTTTCTGTTCTCATGTCAGATGTGTATGTATGTATGTATGTATGTACCAGGAGCACCCTAAAACCACAACAAATTCCTCGTGTCTTTGCGCACACCTGGCGAATAAAGCTAATTCTGATTCTGATTCTGATTTATCATTCAACTGATCTGTGCACGTATGTTCGAAACACTTCGGCTACCTTATATAATTTCTTTTGGACACCCCGCACAAGAATAGTTCACTTTCAAAGAACACTAAATTGATAATCACCAATATCAAAAGGCTAAACAGAGGCCAAAGCAACATTAAGCGAGTGTCGTCCAAAACAGCTGTAGACGGTTAGAGCTACTTTTCAGCAAAGCTCAATTCCTCGGAGCCGGTCCAGAGCCAGTAAATCAGCTTTATGAAACCGGCACCTGTGCTGGACAAATATGATAAGTGTACGCTGGCTGAACGGCACTGTGAGGATTAAAACAGTTCACTGGAGAACCAGAGGAGCCAAACACAAGTGGCCGTTTTGACAATGAACCCTCTTCAAATGCAGGATAAGACTAATGAATTACTTCTGGAGAGTCTTTCAAAATACGCCTGCTTATGTTCTAGTGCTATTCTAATTCTGTGAATTGCGTCCGAGGGAAAATGACATTTGTAGCTACAGATTATAATGTCATCACCATTCAGGACGACTCATACAGTGTGTAATCTAATTAATTTTGAATTGCACTTACTGTATGTATAAGAAGTGTCATGCAAAATGTCAAGATCTTTAAAGTGTTATGATATATATGTAAATGATTTTCTATTCATAAATTTGTCTTTTGCACTTGTCAGTAACTATTCAGTTCTGCCAGAAATATATGATCTTTTGTTAAAAGTTTTTAAAATGTAACCTTTTCAGAAAATGTTAAGATTTTTTTATATATATATATATATATATATATATATATATATATATATATATATATATATATATAAAACTACACATTTATAAGGAACAAAATAAAGGAGAAAATAAGAACTGTAAATTATGATTTTTATCTAGTCTAAAATCCCTTAGAATGATTTATTCACTATTAAAAAAGTCCAAGTTACTGATATTAAGATTCTGCCCACCTTTAGACTTTATTATATTATATTATATTATATTATATTATATTATATTATATTATATTATATTATATTATATTATATTATATTATATTATATTATATTATATTACAGTTTGTTTGTTTGTTTATGTATAGAGTTAAGAGATTGTGCCCACCTTTAATTTTTTTTTTTAATTTTTATTATTGTATTATATTGTGGGCACAATCTGAATTCTCATTGTACAATATGTGAACATGTATAGTATAACAGCATCTGACAGGTGCACAGTGACATAAAAGTCATTTAAAGACTGAACGCTCCTCAGGCGTACGGCCCATCTTCATCGGCTCATTGAGGCGACATCTTCCCTCACAAGAAAAATATGCACCTGTATTCCCCGTTCCCAGCTCCAATCAAAGCTCAACTTCCTCTCCTGGCGAGTCTTCAGACATTTTCAACCTCCCTGCCGATTCGAAACGGTCATTTATTTCTTTTCACCCGTGTTCTGTTGTTTACCAGTGATTTGGACATCTGTCAAGGTGGTGGGTTTGCCACCCCCTCTGGTGTCATTAGTGAGGCCCTTTTTGCCAAATCAACTAAGATAGATGGGGTTATCAGTAGAGCCCTGGCCGCAGATCAAATCCAGTCCTGTTTGGCCGCCGTCCCTCCTTTTTGCAAGCGAGGACAATTACCATACGACGAAGGGCGCCAGCACTGACTTTCACAGAGACCAGTGTCTTCAAGCAGATCGAGTTGTAGAGTAAACAGTGGAAGTCGAATTGAGGTCTGTGCAAAGAGATAAAAGATAGTTCAAAGTGCAATATTTTCCTAAAATCTTTGATGCATCTTAGATAGTTCAGAAATGAAGGCAGACACCTCAGGCTGAAATGATGAAATTTCAACCCGAGCATCAAAACTATTTCGGTTGCATTTATCAGTCTACACAGATGCTATCAGAGCCTAATCAGTGTTCAGGTACTCTGAAAATTATTCAGTCGCTACATAGCTCCCATTCTGAGATTTTAGACAGCAGGTCGAGTGTAGGACTCAAATACTAGTAAGCTGCCTACATAGACAGCAATTGAAATGGAACTTGTGGCTGATCTGAACGCTCTGCTTAGGCATCAAATCTGTGAATCACATGTTTCTCTTTAGGTAAAGTGCACAGATCTGCCGATTTTAATACAAGCAAGCTTGTTGTGCTTGTTGCAATGCATTCTGAGAATGCACACTCTGGGAGCAATAAAAAAGGCTGCCTTAGAGTTTGGCAAAAATGAGGTATCTTAGGGGGGAGCATAATTAAGTTGGCTATATTTTGGAACAGGCTCCGCAGCAGGAGCGTCTGTGGTGTCTTAAAATGCTGCCTGTGGAGGAAGCTCACTTGGTTTAGGAAGAGAACACTGGTCAAAAGTCACAGTCATTATACTAATGATTTCTGCACCTGGCTTGTGTCCTCTCATTACCAGAAGTCATGCATGGATCAGTCAAAAAAACATTTTTTAAACAAAAAACTAAGTTTTCACTTTCTAAATGCGACTCTCAATATTTCTTCTGAACTCTAAAGATTTAAATGGACAGACACTAGTATTCAATAATTTGGTGCATTTATATATATATATATATATATCTAGCAAAGATGCATTAAATTGACCAAAAGTGACAGAGGTTTCTACTTCAAACAAATTGTGTTTTTTGTTGTTGTTTGTTTGTTTGTCTTTCACTTTCTATTCATCAAAGAACCCTGGCGGATAATGGTTTTCAAAAAATAGTATTAAGCAAAACTGTTTTCAACATTTAAAAAATCTTGAGCAGCAAATCAGCATACAGTATTAGAATGATTTCTGACACTGGAGACTGGAGTAATGATGCTGAAAATTCAGCTTTGATCACAGGAATTACTTTTTAAAATACGTTCAAACAGAAAACAATAATATTTCACAATATTATGGTTTCTGCTGTATTTTTGATCAAATAAATACAGTCCCGGTGAGCATAAGAGACTTCTCAAAAACATTGTAAAAACCTTTTGAACAATAGTGTATGTTCAGTTAGGAGCTCATGCACACACAAAAATGCATATTATTTTGGTTTTCTTATTATTTTGCATATTATTTTGGTATGTTGCCAGCATATTTGCTTTTTGCATGTTTATAGGGAGGTCTTCATTTTTTCAGGCTGTAAGAATGCCAGAAACATTAGCATCATAATGATAAAACCAGAGAGGAGAATAAAGAGAGAAAGCATAGCTTAAAGAATAAAGAGCTCACGGCTCAGGACAGACTGGCTTGAATCTTTAACACAGTTGCCGAAGAAAACACCTCAGGTAAAGAGACAAAACCAAGTGTGAAACTGAGGGTGTGTTTACAGGACATTGGTTACAATAAAATGGAATCATTTTTCTTTTGCACTTTTGAAAAGTTTGGTGTACAGATGTACAGAGTTCTCAAAATGATCTCTGTTCACACAGATCCACGAAAATGACTAAAAATGCTGCTATATTCATGCCAGGCCAGTTGGTGATGTTGGTTCCCATTTTCATGCCCCCAAAATGCTTTTCTCATGTAAATGAACAGCCAAAAAGCATAAAAGGTTTTTAGTTTTTGCCTGTAAACACACAACTTTGTTTACAATCTTCTTTCTTACTTTCCTTGACCGTGTGACTAAACCAAACCAGGGACATTCAAACTGACCAATCAGCAAACAACAGCATCTCAGAAAATAGGCTTTAAACCTAGATAATTAACTTAGAGAACTACAATCAGGAGATACCCTAACGAACAACTGGAAAGTAACGCCTATAGCCATTACTCCAAATCAAGATACCATTTTTAACAATGTTCAGTGCTTAATAGGAATCCTAGCTTATATTCAAGGTCTTGTGAATTGAGCCAGATTCAATTAATGTGCTTGGGTTAATTAGAGCCGCATTTCAACGACTTAAGTGTTTTGAATAGTAGTGCAAAAAGAAAAGAGACCATAGCTTTGGTGACAAATTTCTTTCATCCTTTCCCTGACAGTGTGACAGGAGACATTCAAACTGACCAAACAGAAAACACCTCAGATAATAACCTTATTTAATTAGTTAACTAGTTCGAGACTGCTCATCATCTGCCAGTGGGAGATTCCCTAACGAACAACTGGACAGCAATGCCTAGAATAGCCATGAATCCAAATTAAGATAAGACTTTAAGCTTTTAATTGGTGTCCTAGCTTACATCCAGGGTCTTGTGAATTGAGCCAGATTCAATTAATGAGCTTAAGTTAATTGGAACCACATTTCAACAACCTTGGTGTTTTGAATAGTAGTGCAAAACAAAAAAAGAGGCATGCACGTCCATGCACACGCATTATCATGGCGTCAAGAGCATCTCCACATGCCGAAAGCACATGTAATCAAACATACACTCGTGCACCGCACACATCTCTCCACACTGCGGCATTCACACAAATCCAGGTGTGTTCTGTGAGACGTCACTTCTTTCTTTGCTTTAATGAATGCCTAAGGTTTTCTGACTATTCTGACTCAGACTTTCAGAGACCCCACAGGCCAAATTACCAACGTACAGTCACAGCATGATTAAGCGTATTCCCTGCCGATCGATGCCGCATAATTACGTGTCATCTCCCATTCTGCAGAATTAGCCCTGTCGGCTGATGTCCCCTCTTCCTGTCTGCCTCTCTCTCATCACACATTGTTCTGCAGCAGAAGAACATCAAGGTTTGATCAGGTCTGATACTGGTGCTGCAGCGCAACAGCAAACCTACTAATAGGCATCCTGCCGAGCTGTCATTGCGTCCTTCTACGGAAGGCAAAGATAAATTACTCTGCTTATTAAGAAACTCACACCACAGACCAAAACGGAGCAGCTGCAACTGAATACGGTTTCTCTCTGCGCAAAAGGCACATCAGACAAAGCCTAAAATCTACCGGTAAAATCGTGTGGATTGTAATGACAGAGCATGCCTATTATGGTGACTGCGCTTTTGCCAAAGTTTTTGTTTCACATTTCTCATTTTAAAAGTCCAATTCAAGATTTCATTACTCAGAAGAGTGGCTTTCCGACCAGCTGGGGAATTTCAGAAGGAAACCACAGAGCAACCTTCTCCGCTCCAATACCAAAGGTGCAAATAAACAAAAGCGCAGCACTCCGTGAAATCAATCAGGGGAGCCAACAGGTGGCAGCAGTCCAATCCAGCATTTGCATTCAATGGCACAATGAGGAACATAACCTCGGCCTCGCTTTCTAAAGACTCCATTAGCATTTGAGTGAAAGCAGTCGCGGGATGACAAGCGCAGAGTTTCCCCGTGTGTTTTACCTTATGTGACCCCAATAACTCAAGTTAAAACACTTTCACGCTGACTGAATCACACTCGGATGGGAGGCGGATGCCAATTTAAAGGTGTACCGTGTCATTTTATCCATGTTTTGCTTCTAGAGAAATGTGTGGTCCTGTTGACAACACAGTTTAAATGATCAAGACTCATACCAGCTGCCTAGAAACAGCCGTTTTAAGGTGTGATTAAACTTTACGTTCCTGCAAATTCACATAGCAAAAGGACATTTGACCAACCAGGTAATCTAAATGTCACAGGTTGTCCTTTTAGCTCAATATAAATAATACAAACTTGCTTCTTGTGTGTCCCAGCTAAGAAAATTATGTTCTATAACATTTAGCTCATAATCCCATTAAGTTATGAAAACATTATTTCTGAATGCTCTCTGAATGTTCAAAATATCCCGATTTTAAAATGTTTTTATGCAAACATTGTAAGGGAACATTATATTTTTGCCATTTTGCAAACATCATGGGAATGTTACTTTTGAATGTCCTTGCAATGGTGTTGCAGGAAAGCGGCGTACATAATACACACACTTTCACCTGAACAAGAATCAGGTATGCCTGTGAATGCCAAAAACACTTTTGTGTGTCACTGCATCCACACCAATAGGTGTCATCAGAGTGCAAAATGAACACTTAGCAAGTTACACCTGTCTTTAATGAGTAAATAAAATGTTTGAGCTGGTAACTGCAGAATTGAAATGCTTGCCTGACCCTCACTAAACGTGACTAAATCAAAGTAGACTCGAGAAAACAGCTGTCATGACCCATGTGTTTTCCACCATCACAAGATTATCTGGGATATATTCTTTCCTCCCGAACTCCATATGGAGAAACATATGTGGAGTATTTCTCACATTAAGCTACTAAAACAGAAATAAGGAGAACGAAAACACCATGAGTCATGCATGGAAAGCACAATTTCAAAAAACAGAGACTGTCTCATGCAGCAAAAAATATTAACCTAAACTTTATGCCACATGCAAAAACAACTAAAATAATCCCATTGTCATAAGGATAAACATTCTACTAAACATAATAATAGAAAATAATACAAAAACTCTGTTCTCTATTCATTCGCCATTGCCTGGTTTCTTTAAAATAAATTGCACTGGGGGCCTGTATAAATCCCAGTACCAGTGTAATGATAAAACAAATTATTCAGTGCAGCTTCCTTATTTAATTATATTTTTACCAGTCAGCACTAAAAATGTCCACCAAACTGTTTTCAGGTACTCAAATAAAAATAAATATTGACATGAAATATAAAGAGTAAATTAGATCATTCTGGCTGCGCTTTTCCACCATGGTCCATAAAGTAAATATTAATTTATTAAAAGTTACAAAATATCCATAAACTAATATATGAAATTTCAAGCCTTAGTTCTAAACATATAGTGTTTTAGTCTTTCTGGAATATGTTGTGTATGAAATCATGTTTACTAGTCAAAATGGATCATACATCTCCAGCTGACTCATGAACTGAAGTGTTTTTGAGATTTCCTGTTGCCGCTTTGCCTATATGACACTTAATCACAGATTATTGAAAATGCTGTACTGTTTTGAAATTGAGTGCTTGAACTATGGTAGTTCTTCAAGGTCAGATATTATATGGAGCCATTCATTAGTCATTTGCACAACGAAACAAAAAACGAATTATTTTCGAAGCATCGCACCATATACAAGACTGTAAAGTACGATTGCGTCCTCTGACGTCCTTTCATCTTGTGTCAATGTTTTCTCACTAATAATGGACTGAGTTCACTGGATGATCCGCTTCACTGAAAACCACAACAAGATGCTTTATTTGTACTTGAAAAAGAGAGATAAGAATTCTTAAAGCTCATATCTCAAGGTCTTCAGGGAAGACTACATCGAATGGTCTTTATTTCCTAATCGGCACCAATTATCAGCGGCCGCTATCTCAACGATTAGCTGCATAGCGGCTGTCGGCCTTGAAGCAAAGCCTAAGGGGAAAAAATCTCCTAGTTTGCCGTGAAAGTAAGATGAGGAGGCCATTGCTTTTGTGTTAGCAATGAATCAGTCTGAACCTCAAAACAGAACTTTGGCCATGTACACAAAACGATGCAGAAATCTATAAATTCAAAAGACATTGATAAAATTGCTGTATGTGCCAGCAAAAATTTCCACCTATTTATATTTAAAATTTTAAGTTGAGTTACTGCCTTAAATCACTTTGGTTGTGCAAGTTATTTTAACTTGCATTGAACTACATTTATGGGAAAAAAAAGGTTCATGTAACTTATAATTCTAAAATTTAAATTGTTAATGTAAAAAAACATAAGCTGCCATGACTTACTGATCATATTTTTACAGTATAGATTAAATAATATTAATATTAATTTAATATATAATCTATCCTCTTTTTTATTATTAACTGTTTTAATACATTTATAATCATTTTTTAATACATTTTATTCTGTTTTTATTTCTTATTCATCTATTGTGATTATTTGATAATTATTTAATTCCTTTTTATGTAAAGTATGCTTTGAATTTGTGCATGAAATATTTTTGTAATGATTTTGTAGCGCACAGACAAATCCCTGCAAAAAATCTGATTTAAATTCACACTCATGAATGAAACCTGATTCCTAAACTCTGAATTGTGCACACGTTCACACTCACCTGGTGTTTTTGTCCTCAGTGGCTCATGATGTTGCCAGGGTGATCATATCAGCATATCCACGGCTCTGTGTGTAGCTGTGGGAGTTTGAGGAGGCGTCGATGATCAAAAGAGCTCTTGACTGACGGAAGACTTCATCTGAGTTTGTGTACACACATCCATAGCCTACAGTGACTGCAAGGAGAATCAAGTATTGTACATGTTTTGTAGTGATAATTAGTGTCTGAGCAGAGCCGAGCAAACAATCTGATTCCCCCGCGAAATAACACTGCAGTGTTTACATTTTTACATCATCCTAAAGACGCATCTGTTCATTTCCAAAATAAACAGACACATATTGGCCTAATATAAAAATAAATGTGAATAAAGCTAATAAAAATAATCACAAAAACCAAGTAAACTCAAGCAATCATACAATGTGCAACACATATGACATAAGATGGTTCTCAACAGGTTTTGCATTAGGAAAGTGCCTAAATTGTCTATCAGAAGTAAACAAAATTATCCTTAAAACATAACAAGAATTGTATTAAAATGACCCAGAATTGCACAGGCCAAACTAACTCAAAATGACTCACATGGCATAGACCAAGTAAGAATAACCACAGATTTGTAAATCCATAAACAGCAAGTATGATTTATCAACCTAACACACAGAACAAGCACTAATATTGAATTAGTATCAGTCATCTTATCAAATGGCAGGTATATTTGCACCAAAACGCCACACTGATAAAAATGATTTTGTGGTGAAGTAAATACTACAGAAAAACAAATATAGCTTCTACATTAAATTATTTAGTTCAGGCAAGTTAGGTAAATTCAATATTAGTACTCAATTTAAGCTTGTAGAATTTAAAGTTTGAACTTATAAGTATATTTTACTTGGAATTGTTTGTTATTTTTAAAAATATTGTTTAAGTAAATTTCAAGGTCATGATCGTTGTTACCATCAATTTTTTTTTTTTTTTTTTTTTTTGCTGTTTTCGAGATGTATTTAGGCTGTTTTGTGTTTGCTTTTGTTGTTAGGTTAAGTATCTTGCTGTTTTTAACATCTGGAGTTAATTTTTTACTCAAAATGACCCATTCATACTCGAACACTATTCACTGATTGTCACCGTCATCGTGTATCATGTGCCAAGTCTTCAGGTCTCTGTGTTCATTCAGTTAGTAACTATTGAATCAACATATTACCTTAAAATGAATAACGAACAGTCTAATTGCTTACATATGTGCTTGTAACTTAACCACGTGCTTTATACGCTTTTTTTTTTTTCAGTGCTATGTTGTTTGAGTAAAGTTAACAAACCGTGACTGAGTGAAATGTACTTGAGTATTGTATGGTAAACTTAAAATAATTAAGTTGAAATTACTCATCAAACTCTACCTGGCCACGTTAAATTTACTTATTTCCTTCACTAATTTTAGATAACTTAGTTAAGTAGATTTGACTTAATTCCGTATTTAAATTTGACTTATAAAATATTTGTGCAAAAACTTGCAAAATAAAAATTAAGTAAATGTAACTTCTTATTTTTATCAGTGCATGTGTGATTTGATGCAGGACCTTCAGTTTCAAAACCAGCAAGAAAAATATGTGAATCTGCCCTTTTAAATGTCAGTGTTTATGATATCCTAACTATGGATGACTATAAATCTAGTTATATTGTATTATTTGAAATGACCGTTGTTTTTAATCCAGATGAGAAGCACTGCTTCTGTGAACGCACTATGTTTGAATCAGTCACATGATTTGAGCCAAAATGGCTGATCTGATCCATTTACTTACTGTGATTCTTTGAACACATTTCTTATTAGGGCCGTTTCTCAAACGGAAGGCTGCATCCTCCAGAGGTCACATTTGTAGGCTGCATACATCATAAAGAAGATCTTATTTGAGAATATTAACAGTTCTAAATTTGACCATTATTCTTAGTTAAGTGTAAATTGTTGTAATATGCTTTTGACTCGCAAATGTAATGCTCAGTTAACTGAAATAAACCAGGCTTGATGGCGTATGCAGCCTACAAATGCGACCTCTGGAGGATGCAGCCTTCTGTTGGAGAAACGGCCCAGATAATCCAAGTGGAATCATTCACTGAAACGAAAGCTCAAATTCCTACGCAGAAGCAATGAATCACAAATCAAACATGTTAGGTGTAAATGGGCTGGTCAGCAGCAAGTTTCACTGAGTTTGTGACTCTCAAGCTGTGATTGGTGGAATGCTGTGGGGGGGGGGGGGGGCGGAGCCTTAGAGGAAACACCTGTTTACCTGCTTCAGGTGAGTGTGAGAGTTGAACTGAGGAACTAGCAAAGAAAACACCTCATAGCACTGCTGAATTTGTTGGATTACTCTGAATTTGGTTGTTCCATTAAGAGGTAATTTTTATTTTTTCACAGAAATCCCTTTTTTGAGTTTATGTAAGCTGTATGTTAACAAAAGAATTGGAGCTTGTTGTGATAGGAAGCACTGCAGTTTGGACTTTGCTCTTTATAAAGGCTAACAGAAATGAAATCCTTGCCTGCTCTGACCTCCCTTAATTAGTTTTTCTGGCTTATTTAATTTCTTATGAGACTGAAATGATTACTGTACACTGTCAATAAGCAAGCACTCAAATAAGGCTTATTGAATTAAAAGCAGTCTGATTTCAGGGGTGTGTGTGTGTGTGTGTGTGTGTGTGTGTGTGTGTGTGTGTGTGTGTGTGTGTGTGTGTGTGTGTGTGTGTGTGTGTTGTGTGTGTGTGTGTGTGTGTGTGTGTGTGTGTGTGTGTGTGTGTGTGTGTGTGTGTGTGTGTGTGTGTGTGTGTGTGTGTGTGTAGTACATGATTAAGCTCTATTAAGTTTTCAGGGGACTCTCTTCCTCATTGTTTAATTACTGTGTTTTATTGGCATCTACATTGCCACATGATTTCTTCCTTAAAATATTTATAGACACAAAGATAAGAATCACCGTTTTTGTGGTTGGAGAGTCCTTTCTTTCTGATAACTCTACCTCTACCTCATTATAAAGTTTGAGGCGTATACTTTATGAACTGCCATTCTCTTGAGTGATTTGCATTTTATACATGCATGCAAATAGTATAGACAGAAATATCAGCCAGACAATGTTTGAGATGTCAGGATTTGGATTTGGCCGTCTGGTCAAAATATCCTAACATACTTGTCAATTGATAGTGGACCTATTTTAAATTATTTATAGTGAACTTTGGAATGTGCTAAATGTTACTTTAAAAACAATATTTAGGTACAGTTATATTTTTTAGATTGATATATAGTTCTATTTTATTTACATGCTTTTAGATATTTTTGCTTTTATAAAATAGATTTTATAAAATAGAAAAATATATGATTAAATTGAAATGTTATATACATAAAGTAATTATATTTCTATGTGTGTGCGTGTTTTTGTGACAAATTAGGACATAAAGGGTATGACATAGGTATTACAAGGAGAAGGTGACTTTTCAGGACATTACCCCATGTCCCCACTTTTCAAAACGCTTATAAATCACACAGGAGTTTTTTGAAAATCTAAAAATGCCTGTAGTCTCCTGTAAGGGGTAGGTTTAGGTGTAGGGTTGGTGTAGGACAATAGAATATACGGTCTGTACAGTAGAAAAAACAGGCCTATGGAGAGTCCCCACAAGGATAGCAAACCAGACGTGTGTGTTTATGTGTGTTTGTGTGTGTGTGTGTGTGTGTGTGTGTGTGTGTGTGTGTGTGTGTGTGTGTGTGTGTGTGTGTGTGTGTGTGTGTGTGTGTGTGTGTGTGTGTGTGTGTGTGTTTGTGTGTGTGTGTGTGTGTGTGTGTGTGTGTGTATATATATATATATATATATATATATATATATATATATACACATACTGTATATGCATACATATACACATATATATTAACATACACATTAGAGGTGGAACAGTACACAGATGTCACAATTCGGTATGTACCTCGGTTCGGGGGTCACGGTTCGATACGATTTCGGTACAACAGGGGAAAAAAAAAAATCAACTATGTTCGGTTTCTTTTCATTTATTTTGAACAGAGAGTAGTACAAATTACTATTATTTTTTACACCTAGATGTAAAAATACTAAATATTATTACATTGTTATATATATATAAAATCTGGAGTACATATATACATACAAGGAATAAATTCTTGAAATATATTTGATTTAGTTTACAGATAAACAAGGGAAAAAACACTGAGACACGTAATATATGCCTATGTATGCAGTTTCAGTTATTTTTTTGTGCTGGTATAAGGAAACGTTTGAAGTGATCGCACCGGAGCACACACACACACACACACACACACACACACAACACATCAGTTCCAGCATTGCTAACTTGACAGCGCAGTTGATACTTTATCAAAAGAAAATACAGTGAACCAAACATCAGTGCTTCAGCCTCTGTGTCACCGTTGGAATGCGACTGAAGTACAAAGCCTATAATTTACATAATAAATAATAGTTTAGCATTCAGATACGTTACACAGACAGACAGACAGACAGATTGATAGATAGATAGATGATTCGTTTTTTCCACCTTTGAATCGAAACTCAAGACTTTCTCATTTCAGCTAAAATGACATTTGAATTTGCCATATGTGAGAGCCTTATCAGAATCAGATGATTCACACTTGCAAATGAGGTGTCCAGTCAGTGAGGGACAATGACAGTCTGTGCTTTTTCCCCCAGGTTTTCTGTGAGAGAAGCTGACATTTGGCAATGAGCAAGTTCTGGTTTAACTTCCCCTTACCTTTGGCTGCATTATACATCACTGCAGTATGTCTAAACCATGCAGGTGTGTAAAATATTACTTTTATTTATTTATTTAACAGTCTCTTTGAGGGCTTTCTGTGTTAAAGGTCACTTTTCTCTTCACTTTGTGTGGGCTGTATCGAGTTTCTACAGCAATCTAAGTGTGACCATGTTATGCATAAATTAACCCTGCATATTAAGAAGTTGCACTGGCCTCCCACTCTATTTTATGCAAATTCTAGCACTGAATATTACTGGATCTGAGATTCACTTCAATGCACTTCCATGTGCATTTCAGATTTTTAAAAGCAGCAGATGTAGTGTGCCTAAAACAATAAGGTCATTCATTATCTGTGAGCGTGATTTGCAGCGTATTAAATGCACTGAAATTACAGAGCATGAAAATGTGTGATTTTTTTTTTTTTGTTTCTTTGTTTTGACCATACATTGACGCTGTCAGGGTTTTAACCCAGCGTGTTGCTCAACACATTCATGCTTGGGCTGTCTTTATTTTTTATTCCAGCTGAGAGAGACTATCCGTAAATCACACAGACACTCCCTGTGTTTTGTGTGAATGTGCAATACTAGCAGGAATGACACAGTCGTCTGACATGTTCTGTTGTTTTGGTGGTGCTAAGAACAAGACTAACGCGACAATCTGTAGCATTTCTCCCTAAAAAATAAATAAATAGCAGACTCCCCTAGCAAAAAGACTGCTCATCTGTACTCAAAGCAGTTTTTGGTGATTTTGAGACTCAAAGACTGACAGGAGTATTTGAGGACAGTGGAAACCATCCGTTCACATTGCAGAGATCATCTAATTGCTGTTTCATGAATCATGTCTTTTCATTCAGCTAGTGAGTTTCTGCTGACAGTAAACAGTTTTTGTTTGGTAATATTTGTGTGACCTTGACAGCGGTGGCCTTTTATCAAATTTTGAATACATAACATTCTCAGAAATTTGGCCAGCAGTCTGGCAAGCTTTTCTAAAAATTAAGAACAAACGTTCTTCATAATAATGTTGCTAAAAAAAATTAATCATTCATGGAAAGTTTATTTATTTTTTCCTGAAATGTCTTAGTTGGACATTCATCTAACGTTTTTTAAATGTTACTACTTAACTTCAGAAGGTTCAGAGAACATGCAAAATATTGCCATAATGTTTGCAAAATGATAAAATGGAATGTTCCCCTCGATAACATAACCAAGAAAAAAAAAACTTTAAAAAAAACTGGATGTTTTGATCATTGTGAGAACATTTAGAAACAACATTTTCATAATTGAAAAAATTTATTAGAATATATTTTGTTAAATGGGAATGTTCTCAAAACGTTAGGACAAAAACATACATCTTTCATGGAATGTTTTTATTTTCAGAAATGTTTTAGTTAGACATTCGTCTAATTTTTTTTTTTTTTTTTTTTTAATGTTGCTACTTGTTTCAGAATGTTTAGATCTAATTTTTTTTTAAAAATAAATAAGATAAAAAATAAATCAATGTTTTTAAAAACATTAATTATTAAATGTATATATATATATATACAAAGAGAATTCAAAAATGTTCATAATAGGAACATTAGCACAACATTGCTAAAACATATTTTTGTTAGCTACGAATGTTCTCAAACTGTTAGCACAAAAACATTATTTATACATTGTTCATGATAAATGTGTGTGTGTGTGTGTGTGTGTGTGTGTGTGTGTGTGTGTGTGTGTGTGTGTGTGTGTGAGAGAGAGAGAGAGAGAGAGAGAGAGAGAGAGAGAGAGAAACATTTTAGTTAGACATTTGTCTTTTGTTTTTGTTTTGTTTTTTTACAATGTTTCTACTTGTTTCCGAGAATATTCAAAAGTAATGCTTCCATAATGTCTGGAAAATAATCAAATAGAATGTTCCCTAAAAAAAATGTAAAAAATAATAATAATCTGTATATTCAGAATATTGAAAAAAAAACATTCAGAAATAATGATTTTATAACCTAATGGAAACATTAATAAATGCTCAGATCCAAAAATGCTAGAACATATTTTGTTAGACAAAGTTAAGCACAAAAACGTGTGGTATTCACAAACAACACACGAAACTGCTTTCGCATGCACTAAATGCACTGAAATTAGCATTACACCATGAGTATTAAGTTTGCTTTCAGAGTAAACATGCCTCTTTTTTATGCAACCTAGGCTTAATAGAGAATGTTTAGTATTTACTACAGTATTCCACTTGGTGCAGCTAATGCTGTGCTATTACGTCCGTGAAAAATTATCTAGTGATTGTGGCTCAGATAATTTATCAAATAATGGAGAAGAGAGTTACAAGCAGCCATATATCCACATTCAGCATGTCGTCAAGTGCACTTTCAGCATTTAAAGAGCCGATGGATGGTGTCTGGATCGTGGAAGCAGAGTGATGCATGCAGACTGTCGCAATTTGGACTGTGCAGCATCATCTTCCACAATCTAGCACTCAGAACCAACCCACAAGATTGGAAATTGCACTTGGCACATTTTCTATCACAGACAGAACAGAATGTGCAAATAAACGACCGTGCTTCATTATATCAAATTCCACTTTTGATCTGTTTTTGAAAGTGCATATCATGGAAAACAGGACTATTTTGAAATAAATGGTGTCATGCCACTCCTTCCTCAGACCAATTATTGAAATTAAGCTTAAAAAAAATGGTTTCTTCAGAAATTATCACAGTTAATGGCATCACAACTAAGTGCACATGATCACATATGAAAAGGCTAATCAACAACTTGGAAGTTTTATTGATGCACAACTCTCACACAAAGAGGTTAGCCAATCATAAAAGAGCTATTCTGCATGTTAAATGTCAAGTTGCAAAAGCACCCTGTTTAAAAACAAATTACGTCTGTTTTTGGTGCAAGAAACTTTGACTTTCAAACAAAGCATAGAATATGGGCTCTTTAAATCAATGTGCCAAAAATGTTTTACAGCAGGGGTTCTCAACTAGTGAGTAACAACAGATCAGTTCTGATTGGAAAAATGTTTTTGAATGGAAATGATAAACTGCAACAGACCATATAGTCTGGAGTAGTAAAGACAGAACAATAAAAATGTTCACTGGCTTCAAGCAAAGCAGTTGAGAACCACTGACTTGTATTTATGTATAGAGGGAAAATTTTAATTCAAAATGAATGATCATTAATCCATTATTCTGTATGTCTCTCTCTCTCTCTCTCTCTCTCTCTCTCTCTCTGTGAACCTTTAGCTTTGGCCATACAGGTGACATCCACAGGACCACAGACGGTCAAGAAAGCCCAGGGGGACAGTGTTACTCTGGGCTGCACATACACCTTGGATGTTGCAGATGTCGGAGACCTGGACATTGAGTGGACACGCGTCAGTCAAGACATGACCCAGAAAGACGAGCTGGTGAGAGAGTGCTGAGAATACAGAATAGACATTAAAGCGCATTCAAGCACATCCCGTATTGATACTCAGGCTTGTTACTAGCATCTTTAAGAAGTAACAAAAATGAACATGGATCCATCTTCTTTCGAAAGCATCAGAAAGTGTTTAAAAATACACTTCTTAAGATGTTTCTCAGAAGGCATAAGAGTAACTGGCAATGTGAACCGACATCTATTTAAATAGCATTTTTAAACTGCTTTTATATACTCATATAAGGGTTATTTTCATTACTTTCAACTAAAACCAATATTAATTAACTTTCAATAACTAAATAAACCCCACAAGTTATGACAAAAAATAAAATAATTGTTAACTAAAATAAAATAAATAATGTCTTAATTTCTTAATAATTTATTATTATATACAATACAATATAAAAATAAATATAATTGTATTATATTTAAAGCTGCAGTCTGTAACTTTTTTTTTTTTTTTTTTTTTTTTTTTTTGGTTAAAAATGATCCGAAATCATTATTTGAGCAAGTACATAACCATCCCGTGTTCAAACCTATTGCCTTACTTTTGCCCGATTCACAACAGTTAGCTTATAATAATGTGTTTATGAAACACATGTGAGTGAAATTAAATTATATTCCAGTTTTAAATGTGCTTCTGATTACAGATAGCCTGGGATTACACAAGATTTATATTTTAAAGACAACCAGTTCGAAGGGAGCATAGTTTGCTTTTTGGGTTAAAAGAATTTCTTAACATGAAATTCGAATGGTATGACAATTAGATTAGACTGTACATAATTTTAAATCTACATTCTAATATACACTATACTCGTAGTCACACAATGCTGATGTTGTTAACATTAATAATTTGAGAATAAAGTATAACATTAATAATAATTTGCATGGTTTGATGTGATATGAACGAATCGATCTTTAGATGAAATCACCATTGGTAGCGTGATTTATGGTAGTGTTTTTTTCCTCAGTTGGTCAGAACAAACATGGCAGACTTGTTACTTAGTTGTTCAGATGGCAATATACAGTGAAAATTCTTATTTGGGTCATATATTCCAAGACGCAGGCTAGAATCTGTGATTGCGAAGTACAGTAACACATTCACCTCAAAACATTGGATTCATCCGCGCTGGAGCCGTGCCAACTCACAACCCAAGCAAGCAAGATAATTCCGCAAAAAGTTGCAATTCCAGGTTTTCAAACAGAGATGGCGACAAAGAGGCAAAACTTACGGACTGCAGCTTTAATACAAATGACAAAAGTGCAACACACAAAGTATAAAAATAAAAACAAATTCAAAATATTCATATAAACTAAGAGTACATCAACAATACTACCGGTATTACAGTTAACTAAATCTAGAACGATACTTGAAAAACTAATTAAAATAAATGATATATAAATTTAAATTACTGATTAATATAAGGTATAATAAAACTGAATTAAAATAAAATATAATGATTTTTAAATATAATAAAATATAATTAAAAATAATGAATGAACTATATAGACGTTTAAAAAACAAATAAAATGCCAAACAGCAAAATTACTAAAATTCAAACTAGAATTAAAATAAAATAAAAAAAAATTTAAAAATTATTTTAGAAAACAGGGTGAATTCCCAATTTAAAATAACAAAAAAAAAAAAAAAATTAATTTAAAAAATGTAATAGCATCTTAATAATAATAAAATAACACTGACTGGTACTAAATGGTAATGACACTAAAATAACACTCATATTAATTGAGAGACTGGAATATTTGTCACACTGCATGACCATTTAAAGTGAACTATAAAGGAAGAAAGGTGCAAAGAAAGCAAGCTGTGCAGCTTTTCTTTATGTAACATCTGTTGTTTTTGATAAGACAAGAATGTAGAAATGTTTTCTCAGCTCCATGGAGATCACAGTCCCCACCTCCTCAATCGTACCATCTTGATGGATTTTGTAATTTCCTCCCATTTCTACCTTGTCCAAACCGCTTAACCTCAGGCTTTCCTGGGATGCATGTGGAGATTCTGAGAAATCTGTGTGTAAGGCTCCGTCTTAATGACGGCAGGTGGTTAGACCTGTTATATTAGATAAGACTCACTGAGCTGGGTTTCTCTGTCTGACAGATCTTATCCTACACTGGAGGGAAACAGTACCAACTAGGAAGTCCAGACCTGATGAGTCGCTTTACGTTTGTTGGTGACCCGAGCCGCGGTGACGCTACGGTCAGCTTTTCCAGCCTCAAGGTCTCAGACACGGCCACGTACCAGTGCAAAGTGAAGAAGACACCCGGCATCGATTCGAGGAAAGTGACTTTAGTAGTGATGGGTGAGGACGTGCACATTCTGTGACTCTGCTGACCGGTTCTGACACTTATCAAGCCACTGGGTTTCTGTTTTACCGGTTCTCTCCACCCTAGCCTGCCCCTTTCATCCAGTCACTCATGATGACATGACTGGAATGGTAGGTGGGGTGGACTCTCTTTGTTCAAGACTGCCTCCTGTTTTCCTCTGCTAACCTCAGCCCAACCCCACCACCTCGTCTGTCTAGAGACTCAATGATCTTCCCGCTCTTGTGAAACTCTGGCTCAGTGCCGTAAGCCTTTAAGAGTCCACTGTAATTATAGTTACATTTTTGGGCTAGCTTGTTTACATTTGATTTAATTTTTTTCTGTCGCCAAAGGCACAGTTGTGCTATATTTCGGCGTACTATCCAGGCTATCGGCGTCGACACTGTTAGGGATTTTTAGAGACATGTTTAGAGTTCAAATAAGAAATCAAAACTAATTTTTAGTTTTAGTTTTACAGCTATAGATTTATTAGTTTTAGTTTTGGTTTTAGCCAAGTTTTTATTCCCAGTTAACAAAAAATGATTTCCAACAACAGAAAATAATAATTATACTCTTTTTTTTTATTAACATTTTGAATTAGTTTTTTTTATATATATTTTCTGAATTAGTGTGAGATTTTTAATATGTCTATATATTTTAATTTGTCTAGTTTTTATTTATTTTTACTTATGTTTTAGTTTATTTAATACATAAAGTTAAACTAAATGAAAATGAGAAATGTTGCCCTGGCAGCAAACAGAAAGAAAGCAAGCAATATTTATTTATTTAAAATTGTTATTATATTTTATTATATCTAGGTTAACATTTATTTTATTTCAACTGAAGATCATTTTATGGTTTTAGTTTTAGTTAACTATAACAACAATATATTGACTATTCACAGTATATTTGTGACCGTTTTGATGACACCATAAAATTAGGCAGCATGTGAATCGTGCAATGCTTTTAATGCATTTCCATGTGGCCATTTAGTTTTCTAAACAGCGTGACACAAATTTCACAGTCCTTCCTCGTCTTGCGATTTACAGATATGAGAGTGTCAACATGAAATTGCATTCATTCGCAACCTATGCACTTCCTTAAATGTGACGCATTTCTACGTGAAACTGGATAAGAGGGAAAAATTATTATGGCTTGATTTTATCTATGAGGGATAATTTAGGTTGTTAAAAACTGTCAGACCTGATGTGAGGTTAAAGCATGTATGTCAAATGTCATAAATTAAAATAAATAAATAAATAAGATTCAAATATTGAGATAAAAATGTTATGCTCTATATTGTCCAGCCCTAGTAAATGCTACGGGTTCAAAACAAATCAGTTTGTTCCATGCATCGGTGATGTGATTTTGTCCATGACGTCTGACTCTTTTTGTTTTGGTTTCTTTCAGTACGACCTTCGCCCCCGAAATGCTGGGTGGAAGGTAGCGAGGAGAAGGGCGGAACCGTTTCGCTCCGCTGCAAGTCTTCCCAGGGTTCATCCCCTCTAAAATATACATGGAAGAAAGAAAGCAGAGACCTGCCACCAACCGCAACACAGAGTGAGTTCCCACCAGGTCTAGTGCAACAGTACTCAGCAAATACTTCAAGCGAAAGTTTAATATTTGGTACCGCTTGAATAACCTGTAGCTTCAGGCCTGTGTGTTGTCAAGCCAAATACAGCTGCTATAGATGAAAACAAAAACATTTTTTTAGCCTCATAGCAACCAAACAAGTTTTTCTGTGTGCAATCTGCTGTAAACGACGCTGCAGGGCCTTTCGCAATGGCTGCACATTCTGAATGGCTCTTTTGTTTGAAGATCCCCAGACCGGAGAGCTGCTAATCAGAAACCACAGCGACAGCTACACAGGGAGTTACTTCTGTGAGGTCAGCAATGAAGTAGGCACTGAACGATGCACATACGCCCTTCAAGCATATAACCGTGAGTATGGGTGGGTCTGGAATGTATCAGCACACCTAAGTTTCGTTTAACATCTGAATGTGAGCGCATCAGACAACAACATGTCAAATCGAGTGTCATGTCTCTGACAGAAAGACAGCACAGACATTTCACAGAAAGACGAGGTATCTAAGAGATATACCAACAGAATTAAACCTGTGAACCAACTCCAGGGTAGGGCTAAAGTAGCCAAATGTTAGCGTAATCACCATAAACCTGGTGTCATGTCATTGAATTTGTATTTAATGTAGAGCTGCAAAACGATTAATCGCAATTAATCGCATTAAAAAAAAAGTTTGTTTCCATACTGTATACATGTAGGTGTGTATTTATATATACAGTACATAATAAATATACAGAGTACACTCACATATAGTATGTAAACAAACTTTTATTTTGAATGCGATTAATGGCGATTAATCATTTTGCAGCCCTAATTTAATGTGATCACAATTTAATACAAAGCATTGTAAGTTATTAACTATAAAGCTTTCATTTCCATGCTTATTCAAACAGTGCATGAATTATACAGAAAGTGAACAAAGAACATTTACATTATCAATCACTGACTTCAGTCTATTGCTTTTTAAAAACTCCCATTGTAATCCACGAAGCTGTCTACATTCTGAAACAAATTTCTTCCTTACATGGTACAAACATTTGTTTTGTTTGTTTATGATGAGTATTCGTGAGAGTGCAGAATTCAGTCTGCGAGCGTACACACTGTTCAAAACTCAGGTGTTTCAGCGATGACTCATCTGAACGCCTTTGATTGCGTTCATAAGCTCAACAGAATCGCGTGTGATTGGTTGTATTGCGCGATTGTAATTGTAAACACACCTAAAAAGAAATGTGATGCAGCAGGAGCTGATCCAAATTTAATGTCCTCAACGCTTTTAATTTATAAGTCATTTTTAAGTAAAAGTCTCTTTGTGATGGAGAAAGGTGATGCCAATCATCTTAAATCTAGAAATCCAGACCTTCTCTTGTGTATTCAGCACATTTCTGTTCAGCGTTCATACCTCATATACAGGGCAACTGCAGTAGCATATCTGTTTATAAAGGCCATTATGCAGTATGTGTCCTTGAATAAAATATGCAGACTTGCTCAATAGAGGATTTTGTGCCAACATATTATTTTCCTAAACCTATTTATTCTCCAGATGATTTCATAAGACTGAAGATTTTGTGAAACGTCAGCTGCACTTTCAAATTAATTGTTTCTCAGGTTAAGTGTGAGCCAATACATAATCTGTCTTTTCTCTAAATCTTTTATCTCTAGCAATCAATAAAGCGGGGCTGATTGCTGGAGCTGTGATTGGTGCATTGCTGTTGCTGCTCCTCCTACTTTTGCTAATCTGGCTCCTGATTTGCTGTTGCAACAAGCGACGCTATGAAAAAGAAGTTGCTAATGAGATCAGGTGAGATATTGCTGGTTTATTATAAGTTGCAATGAAACTGAAGTAATGACCCCAAATTAAGAATTATATTGTGGCCACAATTTAACCAAAACAAGGGAAACACTTGATCAAATTTCTTGGGAAAGAATTCTTGGCCAGAATGAATATATTTTTTTGGTTGTTGATTGAATGTTGAAATGTGGGTGTTGTATTTGAAAATGGAGGCAGATGAACGAGAGCTTGCAGGGGCGGGTGATTGGAGAAGTCTGGCTTATGTCACCATATGTGACCATATGTCGGTTTCACCAGAAGGTCCAGTTATATATACTTTTTAATTATAAGCCAAAGTGAGAACATGCATTATTAATGCCTTTGCTGTCTCAAGTCCAGAATATTAAGGAAAGCATCACAGGTCAAAAGGGTCAAATTTAAACTAATAGTTATCACCATACTTCACCAGCTGATTAATCGCAGTACATTAAGACAACTGTTTTGTATCACAAGTTTCAGAAATCTTATTTTTAAATATACAAATATAGTTAGGAATGAAACTGTCAGGTTTAGTGTATGTAAGTTCTGCTAAAGTGTTGATTTTTGTAATCACTTTTAAAGATGCATGTTGTATTTTAAAGATACAACAACTTGGGGGTGCTTTTTATTTATTTATTTTTTTTTTTTGTACAACATAAAAACTTTCCACCTATTTCAACCTAACAACTAAAGTTCAGTTGTTACTTAATCAACTTGATTGTACAAGTCATTTCAACTCAAATTGCATTAAACATTCAAAGTTTGAACTTTTTTTGAACTTTAGAATAATCTAAAGAAAAAAATAATAATAATAAGTTGCCATGACTTACTGATCATATTTTTTTTTTTTTTTACAATAAATGTAACTTTTTGGGGGGATTTTTGGCTCAAAAACCTGAGCGGTTTGAATAGGCTCAACACTGGCATACTGTCTGACTACATGCTCAAAAGTTTCCCTCAGGCAGCGGAAGTAGATCATAGCTGAAGAATGTTTCATAACAAATCATGGGTAAAAACCTTTCTGACTAATCAGCAATACTGGTTATTCATCAGTCACAACCACACCCAATAATTATTATCTCAACTGGATTCGTCCCAGATATATGTATGTGACCTCTTTCTACTTCGGCTATACTTTAAATAAAATTTGGATAACATCAAGTGACATGTTCCTTTCCTCTACCTTATTTTAGGGAGGACGCTGCAGCTCCGGAGAGTCGCCCGGGAAGCCGTAACTCCAGCTTCCGTTCTGTACTGAATTATCGGGTCCATCCGGGGATCCATTACAGCTCTGTGGGCAAAGCCGATGTCACACGGGTCGGACCCAGTCGCAGCAGTACCCATACCGAACGCAGCCGAGTCCAAAGGGAAGCCAGCATGCTTGTGTCTGATCACAGGCCTCCGCTCAGATACGACAGCAGATATGGATACCCCGTATAACCACCAACGTCCTGCCAGGGGACACAGCACTGGAAAGATTAAACTCACTCAAAAGATGCAATACTGTGCAAAACCAAGGCAAGATTGGAGGACATTAAAACTGCACAGAAGAATATTCTAATTTTCCTATTGTTCAAGATAGAGGTCTGCTAATATATGTGTATAGTTGTGTTGATGTATTTTTGTATGATTGTTTTATAAGCATTTAGGTAAAATGTGCTCATGGTATTAATTGGAATATATTAAACTAACAAACCTTTTAACTTCTTTATAACAATAAATTCAGTCTTTTAAGACTGATAGTAAGAGATTTAAAGTGTGCTTGTTTACAAGAGTGATTAAAATATCCGATTATATTATATAACATTATATAAAAATAATGATATTTTTATTTGAATAAAAGTTTTGCAAATGTTCAAGATTAGATTATTTAAAATAAATAAATAAATAAAAACTCAATTATTCATTCCTCCTGACCCATATGCAAATTTTATAATAGGAGATGTTCCTATCATCAGAGCAGTTTTAAGGACCTGATTGCACAGGACATGTTTGTTTTTTTAGTTCAAAAAGAGCTAGCTGTCTGAGCTTGACATGTTGAAACAATATGACATGTCCCAGTCCTGTTCCCCCCTCAAGTCAAATTTATTTATGTAGTGCTCTTCATAATGGACAATATTTCAAAGCATCTTTGCTGAAAAATATTGCAATAATAATGCCTCAAATTCCAGAAGGTCCTCATTTGGATGTTCAATTAAAAGAAAATGATGTCTTAGTATGTTTTTGTGTAAACCCCAGCAAGTAAGCCAAAGGCAAGGAATGAAAAGCTTCACAAGGTGTCAGAAGTGGAGAAAAGGTAAAAACCCTGGGAGAAACCTCAACTTTCCTGTCAGTTTTCCACCATCCTGAAAACATCCTTAAAAATATCCTTAAAACAGCTACTGTGGTATAGACACTGAAAAGCAGCAAGAGGACAAAGTTTGTACATCAGTTTTTGTAACTGGAAGAAAAAACCCAGCGCAAACATATCTTGTGCGAACGCCCCCTAAAGGCTGAAATACAACTTTTAAAATCTGAACAGATTTTTAAACACTACTGTAGGCATCATACATTTGCCAACATGGTAAATGGTTGCAGAGAAAAACTGAAACAACTTTGGGTAGGTTTACATGATAACTTTTGTACTAAAAATGCAGAGGTTTTTCTTTCGTTTTAGAAAAATTTCACATATAGGCAACAATGATCCTAAAACACAGTTCACAAAGATCCGGAAAAAAAAAACGAATTAAAACACTGTGTAATTCATACCAGGCCACTAGTTGGCAATGTCAACTACACACCTGCACACATTCACATTTAAGCACATACTCACAGAAGCCTATACTGAAAACATAATACGCATCTTTGGTGTTCTCACAAATTTGAGTCTTTGCAGTTTACACAGAGACGATAATGCTATAGTATTCAAAAACTTGCACTCTGAAACCTGTTTTCAAAAGTTTGTTTTCAAGCCCCCAAAATGTCATTGTCATGTAAATGAACGGCCAAAACACATAAAACGTTTTCCGTATTTAGTTGATTCACACACTACCAGACTTTCAAGCCCAACTAGTGTCAACTCGTCCAGACTGCAAATCTGTCCTCGAGTCCTAGAATATTAAGGCAAGACAGGTAAATAGGGTCAAATTAAACTAATAGTTATCACCATACTTCACCAGTTGATTAATCGCAGTACATTAAGACAACTGTTTTGTATCACGAGTTTCTGAAATCTTACTTTTAAATATGCAAATATAGATAGGAATGACACTGTAAAGTTAAGTTTATGCAAGTTCTGCTAAAGAGTTGATTTCTGTAATCACTTTTAAAGATACATGTTGTAATTTGAAACATCATTTTCGCAAAAGGTTGATGGACATAAATTCCATATCTCCTGAAATGCAAAAACTAGTTGGTTGTGTTGAGTTGACAAATGAATATGTTGTTAAAAAATAATGGAAAAAACTCCTTGGTTCTGTATCACACCGGCTAAATTACATATTTTTGTTTAAAAAGGTGAAAATCACCAAAGCGCAACAACTTTGGGGCACTATTTTTTTTATTTTATTAACTTGATACCATCCCAGCGATTTCAACTTTAAAAAAATAAATAAATAAATAAATATTTTCCGTATTTAGTTGATTCACAAGACTTTCAAGTTGCTCCAACCAAACTCATGATGCTAGGAGACGCATGACAAATCAAAACAACACGTGTTCTAAACTCAGCTCCAAATATTAAACATGTTTCATGTCCTCAGACGGGATGAAATCAGAGTCTGAAGCAACAAAATGAGTTGTGTGTGTACAGAGTCTGTGCCCACCACACACGGCGTGATTTTCTGTGAAATCTGTCAAGTCCAACTGCCCGAACTCTGCAACTGACTCTGACTTTCGCCAAATTGTGTCAACTCTTCCAGACTGCAATTCTGCCCTAGAGTCATGTCGTGTGTTCCAGACTGAAGTTTACCTCAGAAAGATCAAACTTGACTGTCAAAGGAATTTCTGTGGATTGTTTGACAGCGATGGATTTTTGTTGAATGATATGAAATAAAATAATGTTTTCTGAAGCCACTTTTTCTGCTTTAATCTGCTGCAGTAATGTTTTTAATTTGTTAAATATTTGTACGTGTAATAAATTTAAATTAGATTTTTTTTAAAAAGCAATGACAGCCATAATGTTTTATGTCATTGGCACAGCACTGTGTGACTGAAATTAAATTAAATCTTTTTTTACATTTTGAATTATACTTTATTTTTATATTTTCTGTTGTCACTTTTAGTGTTGTTTTTAAAAGTATATGTCTTAAAAAAAAAAGTTATATTGTTTATATTTGTTTTTATTTATTTTAGATTATTTAGTTTGGGCTATTTTAGTACTTTAAGAAGTGTTGCCTTGCAACCAGATGAAATAAAAACTGTTTTCACATTTTGATTTAGTTAACATTTATTTTGATTCAAGTAACCAAAATAGCTGTGGTTTTAGTGTCGCATGGTGGTGATTGCATTCATAAAGGCCTCCGTTTCTAATGTTATTATTATTTTTTATTTTTTTTTTAGTTTCTGGCTAACCGTTTTCCCCTTGTGATGCACCTGCATTGAGAAGCCTTCAGTTCAAATCAGCAGTGTGATTTGGAGATGATGGGAAGGAAATTGTTTGCTCTGTTTGATTTGCATCTGTCTCTAATAGGCAGGTCAATCAATACATTGCAATAGTGTTGTGCACGAGCGCCCCCCGGCTGCAGTGTCACTAGCCCGCCTAATGCTCCGTTCAGCTCCAATCGATTTATTTCTTTTCTACTTTTCTCACAGAGTTGTTTGACTAATAACTTATGAGAAAATAGGTCTGGACTAGATGGAAAATCAGAAGCGTGTGGGAGAGGGACATGAAAGGATGTTTGAAATGAAATTAAGCGCATTTACACGGCGTGTTTCAGGGACACATACACAGTGTTATTGTCTTGTGTCAGACTGAACGCACATGAATTCACATTTAATTGCACAAAGCGAGCACGATTTTCCTTGCCAAGGTTCATTAGACACGAAAAATCTATATTTTTATGCAAAGAAAACCAAGAAAGAGTACAATGATTTTCCTTAAAAACCATTTTTACACCAGCTTGATTTTCTGAAATCAACGCGAGAGCAAAATCATGGCTATTCTGGCTTGTTGCCAAGACTGTTATGCAGCTGCTAAGGAGTTTTGAGTCGAATGGCACATTGCTGAATTGTTTCTAGGAAGTTGTTTTAAAGAGTACACCTTCAAGCCTCATGTTCAGGACTTTTCAATGTGCATCTAATGGATTTTTGTTTATCTTTTGCCCACCAGTAAAAAAATACAAATAAAAATGGTGCATGATTGCTTTAAAAATAACAGCAGGTAATGTGTGTCATTATTCACAAATGGTCCTAGATGAGTTACTAAACTTGGCTATGCAATGATTCACAAAGACAATTTCTAGACTTTGTATCCGATTTCAATCCAGTAGAATTGCTCAAGTGCATTCAGTAAAGCGTGGCTGTATCCAATAAGAGCAAAAAGCCCAAACTAATGGCTTCCTGACAGAAATTACATTGTTATTATACACTATGAGATCATTTCTGCTGGGATAGATCAGGTTTTATCTGCTCATCTGTTGTTTTATGGCTCATTCCTGTTCCTGTAGCATTTGAACCCTATAACTTAAGAAATGAATATGCTTGTGTTGCTTTTTAAAGCAATACCATGGCTTATTTAGCCTAGACCAGTGCTTCCCAAAGCTGTCCTGGACGCCCCCCTGCCCTGCACCTTTTTTTGTATGTCTCCCTTATCTAACACACCTGATTCCACTCATCAGCTCGTTAGTAGAGACTGCAAGAACTAAATTGGGTGTGTCTGATTAGGGAGACATACAAAATATGCAGGACAGGGGGTCCTCCGGGACCGGTTTGGGAAGCACTGGCCTATAGACAATGGCAGGAAAATTAACAGAATGATACAGTGGATATCAACTTGATATTTTGATTCTATTATAATGTTTTCTGTTATTTTATCTGCTTCAAAGTGAGACAAGCCAGCTAATGTCACAAATTCTCCAGAATAGCCTATACTGATTTTGTGGGTTGGTACTGTTTGTCCCTCTGAAATTATGTCACTTCCTGAAGGATGATGTCAGTAAGACACCTTTTAGTGAAATGGATTTTTACAAAGAAAACCTATAAAAGAATTAAACATATGTTTGTGCAGAGAAACAAAATGATCAAAGTGAAATATTTCCCAATAACCTGTTTTTCATGTTATAAATGAACATCCACACAAATTAAATGACTTACAATCCACCCAGTTCTTAGTTTAAAGTGAAATTTTGATTAAAGAAAACTAATTCACATGATTCCATCTCTTAAAAATATTCAATTTAATATTTTCTCCAGCATATTAGGATAAGGATATGAAAATGTACCATTAATCTTCTTCAAAAGGAACTATAGTTGTGTGTTTGTCCAATTAAATCACTTTTGTATCAGTCTATATGAATGCATTGTGATTTATTATTTAATACCCATAACGGCTTTCATGGTTTATGAGATGTTTGGATTCACAAACAGAATGCTGTAGGTTCTCCTGATTATCCGAGGCTTTAATCTGACGGATCTGTGGGTAAATTGTCAGGGTCATGTAAGTATTCTCACTATCAGAGGAAACCGACTGCTGGGTTACTAAGGAAACGAGAAGACGTTTGGCTCAAGGCAAGGACCGCTGGAGGTGTTCGAATGTTTTCAGCAAAATTAACAGAGAGTTCGTCAAGAGCAACGTGCTTGCTTTGGCCGTGTTATCTGCTGCATGTTAAACAGCCATATTCCAATTAAGGCACATAGTGCGTGTGAATGTCAGGCGAGCTATATTTGTCTTGTGAATGAGGTGCAGTCTTTCTCAGGACTCCATCTCCTCGTAATGTGTTTCGGTGGTAGGTGTGCTAGTCAAATAAAACCTCTGGACATCCAGGGTGCATTAGCACAGGAAGGACGGGTGCAGGCAAAGCAGTTTGACCGCCACAAAATTTGGCTTCCATTTACATTGGGCACATCTGAATAATTATACGATATGATTTCATAATGAGAACAGCAGGTTTAAGCAGATGCCATTCAGCATATGGCATAGAAACAAAGATTAATACATATTAAAATCTCAGTCTATTTCCTTCCAATCCTGAATATGTGCCTACAGCCCTGTTAAAATGTGTTTAAAAAGGTCAACCTCTAATAAATGTTCATCAGCATCCTATCAGTCTGGAATATTTAACGCAATCATTTATTTTCGGTGTGAAAGAGGCCAAATTTGTATATTTTCCCCTTCTTAATTGTATTCTGTAATACCCATCCTGAAAAACAGATGATAGATATATTAGATAGATAGATAGATAGATAGATAGATAGATAGATAGATAGATAGATAGATAGATAGATAGATAGATAGATAGATAGATAGATAGATAGATAGATAGATAGATAGATAGATAGATAGATAGATAGATAGATAGATAGATAGATAGATAGATAGATAGATAGATAGCTAGCTAGCATGGGTTAACACCCAATTGCATAAATGCTCTAATCATCAAAATAAGCACATGCTGTTATGTTACTGAATGTAAAATTGTCTCACACAACATAAAGCTTTGTATTAGAAAGCGAATGACTTTTCAACATTTTACCGTCTGCTTGTGCATGTGCACCTGTATAGATGTGCATCTGAGTGTAAAAAAACAAAATGACAAGCCCACCAGCCCCCTGATTGCCATTTGAGTTTAACCACAATATCTGGATGGTGGTTAAAATTAGTAGTCATGCTTCTGTGCCATAAAACACGCTGCTTTAAATATGGTTATGGTCAGCGTATGAAATCATCCTTCAAATGTGGCTTCATAGCTGGCGGATAAAAGTCAGTCGGCTATTGTCAAGAGCTTTCAGCACCAACCATAGCAATTCAGCTTCAATTTTCTCCCTATCATTTACTATTTCTTAAAAAATGCATTTTGCCATGACGACAGAACATCATTTTCTGGCATTTTTATCTCCTAAATGCACGAGGAGCTTGAGCACAGTGAAGATGAGAGAAAATATTTAAGGCCTCCAAAACAAGGTACTTAAATGGTATTTTTTGAAGGAATTATAACTATTTTTAGAGTGTGCATGTTTTCAGGGAAAATGCATGCGCTCATATTCATAATGTATGATGTGTCATGTTTCTCCTAAAATTTCTTTGAAGAAATGCGAGTCAGTAGTTTTCAAACAGCTGGAAAAGAATTGAAATGTCTAGCAGATCGGAACATTTGATCTTTTTTGAAAGAGAAATGTTTGAGTTGATAATGAGTTCTCTGACCTTTGAGGGAATTTTTTTTAAAAGGCTTATATTTTTTGAGTTTAGTTTTCATTTTCATTTTAAAATAATGTTGTTGTGTCCTTTTGTTTTGTTTTTTTTAAGATTTTTAAGATTTCTTTTTAGCTTTACTTTTATTTCAGTTTTTGTAATAACCATAATCTTATTTTCAGTTAGTTGCCAAAGGCAGCATTTCAGTTTTTCAAATGTAATTTGAATGAAATGTAATTAAAAATGTAAATCTAATGTTTTTATGTAATTTTATTTTATTTTAATAGCTTTAGTTAACAAAAAGACTGGTTTAGAGAGAGCACGTATTCATATTAATTTATGTGTGTGTATAACTTGTTTTAATTATATATACACACACACATTTACCTTTTATTTTTATATTATCAGGGTTTTTTTTTTTTCGTTTTTTTTTTTTAAATAAAAGCTTTAATTTGGTTTTAGTAATTTTAGTTATTTGCTAAAGACATTTCAGACTTTCATCTAAAGTTTATTATTATTGCTTTAATATAATAGCTTCAGTTAACAATAGCAGGTTTACAGATTACATGCATGTATTCATATGAATTTATTCATATATATATATATTTTTTTTTTATATTTATCATTTCAGTTTTATTTCATTCAACTTTTATTTTTTTGTAAAGTTTCCAGATTTCTTCTTTATATTTTTGGTAAACAGTAACATCACTGTTGGACAGATTTTTTTCCGGATCACTGGGGTCTTTTTCTCAGGACAAATATCTAAACATCTAATTGTAATCTCTCTGCAGATATAGTCCTGTATTAAAGAGATCTCTTTTCTTTCCTATGTGTATGTTGAGACCACTGCACTCATCATGCTGTCGTCCTTGGACAAACTCGTGGCCTGGGTTCTGACCGGCTTCTTGGCGATTCTCACCATCTTCTTCAACATGTACCTGCTTCTGATCAACCAGAGGAACTACCGGAAGAGCGCGAAGCACCGACTGAACCCGGCCGACTTCATCATTACGGCCATCTCCCTGGCCAGCATCTCCCTGCAGGTTCTCACGTACTTATGGCAGACGCTGGATGTGATCGACACCGTGTGCCGCATCAGCTTGGCGGGGACCATCCTGCTGGTGCTCATCTTCAGCGTCAAGTTCATCATCTTCTGGAGCACGGCGTTCCTGACCTTTTACTACGGCACTAAACTGGTGGTGGAGCCCGTGCACTGCTACACGCGCATCCAGGAGGCCATCGTCAAACACGTCCACATAGCCTTGGCGGTGATTGTCGTGAGCGGCTTCGCTAATTGCGTTCCACTGCTGAGCGTGCTGACCTACTACAACGGCACCAGCAGCGGGCTGAGCGACTGCGGGTCCATCATGCCCACCGACACCACCGGACTCGCCTACGTCTTCTACTACGTGATCATCTCCGACATCGTTCCGGGAATCGTGATGGTCAAATGCAGCATTTCCATCTCTTACCACCTGGCCAAACATCTGATGGACATGAAGGCCAGCTCCAACGGCGCCCACGGGCCCAAGCTCGGCACGCAGATGCGGGTCATCAAGATGTCTCTCAGTATGGTGGTGGTGTACGTGATCTTCCTGACCGTGGACATCTTCACGCAGATGACTGTAGTGCTAATGAGGAAGAACACACTGGCACTGACCATTCTCTTCGCCAGCATCTACACCACAGTCAGCGCCTTCGTGCTGGTCTACGGGAAGAAAAGCTACTGGAAGGAACTGATCGCATCCTATAACCTGTTTTTAGACGAGTACCCTTGTTTGAGCAGCATGAAGGTGGAAGAGGTGAAAACAGAACCACATGAGCACAGCCATGGGCACTGAGCTTGATAGAAATGATATAGTTGTGGAGCTTCTTGCTATTTTTCCTGAGATAGACCCGGTGAGAAGTCTTCAAAATCTGCACGGCATCGGACATTTGGATCTTGAAATGGTCTGCAGAAAAAGTGATTTTAAATGTACAGTAGACACAACACAACTGAAAATGTCTGAATGGCATTGCAATAAACGGTCCCACTTTATAATAGGTGGCCTTAACTACTATGTACTTACATTTAAATTAATCATTTGATGCAATGCACTTATTGTGTACATACATGTGCTTACATTGTACTTATATTGTTAATAATACCTTTATGTAATTCATTTCTGTAATTACACTGTTGACCCATCCCTTACACCTTAACCCACTCTTAAACCTACCCACACCACTTAACCTGTCCCTAACCTTACCCGTATCCCACCTCAATAGCAGCAGAAGTGTTTTGCAATACAATATGAACACAATAAGTACATAGTAATTAATATAAAATGTGACCCAATAAACAACTAAATATTAAAGCAAGTGGCAACTATTTTTCTTTAAAAGAAAAAGTCAGTTGCTTTGGTATTTTTTCATCTAATGCATTGACATTTAGAAGTAAAACCTCTTAAAAATAAAGGTTCCAAAATGTTTTCACAGCAATGCCATAGAAGAACCAGTTTTAGTTCCCCAAAGAACCTTTCAATGAACAGTTCTTAAAAGAACCATTTTTCTTCTTCGTGTGAAGAACATTTTAATAATCTAAAAGAACCATTTTCCACTGTAAAGAACCTTTTGTGGAATGAAAAGGTTCTTTGTGGAACCGTTGATGCCAATAAAGAACCTTTATTTTTAAGAGTGTAATCTTAGTACTTTCTATCAATCATAACATACAGAGTTTAGTTTAATAGAAATGATATAGTTGTAGCTTTTTGCTATTTATACCCCATGAGAAGTCTTTAAAAACTTTGGACCTTCTGATCTTAAAATGACCTGAAAAAAAAGAGATTTTAAACATACAGCATACACAACACAGCTGAAAGTGTCTGAATGTCTTTGCATTTAAAAAAAAAACGGCAAGTAAACATTACTGAGATATTCAACTTTAATGTGCTAATTTTCTTTCAAATAAAGACCACTTGCTTTATTTTTTTTAATCCAATGCAATGAAATTCAGACATTTTAAGTGTTTTAAATTTAATTAAATAAAAGTTACAAAATATGTATATATATTTGCATTTATTCCCTCATCAAAAAGAGCTCAGATTGATATAATTTATATAGTTCTTGCTATTTTTCCAGAGGGACCCAGTGAGAAGTCTTGAGACATGAAAATGAAATACTTCAAAATAAAATCTAATCTTTAGAACTTAATTAATTAAAAATGTGCATTTATTTAATTCAAAATAGAGTACATCTTCATAGAAATGATATAAAGTAGTAGCTTCTTGCTATTTTTCCAGACAGAATGCAGTTTTACAGATCTTTTCATCTGAGATGATAGTGTGATTTTATAACTCATATTCTTTCAGCTCTGAGCGTTAGATGTTATTGCACATTGTGTTATGAAAGTTTGCACAATCGTTCTGCTCTACTAGTCCTTGAAGGTTCATGTTAACGTAACTTGTCAATGGTTGACATGAATAAAATATAAAAACATTCATTCCTTGCCGTTTGTGTAGAGTAACTCCTTTGTGTGCTGAAAGATGCTGCAACATCTTTTGTGCAAGTATATGCGTGCAATTCATCATACATGACTTTTTTTATTTTTTTTTTATTCAAATGTAAGACAAAACCTTTCAGCACATGTTTGCATAAAGCACCGCAGTGCCTCTTACAGGAGTTTGACAGTCGTTCATGAGGCTCATTAAGCATAGAAACATTAACGAAAGACTTTTCATCAGCGTTCTTTTCCAGACTAGTAGTCTGAGGGAGATTTGAGTCGTAAAAGAGTTACAAATTTGTACTGAGCATTAAATGTTTTCTGCTCAGGTCAGTTTCGCTTTCCTCATTCATAAAGAAATTGTTTTTCATGTGGGTTCATAATTATTACATTCATTACAACCAAAGCAAGCATTTGAATGAGTATTGGATGCAAAAACTGCATCATTTTGGAGCTTTGAATCTTTAAATTTTCAGTGGATATATAAAGTAGACAAAACAATTTAAATGTGAATGTCACTGCATTAAATAACAGCAAGAGACAACTAAACATTTCTGTGAAAGTGTTATTATTCTTTAAAATAAAAGGTCACTTTTTCATCTAATGCATTGGCATTCAGATATTGTAAGTGTGGCTCGTGTTTAAATACTTTCAAACAGAAGCTGATCTTTATACATTCTATTGATCATACTTTTCATTTATTTGATCAAAAATATAAACTAGTAAAATTGATAAATATTATTACAGTGTTTTCAATTTGAATATATTTTCAAATGTAATTTATTCCTGTGATGTAAAGCTGAATTTTCAGCATCGTTACTCCAGTCTTCAGCGTCACATGATCCTTCAGAAATCACGCTAAAATGCTGATTTGCTGCTCAAGAAACATTTCTGATTATTATCAGTGTTGAAAACAGTTATGGTGCTTCATATTTGTTTCCTGAGAAAGAATAGTATTTATTGAAATCCTTTGTTACATTTTACAGTCACTTTTGATCAATTTAATGCATAATAAATATTAATATATCTATTAAAGATACAAAACAAAAAAAACGTACTGACCTCCAAATGTTGAACGGTATAGAGCAAATATAAATATACAGCAATGTGGAGCCAGCAGACAAAACACTTCCTGATGCAGAGAGAAATGATACAGAGAGGAAAGATCAAAGAAACTCAAGTGCCTCAGAAAACAGAGCCAGGAAATCAAACCATATATGCCCAATAAAAAACCTCTTTGACAGAAGAAGAAGAACAAGAAAAAAAGAAAAAAAAAGAATGACAACTTCCGGTCTCTTACTTGGCATTTGATGAAGATGTCAAGTGTAAAGGCAGCTTGACAGATACATAAAAATATATGTATTTTGGATGTATATTTCCATTTTTGAGCGTCCCTTTTTTTTTTTCTTTCTTTTTTTTTACACGTTGTCATATTAATTTTAATTCATATACATGTTGTTTTACTGACCACAATTTTTTTGTTCATAATAGTTGAGGGTGGCACTTTTAATTAATTTTGAAAAAAGTCGGGGACTTAAGCTAAACATTTCACAAAAGCAAATCATACAGTAGCCTATGGAAAGAAAGTCCTCTTTTCATTTACTTATTAATTTTATTATTAATTTTATGTTAACTATTCCTTTAACATAAAAACAATTGATTAAAGTTAAGCTAAAGATACAAATACATGATGGTAGGGTTAATGTCTATTTTTTCTCAGTCTTTGTTGAACTGAGGATCTCCAGTTCTGAAGGGAAGTTTAAAGCAGTGTTGCCATGGAGATATCCATCAGTGGCATGTAAGATTAAAGGCTATTTAGCAGTCAATCATTTCACAGGCATATACAGAGACTATGACGTCCAGTCCCTTTCCAGCAGGAGATCTGTAGAGAAGAGGACAGCGCATACGTGTACATTATGCTCTATTCCGGTTTGGTGTCAAAAAAACAAACAGCAGCAAATCATATTGTCAGCATCCAAAATTCCAAAGTAAAGAAAACGGAAATGTGGATTTAAGCGCCACATAAACAATTTCCAGCAACGAATGCCGAGCTACAGGATTCTTGACTTTGTGTGCCATTTCAAAAAAATAAAAAAAGAGCAACACCTTCACAGGCGAGATTATTCAGTCTGTAATCTCCAGCCTGAGGGACGGCAAAAGAGCTTTGATCTGCTGCTGCTGCTGCTGCGTCGACTCTCACCCACCTCCTCCACTTCTGCCCACTGAGAGAGAACAGATGTCAAGAGTATAATGTCATCCTGGGGCATCGTAAACCCAGGAGATGACCAGTTATTACCAGGGGTCCAGATGACTCAAGAAAAACATCATTTAGATGAGATCACTGTGACAACTTACTCTTCATTCAAGCACAAACACACTGGACCAAGAAGTGTTTGTCACGTGTTTAATCACCTTTTAGCCTTTACTAGTTCATTGGTGTGGCTAATAAATTTACAAATTAACAATATGAGGTCATAAAGGTGTATGTATAATAATAAAACAATAATAATAATGATTTTAGATATGAACCAGATCCAAATACAGGGCCACCGTAAATAACAACAGAAAACTAGCCACAAAAGTGATGATTATTGCATTGATTAACTGATTTTCTTGTATAAATCAAGGAGTAGAAGTGGTTAGGACAAATATGCTTTCCCTAGAAAATGATCTTTTTTCACATTGGAGGGAAAAAAATAAATAAAAAAAATGCACAATGTGGTTATTTGAAATCATTCCTTCTCATTTATTTGATTCCTCCTGCAATTACTAAACATTTGAAGAGAGTAAGTTGCATCACATCTCAACATTGTCAGGTCTGAAAAGAAATGATTTATTTACACAAAGGTAATTTGACTTATTATCTCAAACTGCTTAAGTGGAAAAACTAGTAATCGGTTTGATTCAAGAGTTCTTTTGGCACTTTTATTCAAAATGGAGTGCAAAAATTCTTGAATAACAGTTAGGACTGGTTGTTTTCCATTGGTTTTCTGCCGGCAGGTGGCAAAAACGGTCCACTTTGACTAAAAAATACAAATAATTACTTTAAAAACATGCATTTACTGCACTCCAAAAGTGTTTGGAGGTTGAAATGACCAACATAGGCAAGAATACCCTTGGCTTTTGTTCAGAATTAAACAAATTAAAATGAAAAACACTATTTCATTCATTCAAATCTTATTTAAATTACAGTTTCAAGTTTAAAGAAAAATCTGTATTTACACTTTCAGTCCCTTTAAAAAACATTGTTCTGGTTTTCCCTGGAATTTTGTGAAATTTCTATCACATTTGTTCTGATAATTGTGCGATTTAATACAGAATGTACAAAATATTTCATGCAGAAATAGAATTTTCCATGTGCACATCAATTAAATATTACCATATTTGCAAACCACACATTCTCTTAAAGTACAAAACTATGCAATCTTTATGAAAATTACCTTATCATAAGAACCCATTACAAGAAAAAACATTAACGCTGACAGTAGTTTTTAACCAGTGAACTTTTAAGAATGATCCTGCTATTCTATCTTTGTGTAATAACTGGAGTGCCGCATTCAACAACATGACAATGAATAAATTAAAACAAGTTGCAGTTGCATTCTATCATGCTGAATGAAGACAAATTTTGAATCACAAAAAAACAAAAAAAACCCATCATGAGCAAAAAATACAGTGTACAAATACAGTGCATGTACTACTTAAGTGTGATATTTTGACTTGAGGTAAATGAACAAGCAAGCCCTAAAACCTTCCTAGAATGTTTCACTAAGCTATATATATATATATATGCAGGTGCTGGTCATATAATTAGAATATCGTCAAAAAGTTGATTTATTTCTCTAATTCCATTCAAAATGTGAAACTTGTATATTATATTCATTCATTACATACAGACTGATATATTTCAAATGTTTATTTCTTTTAATTTTGATGATTATAACTGACAACTAAGGAAAATCCCAAATTCAGTATCTCAGAAAATTAGAATATTTACATTTGAGTTTGAATAAATGGCCATCCCTACAGTATAAATTACAGGTATCTCTTGTTCTTTGAAACCACATTAATGGAGAAGACTGCTGACTTGCCAATGATCCAGAAGATGAACATTGACGCCCTCCACAAAGAGGGTAAGTCACAGAGGGTCATTACTGAAAGGTGTGGCTGTTTACAGAGTGCTGTATCAAAGCTTATTAAATGCAAAGTTGACTGGAAGGAAGAATTTGGGTAGGAGAAGGTGCACAAGCAACAGGGATGACCGCAAGCTTGAGAATACAGTCAAGCAAAGCTGATTCAAACACTTGTGAGAGCTTCACAAGGAGAGAACTGAAGCTGGAGTCAGTGCATCAAGAGTCACCACGCTCAGACGTCTTCAGGAAAAGGGTTACCAATCCACTTCTGAACCAGAGACAACGTCAGAAGCATCTTACCTGGGCTGTGGAGAAAAAGAACTGGACTGTTGCTCAGTGGTCCAAAGTCCTCTTTTCAGATGAAAGTAAATTTTGCATTTCATTTGGAAATCAAGGTCCCAGAGTCTGGAGGAAGAGTGGAGAGGCACAGAATCCATGTTGCTTGAGGTCCAGTGTGAAGTTTCCACAGTCAGTGATGATTTGGGCTGCCATGACATCTGCTGGTGTTGGTCCACTGTGTTTTCTGAAGTCCACAGTCAACACAGCCATCTACCAGGAAATTTTAGAGCACTTCATGCTTCCTTCTGTTGACAAGCTTTATGGAGATGCTGATTACATTTTCCAACAGGACTTGGCACCTGCACACAGTGCCAAAGCAACCAGTATCTGGTTTAAGTACCATGGTATCCCTGTTCTTTATTGGCCAGCAAACTCGCCTGACCTTAACCCCATAGAAAATCTATGGGGTATTGTGAAGAGGAAGATGCGATATGCCAGACCCAACAATGCAGATGAGCTGAAGGCCACTATCAGAGCAACCTGGGCTCTCATAACACCTGAGCAGTGCCACAGACTGATCGACTCCATGCCACGCCGCATTGCTGCAGTAATTCAGGCAAAAGGAGCCCCAACTAAGTATTGAGTGCTGTACATGCTCATACTTTTCATGTTCATACTTTTCAGTTGGCCAAGATTTCTAAAAATCCTTTCTTTGTATTGGTCTTAAGTAATATTCTAATTTTCTGAGATACTGAATTTGGGATTTTCCGTAGTTGTCAGTTATAATCATCAAAATTTAAAGAAATAAACATTTGAAATATATCAGTCTGTGTGTAATGAATGAATATAATATACAAGTTTCACATTTTGAATGGAATTAGTGAGATAAATCAACTTTTTGATGATATTCTAATTATATGACCAGCACCTGTATATGTTGCTCCAAAGTAAAATGTACCAATCCATGAAGTACCACATTGTGCCTAGGTGAGATTTAAAGGAATAATAGATAAACATGTGCTAAACATTCACTCACCCTCAGGTCATCCAAGAGTTTGTTTCTTCATCAGAACAGATTTGGAGAAATGTAGCATTACATCACTTGCTCACCAATAGATCCTCGTCAGAATGAGAGTCCAAACAGCTGATAAAAACATCACAATAATCCACACTGCTCCAGTCCATCAATTAATGTATGGTGAAGTAAACATCTGTGTGTTTGTAAGAAACAAATCCATCATTAACACATTTAACTTCTGTCTAAAAGTCCATATTCCATAATATTGCTTTCTCCAGTGAAAAAGTCATCTAGCCTGAATCAGGAGAGAAATATGCACAGATCAAGCACAATTTACAAGTTAATACAGTCCATAAACAAATATGTGGGTGCATTTTGATGTAAACAGATAACTTTAAAGTTAAATTGTCTTGATGTATTTGTTGTATTTATAATTAGTTAATTGATGGACTGGACTTGAGTGGTGTGGATTATATTTATGGATTATTGTGATGTTTTTATCCGCTGTTTGGACTCTCATTCTGACGGCACCCATTCACTGCAGAGGATCCATTGGCGAGCAAGTGATGTAATGATACATTTCTCTAAATCTGTTCTAATGAAGAAAAAAACTCATCTACATCTTGGAACGCCTGAATGAGAGTATATTTTCAGCAAATTTTTATTTTGGAGTCAACTATTCCTTTAAGCGTTGACACAATATGTAGCATTATAGAATTCAAGCACATCTGATCTGCTTTTTTGCAATCATGACAAAAATAACACTAGCTTGCATTTTTATACCGCATCTTCTGCATTTCTCTACAATTAAATTTAGTTCACAAGCTTTTTAAATGTTTGAGGTTTTTTATACAAATGTAGCTCTCTAGAGTGGAAAAAACACAACCGCATCAAGAGTCTTCTCTTGCTTAAGGGGGAAAGTAATGCAAACTGTGCTGCGGGTGAACGAGGTTCAACTACAAAAGTTTTAATTGTATGAATACACAACCTGACAATTATGAGCAATGTGCAAAGTGAATATGTGCACAGAACTTCATTAACTTTAAATATCTCTATTTATAAGGCACAGACACAGGTCGAGATAAACTACTGTAATCCAGTGGATGTGAGGCTGATTTGAACATTCAACAAACCAAACAACCAACCTTTGGTCACGTTCCTGCCCAGCAGTTCTGAATAAATACACACTAGAGGTCCATTTCCAAATAAAAAAATAATGCTTTATCAGGATGAAACTGCTGTTTGCTACCAAAAATGAATTACAAACCAGTTTAATCAGAAATCCCAGATAACCTTGACAAATAATATCTCAGCTCTGAATTTTTTAAAAGGAGGAACAAGTACCGTTCAGAAGTGTTTTTCACACTTCTTATCTGAGACATGGTACCACAGGTGTCTGCATCTGGATTCAGGGGAACCGGAGAGTCTTTATTGCGGATTGCTCTCATAGGTGGAAAACATGGACTTGCGTGTTTTGGGTGGCGGCGGTGGAGGTTTGTTTTCAACTTTCATCGGTAAAGGAGGCGTAAACTATGGGTGAAATAAAAGAGGAAAAGCACTTTAGCTTTCTAAATATTTTTGTCAAAGATTTTAGATCAAAATACAGTTGAAAGCACAATGGAAAGTGTAAATTCACTGCTAATATTTGAACTTTTATCCTAGTGCAGACTGTGCTTGCTGTGTCTTACGTCAGAGGTGGAGTTATAGATGCTCTCGCTCTCATAAGGGTGTTTTTTGGGTGGCATTGGTGGAGGGGTGCTCGTGATGTCCGGTGTGCTGAAGTCACTCTCGCTCGGGAGACACGTGTAACCTATGGGAGGATGATCAATATGAGGTTGTTTATACAGTATACAGGATGTGTTTATACAGATGTGCTACATGCATAATCAGTGTCGATTATGTATTTATTTATATTACTGCGTATATATCCTTAAATATTTGTAGGAATTTCCATTTGTTTAAAACTGACCTGAATCAGCACTGAACTGACTTGAGCTAAATAATGACACTACTGCCTTTTTAGAGCTGCTTTACAACAGAATTAGTCTCATGTTTGATGAAGTTTGCATCATTAATTTTGTGGTACTGTAAAGCTGCTTTGAAACGATCTGTATTGCACAAAGCGCTATAAAGGTTAGACTTAAAAGTTTTTAGTTAAAACAAGTTTTTCATTTTTACAAATACAAATTCACAAAAATATAGAATTTATTATTAAAGCTGCAGTTCGTATGTTTTGCCTCTTTGTCACCATCTCTGTTTGTAAACCTGCAATAGCAGTTACTTGCAGAATTATCTTCATTACGTGGGTTGTGCTCCAGCACGGCTCCTCAGCGCGGATGAATCTAATGTTTTGAGGAATATGTGTGGCTGTAGTCACCGCACCGGTGTGGATACTGTACTTAGGAATCACAGATTCTAGCCTACGTCTTGGAATATATGACCCAAATAAGAATTTTCACTGGATATTGTCATCTGAACGAATACTGTAAGTAACAAGTCTGCCATGTTTGTTCTGATCAACTGAGGAAAAAAGCATTACAATAAATCGCGCTACCAATGGTGATTAAATCTAACGATCGGTTAATTAGCTCATATCACATCAAACTGTGCAAATTATTATTATTGTTATACTTTGTTCTCAAACTGTTTATGTTAACAACATCAGCATTGCGTGACTATGAGTTCAAATTATGTACAGTCTAATCCTTAATTGTCATACCATTCGAATTTCATATTAATAAATTAATTTAACCCAAAAAAAGCAAATTATTCTTCCTTCGAACTGGTTGTCTTTAAAATACAAATCGTGTAATCCCAGGCTATCTGTAATCAGAAGCACATTTAAAACTGGAATATAATTTAATTACAATCCCTCATTAAAATGATACATTTAATTATTCCAGCTGCTTTGACAAAAGGCTATAAACGATCCGCCACCTGCAGATTATAGATTTTTCTTTTATGCCAAAAATCATTAGTACATTAAGAAAAGATCATGTTACATGAAGATATTTTATAAATTTACTACTGTAAATATATCAAAACGTCATTTTTGATTAGTAATATACATTGCTAAGAATTCATTTGGACAACTTTGAAGGCGATTTTCTCAATATTTAGATTTTTTTTGCACCCTCAGAATCCACATTTTCAAATAGTTGCATCTCAGACAAATATTGTCCTTTCCTAACAAACCATACATCAACGGAAAGCTTATTTATTCAGCTTTCAGATTATGTATACATCTCAATTTCGAGAAATTGACACTTAAGACTGGTTTTATGGTCCAGGGTCACATTCCTGAAGTATCATGTGACACTAAAGACTGGAGTAATGATGCTGATGAAAATTCAGCTTTGCATCACAGAAATAAATTATATTTTCAAATAAAAAAAAACAATTATTTAAAATTGTAATATTTTACAATTGTACTATTTTTACTGTATTTTTGATCAAATAAATGCAGCCTTGGTGAGCAGAAGAGACTTCTTTCAAAAACCGACTCCAAACTATTTAAATGGTAGCGTATAGGCCTATTGAAAACTATTTATTTTAAAGAATAAGTACTGCAGTGGTACCATGGTACAGTGATGGTAGCATTACCATATTCATGCACCATGGCAAAGAAAAACCATAGCTCATGTCAAGAAAAAAAAACAATCATCTCGGTTCGTGTCGGATGTGTGGTTGTGCACTCACTGGAGCTGCGTGGTGTGTGCGGCGAGGCAGGCAGAGGGCTGAGAGGGTTGTGTAAACTCAAATTGGATGATTCTCCATGAAACAGTGACAGCGTGAGTCTCCGGTCTCCTATCGTCAGACTTTTAGGCCTCGGCTGCTTCTCTGGAGGAATCTGCCACCACACAGACAGCGTATAAAATGAATCATATCTCCAAATATTAAATTAGTCCACTTTAAATATGTTCTTTCCTACGATTTATTCCACTCAATCCTTCGATTTCATCAACCAGATCTTAAAATCAGAGAATGGTCACATTTGATATCGCTGACAGCCATGAACAGAGGAAATAAATACAAAGGCACCTCGTCGGTGTCAGCAGGTCGCTCCAGTAAGACCTGAGACTTGCTCATGCTCCATTCTTTCCTGTTCTTCTTACTTATCCGATTATCTTCCTCCGAGCGAGACAGAACTGAAACCCTGCTGTCGCTCACGCGGGAGAGCAGCGAACTGAGAGAAAAAGAGACAATCACATGAAAACCACATTGCACACCTATACAAATCCTCTGAGCATGCCGTCCATGTATTACACATTTGTAAGACAACATTCTGGTTGTGTATTAGTTTAGTAATCTGCTCTAGCAACACATTTGCTTCTTCTTTTTTTATCTTAAAATATTTTTTCCTATCACAGTTTAATGTGACGAGACTATAAGTAAGCCACCTGTGGGTTGTATGATGCAGAAGTGGAAACCTCCAAACAGCAACCGCATATAAAACTGCAATATACATACAATTATTCTTGAGAGATTCTTCTGAGATCTGTGTCTTATTCTCTCAGCTCTCTGTCTTGGTAATTGCTACTTATATGATATACACACTTGAGTGGCATTTTGATAAGAACACATCTGCTAAAAATAGAAATGTAAACGTCAACATAAGATGCACCGACATAAAAGGAAGGTCAGTGAACAAAAGAGGTTTTTCAAACATAATTGGAAACATTACAATTAAAAGAGAAACACACTGAATACAACTGCTTCTGACTAGCATAAAAGCCACAATAGAAAAGCACAAACCATTGTTGCCATAGCTTTAATTTTAATCTGGAAATTTCAACATGCAAAGAAAGAAACAATAAGATTTTCTAAACTCTTCTCAAGGACATGAACAAGTTTATATATTTAAATGAAGTTTATTCTAAACCTCTCCAATTATGTCAGTCTGTAATTGTCTGAGCACAATATTTTAGCACTGGTTGCTTTATAAATTATGTTGTTAATTTCTGATAACCAATATATGACTGATATTAATTTTGGACACTAAAAATGAATTATATATACATACACACACACACATACACACATATATACATATATATGTATATATATGTAGAGTTCAGATGCAAAAGCCTCCAAGTGCCATTTGAAATTTTCTTCTAAAATGAACATTTCTATCAGGCTCCATATGTTTATGTTAAATTATTTCACTTAAATGGCAATGAAAAGAACCTATTCATCACCATGAAAGTGAAATTACTGAACCTACCACATAGGAGCCTGATAAAAAATGCTCATTTTAGAAGAAAATTTCAAAAGGCACTTAGAGGCTTTTGCATCTGAACCTTTCATATATATACACATATACATACATACATACATGCATACAAATTACTTTTTCCCCCCCACATCAATCTACACTCCATACACCATATTAACAGAATTGTCCCAACTTTGTACATTTATTAAAAATAAAAAACTGAAATAAGTACATTGCATAAGTATTCATACCATTAACTAAAAAATTTAGCTGAAGCACATTTACAGCCTCAAGTCTTTTTGTTTGATGTGACAAGCTTTGAACATCAGCATTTGGCAATTATCTGCCATTCTTCAACTTATCTCTTCACCTCTCAAGCTCTGTCAGGTTGGATGGGGGCAGACACACATTTTCAGGTTTCTCCAGAAATATTTGATTGGGTTCAAGTCCAGGCTGTGGCTGGGCCACTCAAGGACATTCATAGAGTTGTCTATAAGCCACTCTTGCTGTGTGTTTAGGGTCATTGTCCTGTTGGAAGGTAAACCTTCTGCCCGTCTAAGGTTCTGAATGCTCTGGACTCTTTTCATTAAGGCTACCTCTATATTTTGGTGCATTGAGCTTTTCTTCTATTCTGACGAGTCCCTCAGTCCCTGCTGCTGAAAAACAGCCCCACAGCATGAAGCTGCTTCCAGCACACTTTACTTTTGGGATGGTACTCTGTAGGTGATGAGCAATGCCTGGTTTCCTTCAAACACAATGCTTGGTATTAAGATTCATCAGACCAGAGAATCTTGTTTCTCACAGTCTGAGGGTCCTTTAGGTGCTTTTTTGCAAATTCCAAGTGTGTTTTCATGCGTCTTCACTGAGGAGAGGATTGAGTTTGGCCACACTGACATGAAGCCCACATCGGTGGAGTTTTGCGGTGATGTTTGTCCTTCTGTAGGTTTCTCCTATCTCTACATATGATCATGGAGCTCAGCTAGAGTGACCATCAGGTTGTTGGTCACCACACTAAACAAAGCCCTTCTCCATCAATTGCTCAGTTTGGCCAGGAGTCCGGCTCTATGAAGAGTCCTGGTTGTTTCAAACTTCCTCCATTAAGGGTAACAGAGACTACATGCTTCTGTGAACCTTCAATGAAGCAGAATTTTTTTCTGAACTCTTCCCCAGATGTGTGGCTTGACGCAAACCTGTTTCTGAGCTCTACAGGCAGGTTTTTTTTTTTAACCTCAGGGCTTGGTCTTTGCTCTAATATGCATTTTCAGCTGTTATATCTTTTATTAAGACGTGTGTGCCTTTCCAAATCATACCCTTTCAATTGAATTTGCCACAGGTTAACTTCACTCAAAGTGTAGTAACATCTACAAGTAATATGAATGCTCCTGAGATAAATTTCAACTGTCCCCGATAAGGGTATGAATACTTATGCAATGGAATCATTTATGTTTTTTTATTTGTTATAAATTTGCACACACACACACTAATATATATATATATATATATATATATATATATACACACACACATACATACTAATATACATATAAATTTCAAATAAAGTCGAAATGTTTTGAGAATAAAGATTAAATTTATAATATTTTGAGAGTATATTCTAGATTGCTGTATTTACTTCAGTTTAAGAGGCATGGGAGTCGATCATCTTTCCGATTACAATAATGAGACATTATTTTCATTGTAAATTAGGCTATACTGCTTTTTATCATGCCTTCTGATTTTTATATCTTGCTATAAACTTGAAACGAATGCAATCGAAGACATGAAATATTATTTCCAAGCATACTGTCCCCGCGAGTATGACACATCCCAGTAAGATGATGCAGATGCTCGGACACAACAATATTCAAATAAATTCCGGTGGCCTGGCAACTGGCTCTCAATCCATGCGCAATATAGGCTATACTCTCAAAATATTATAACTTTAATTTCTCAGATTTAAATTCTCAAAGCATTTCGACTTTATTCTCATAGTATTTTGACTTTATTCTCATAGTACTTCGACTTCATTCTCTAAATATTTCAACTTTATTCTCGAAATATTACGACTTTAATTTCCATAATCCAAGATTTTGTATATTTTTTTGTAGCGTGGCATATATACATATATATAACATGGCATATATATATATATATATATATATATATATATATATATATATATATATATATATATATATATAACGCGGCTATATACAAATATATACATCAGGGATGGGCAACTTCAGTCCTGGAGGACCGGTTTAGCTCCAACCCTAATCAAACACACCTGAAGAAGCTAAACAATGTCTTCAAGATCACTAGAAAGCTACAGACAGGTGTGTTTGATTAGGGTTGGAGCTGAACTCTGCAGGACACCAGCCCTCCAAGACCAAAGTTGCCCATCCCTGATATACATATATACATACAGGGTGCGATTTGTGAAAAAAGCAGAGGGGGGGGATGCTTTTGAAAACATTTTCTCTCCAGGTTATAGCCTAACATAATGTTAGTGTAATCTTAAAATCCATCTTTTAGGCAAGTAAATTAGTGTCACGTCATGAAATGTTTTTAATACTACAAAAACTGTATTTAACGTGATCACAATTTAATAAAAACATTGTAAGTTAGGCCTATTAATTGTAATGATTTCATTTCCCAGGTGATTCACACAAATAATAAATTATATCAAGAAAGCGAGCAAAGAACAGTATCAACGGAGCTTTTTGAAACTCCAGGTCCATTAAACCACTGTGTCGCAAAACAATTCATTGTTTCAAAGCACTCCAATCGGATCACATATCGCGAATCATTTGATTCAGAACGGGACTTCAAAGCGCGTTTTGCAAATCATTTGATTCAGAATGGCACTTCATAGCACGTTTCGCGAATCATTTTAAAAAAAAATTTAAATGAAGTTTTTTATTATGAAGGCAAAACAAAATCCAAACCCACATGGCCCTGTGTGAAAAAGTGCTTGCCCCCTAAACCTAATAACTGGCTGTGCATATTATATTATATTATATCATATGCATATATATATATATATATATATATATATATATGTATATGTATATATGTAAATATTGTAACTTTAATTTCTCAGATTTAAATTCTCAAAGCATTTCGACTTTATTCTCATAGTACTTCGACTTCATTCTCTAAATATTTAGAATTTATTTTGACTTTATTCTTGTCATTTCAACTTTATTCTCAAAATATTATGACTTTAATTTCCATAATCCAAGATTTTGTATATTTTTTTGTAACGTGGCATATATACATCTATATAACATGGCATATATATAACGTGGCTATACACATATATGTACATCAGGGATGGGCAACTTCAGTCCTGGAGGACCGGTTTAGCTCCAACCCTAATCAATGTTTCTCATCTGTTTATGAATTTCTTAAGATCGCGGAATGATGTGTTGCTCTTTAAACACACACCGCTCTTTTTCACACCACTGTATATATTGTAAAGAGGCTGTAATCAAAATACCTCATTTCCCCTCTTATTTTCTTTAAATTTTAGTTTATCTTAATTTTCCCCTCATAATTTTCAATTTTTTTTTCAAAATTCCTCTCAAGGAGGGAAAATGTCATAAATAAACTACATTATGTCTTAATTAACAATTAAGAATTTAGTCACACTAAATTAAGAATTAAATACCAAGAACATTTTCTCAGTAATCAAAGCACATACTAGGATGACGTCAAACGAAGCAAGGTGAGAGGGGAAGAAAAATGAAAACTGCATTTTTTCCCACTAGGCATCATTCAATCACAATAATAACTTTGCAGGAAAAAAACCTAAAAGGCAAGTGTTCTGACCAGTTACGAATGACTAATAGGAGATCATTTAATCTGCAAATACTCAAGAGAAAACAGGCTGATCAGTGAAAACTGGTTAAGGGTGTCATTTACTCTTTTTTTTTTTTTTTTCCAAAGATGAGCTTTTTTTTTTATTATCTAAATTATTGGGGAGTTAATGGTAATTAAAGACTTGCTTAACAAGAATCCACTTATCCAGCACCTACAAGAGCCAATTAAACACGGAGGTTAAATGGATTAATGTCATGTTTGTCCACTAGCAGAAAGCGTAATTACATGGGAAACTGAATCATTCCGTGACCTTTCCACGACCACAGGAACTCTGTACTGCAGCAAATTAGCCCTCAATGCAGTGCTGAAAATGAGGGAGTTTATTTCTAGAAATGAGAAAACAGGATGCAGTGAATACTGACTCCTGGGAAGCAGGTCTGGAGGAGTTTCCATCAGAGGAACCCGAGCCGCTGGAGTGTCCAGAGGAGGCGTTTGAGATGGTGGACATCCTTCTGAGCGTGGAGGACATGATGTACGGCATCACCATCGACCCCACACGACTCTTCTTCTTCTCTGTCAGAGAGCAGGGCTGGAAATACACAAGCAGGTTTTTTTTTTATATATATATCATGGGCCTGGCGTGGATCTCACTGACTATATACTATAGTGTAATTCAACTCAAACCTAAAATCCATCTTTGAACTTTCAGCATTCATAAATGTGAATTTGCCAGTATTTAGAAATAGAAATAGAATAGAATAGAATGTTTATTCAGCAAGGATGCATTAAATTGGTCTAAACATACAGTAATTTAACAAAGTAACATTTTTAATGTTAATAAATGTTTCTGTTTCAAATAAATGCTGTTCTTTTAAACTTTCTATTCATTAAAGAAACCTGGGATAAAATGTATCACCGTTTCATCAAAATATTAAGCAGAACAACAATGATGATAATAAATGTTTACTTATAAGCAGCAAACCTGCATTTTAGAATGATCTCTAAAGGATCATGTGACACTGAAGACTGGCTGCTGAAAATTCAGCTTTGCATTACAGGAATAAACTACATTTTAAAATACATTACAATGGAACACAGTTATTTTAAATTGTAATAATATTTCACAATATTACTGTTTTTATTAGATTTTTAATTACATAAATGAAGTCATGAGTCAATGAAGTGAGTTAATAAAGTGAGCATAAGAAAATATTTTAGAAAAATGTAAAAATCTTAACTTTAAACTTTTGAACTGCATTGTAAGGTATTTTTTACTTGGAGTAAACATTTCCAATTATAGCATACTGTAGCATGCTTCTACAACAAGTCTGATTTTAATATTAATTCATGCTTGCATTTTAGGCAAAAATTAAGGGATGAGTTGTGTGCCATCTAATAAGAACTGCTTGTAGCTGTCTCTGCAAATAACCTGGGATGGGGGAAAGTATTTTAACATCAAAACAACGACATACTTCACCTTTAAGATATTTTTCCTTTTGGGAACCAAACTTGTGGCATACACAAAGAAAAACATCTTAATGAATATTCTAAAAAGTGTAGGTTTTACTACGTTTGTGGGGACGAAATAAACCTGTAAATATAGCGAAAACCTGACACACACAGACAACAGTCACTTCATCAAAGCAGATCTATCCTCCCTCATGCAGTCTACAGTCTCACAAAACTGAACCTTGTATTGTCTTAGCTGATTTCAAAACTCCTTCAAAGAAACCGTTAGACAATATCCCATATGAATCACTTCCTCAGATCTGAAACATTTCCTCTCAGAAACTGCAAAATCTCTGTCTGTCTCTCACAAATCCCTTCTTTAGAGTCGAATCCGTCAGACTCACTAGAGTAATGACACCGTAGAGTTTCTCCACTTTAGCACGCAGGTCCTGGAAGCAGGTGACAAGTCTGTTGTGAAGGGGTTTGAGCTGCTCTGTGGATTTTTCTCCATGGATCCGGATCCCTTCATCAAGCAACGGGATCTGAGAGGAAACAGACATTAAAGCATTTTGAAAATTAAAAATGTAACACTCAATTGAATTTAAGACTTTGATGCTTTTACAGCAGCTGATTTCAATATGAAAGAAAAAATATATATATATAATTTCTATTTTTAATCTTTCTCTTCAAAGACTCATGGTTTCTACAAAAATATTAAGCAACACAACTGTTTTCAACACTGATAATAATAATAAATGGTTCTTGAGCAGCATATCATGAAAAAACATTTCAAGCTGCAATAATATTTCACAATATTACTGATTTTCTGATATTTTTTATGAAATATGGTGAGCATAAGAGATTGTTTCAAAAGCAATAAAAAAATCTTACTGATCACAAACATTTGAACAATAGTGTATAAGCCATTTTTCACTAATCCATTTTGATACACACAGCTACCACAGTACAGCATTTTAGTCCTATCTCCCACACCTCTGTGTATATACTGTATTGTGCATTGTGTAAAGCTTTAAACACAATACAGATCTGCAGAATTGTCACCTGCAATGCGATCAGGTGTTTTAAGACTTCAATGCGTTCCAGGTGGTCGGGGTTGTTCTTCATGTAGGCCTCTGTGAAAAACGCCTGAGGGGCGAAACAAAAATTTCAATTAATATCAGCCAGTGCTCCATCAGACCTAAAGCCTCGAGGAACACATCAATTTTTCATATCTGACCAGGAGAAAAGGTACAGAGCAACTGTGGAGCACATCTGACTGATTCAGCCAGTATTATCAGGTGGGTAGCTTGATTTGGGGTTGATTTCTTTTGGTTAAATATTAATAGAAGCAGCAGGAGAGGAGAAAGACTAACCTTCTCATAGTTGGAAAAGCCCCCCATGACAGCCGGGTCCACGATTCCATTGAGCATCATGGAGAGGGGGTGCACAGGAAGAGAGCGGTCACACCCCTGCTGCTGCACCAGATTACTCAGCTTCTCATTGGCCAGCTCCATGGTTTCTATGGCGTTGTCCAAAGGGCTCATCTCTTCCTACAAACGATTGACAACATTAGATTGATTATGACTGTAAAATCTGATCGTAGACTACCTGTTTTTTGAAAGAAATTAAAGTTCCCCTATTATGGATTTTTGAAAATGACCTTTCATGCAGTTTAACACAGCTCTAAGTGAATGAAAACATCCTACAAAGTTTTAAATCTGAAAATGCACCGTGTATAAAGTTATTGTCTCTCAAAAGAAAGTCAACTCTGAATCATTGAAACGAGTCAAATTTAAAACATACGTTTCCGTATGGCAGTCGCCATAGTCCAGTCAGGTGTCCCGTGGAAAATTATCCGAACTTCATATCTCGATAATATTTTCTTGTCATCATTTTAAATCAGTGCTATTGGTCTTCCTTAGTCTGTATGAGGGTTTTACAAATATTTAACCAATGAAAAGCAATTAAAAGAGCTTGACAGTAAAACTTCATAATGCCATTGGATCCTCAAACTATCAGCGAAACCAGCAGAAGCGTAATGCGATGCACTTGCTGCCTCAGATACAGCCGTTCACGACAGACAAAACGCAGATCCTGAAGTTTGCAGACGACACCACACTCATCAGCCTCATCCAGGACGGTGACGAGTCTGCTTACAGACAGGAGGTTAAAGAGCTGGCTGTCTGGTGCAGTCTTAACAACCTGGAGCACAACACCCTCAAAACAGTGGAGATGATCGTGGACTTCAGGAGAAACCCCCCTGCACTCTCTCCACTCACCATCATAGACAGCACTGTGACTGCAGTGGAGACATCCATCATCTCTCAGGACCTGAATTGAGACACTCACATCGACTCCATTGTAAGAAAGCCCAACAAAGATTGTACTTCCTTCGCCAGCTGAGGAAGTTTAATCTGCCACAGGAGCTGCTGAAACAGTTCTACTCAGCCGTCATCGAGTCTGTCCTGTGCACTTCAATAACTGTCTGGTTTGGCTCAGCTACAAAATCAGGGATCAGAAGACTACAGAGAACGATTTGGACTGTTGAAAGGATTATTGGTGCTCCCCTGCCCACCCTTCAAGAACTTTATACATCCAGAGTGAGGAAATGGGCTCAGAAAATCACTCTCGATCCGTCACATCCTTGTCGTCCCTTTTTGAACTTTCGCCACCTGGCGGCGCTACAAAGCCCCAATTACCAGGACATCCAGGCACAAGAACAGTTTCTTCCCCCAGGCAATCCAACTTATGAACAGTTAAATAAGAATATAAATATATACATGTAATTTGTATTTATATATAGAGTCGTGCTAAATTATTCATACCCTTGGTAAATATGATCAAAGAAGGCTGTGAAAATAACTCTGCATTTTTTTATCCATTTGATCTTTCATTCCAAAATTTGAAAAAAAATCTAACCTTTCATTTAAGCAACAAAAAAAAGTAAAAGTAAAAAAACAAACTCGACACATTCATTTGCTAGACATGACTGGAACTTCAAACGGGACTGGACTCTATGGTCAGATGAAACTAAAAAATGAGCTTTTTAGCAGCAAACACTCAAGATGGGTTTGGTGCACACAGGAATAAAAAAGTACCCCCTGTGTACAATGAAATATACTGCTGTATCTTTAATGCTGTGGGCCTATTTTTCTGCCAGAAATCCTGGATATCTTGTTGGCATCATGGCATCAAGGATTCTATCAACTACCAACAGATAAAAAATTAAATACTGACTGTCCATGCTAGAAATCTTATAATGGGCTGTGACTGGATCTTCCAACAGGACAATGATCCACAAACAAACATCAAAATCAAAACAAAAATAAGCCACTGAGAACAAAACCAAGCTTCTGCCATGGCTGTCCCCATTCCCTGACCTGAACCCTACAGAAAAAGAGCGGGGTGAACTGAAGAGAAGAAGTACTAACAGCTGTGAATCTGAAGGATCTGGAGAGATTCTGGATGAAGGAATGTCTCTGATCTCTTATCAGATGTTCTCGAAACTTATCAAGAATTATAGGTGAAGACTCAGAGCTGATATCTTGGGAAAAGGAGGTTGCAAAAAGGTTTGAATAAAAGGGTATGATTAATTGTGTATTAGAGAAAAACATTTATTTCATAATGAGATTTTTCTCCCATTTGAAATTCTTATTCTCCAATGAAAGGCTACATTTTTGTAAATTGTTTAAAATAAAAGATCAAAAGGATTATACAGATTTATTTTCACAGCCTTCTTTGATCATATTTATCAAGGGTATAAGTAATTTTGAGCACAACTGTGCATAATACATTTATTTTGGATGTGATTAATCACGATTAATCATTTGACAGCACTAAAAAGAAGGTAATTATTTTGTATTTTGTATTGTTCTGTTGGATTCGTTAACAAAATTAATAAAAATAACTATTACCTTTTTTTTTATTAAAAAAACAAAAACAAAACAATAGTAATTACAAGAAAAAAAGACCCCAAACTTTTAAAAGTGTACACTTATGAGAAACACATAAAAGAGCATATCTAGAGACTGGACTATCATTTCATCAGCAGAAATATTATTGCAGAATGCACAGGCAGAAAAAGTGAAATTAGCAAAATAAGGTACATTTGTGAAGAAAATGAATAGGATTCATTTTGATATGTTGTCTTTAAAATCAGTATTTTTGTTCATAGACACTTGACATTTTAGTAACTCACCACAGACATGGATTTCACTTCAAACCACTTGAGGATTCCTGGGAAGCGGTACGCCGTAATATAGGTGGTCCTTTCAATCCACATAGTCTGTGAGGTTAAAGACAGAGAGCCACAGTTACACACAGGGGTTCCAAGATCTAAAGATTTATCATCTCCATTTATGAATAATTATATAGGGATGAATTACAGGCTCTTGTGTACAAAGCTAGTGAAATGGTTCACAGAATCACAACAACATTCGATTTTATTGGCAATCCTTGAGTGTTAGAGAGCTTCCACTTTCTTTTAAAAGAGTTATTGGGTATTGAATTCATTATTATTATCATCAGGAGGTGACAAACTGAACATTTTAAATGACTGCTTTGCCCTTGGTTATTAAAAGGATGTTAGTAGTTGGTATTTCCCGTCATTGATCAAGGGCAAAATAGGGTCAGATATCAAGAAATTGTTAAGATTGTTTTATTTTTCACAGTTTGAAATCCAATAAAACTGTGATGCATTTGAATTATTTCTTTAAAATTTGGAAATACCCATTTTTTTCAGATGAAGGTTTCAGGTTTGTCATGATTGGGATCCCTGCATTCATTTCCTTTGCAGGTCACAAAAAATCTTGATGAAAACCATCAAGCATTCACATTTGAAACTGAAGCTCGCTTAACAGTTTCGACTGAGACGTGCTAAAATATGTATATAATGTCAACAATGTTACAAGAAAAATATCAGCCAAATTTAATCTGAAATCTGTTGGTTGACGCACCATAATTATCCTCATCTGCTTCATCTGGTCAACCGCCGCACTTCAATATTTGTTCAATGCTTTCATGCATGTATGCGATAACACCAACAATATAAATCATAACTCACAGCAAACTCGTTGTCAGGAACTTTTTCTCCTTTCCTGAATGGTCTTGAATATTGGAACTTTTCCACCTCATTTGTTCTGTAATAACTGAGAAAACAACAGAAGATCTACAAGAGCCTTATTTCTAAGAGATTTTAATGGTGACAAGTGTGTGAATTCATACTTGAGGATTTGTTCAGGAAGTTCCTTGTCTTTGAACTGCGAAGGTAAGTTTAAGACAGGCTTCACTGTAAAACACTGAATATCTGCGGAGAATTGATTAAGGGTAGAAATATGTTCAAATTCCTGTCATTTGGCCCCAAAAAGCATTCGGACACAGTACACAGTAATCTGAAGCACAAACACTACCATACACACGTTTGGGGTCAGTAGGTCAACCAAAGCAAGCATTTTAATGAGTACTGGATGTAAAAAATTCACTGCACCATTTTGGATCTCTAGATCTTAAAACAGTTTGCAGAAAAGGTGATTTTAAATGTTTTGGTTATAAAATAATAACAACTAAAAAAGTTTGAATGTCACTGTATTATATAACAAAATATAAAAGGCAAGTAGCTGTGAAATGTTTTGTTTTAAAGTGCTATATTTTAAAATAAAGTCCTTTATTTTTTAATCCAATGCAATGACATTCAGACACATAAAGGTGTCACAAGTATTTAAATACTTCAAAATAAAAGTTCTACTAATCTATACATTCTATCTATCATAAATCTAAATACTGTAAATATGTAAATCTACAGTACCATTTAAAGGTTTGGGTTTTTTTATGCTTTTGAAATTAGTCTCAACAAGGCTGCATTTCTTTGATCAAAATATGGTCAAATCAGTAATATTACAAAATATTACCATTTTAAAAAAGCCGTTTTCTGTTTTAATATACCTCAAATTGTAATTTATTGCTGTAATGCAAAGCATCATTACTCCAGTCTTCAGTACCACATGATCTTTCAGAAATCATTCTAATGTAGTCATTTGCTAGTCATTTGCTGCTCCATATTTTCGTAGAAAACCATGTGGAATGTGATACATTTTTTGAGATTCTTTGATGAATAGAAAGTTCAAAAGAACTGCATGATATTATTTTATGACAAAAGTCTTTACTGTCACTTTTGATCAATTTAATGCATCCTTTCCATATAAAATCATTAATTTCTTTAAAAAAATAAATAAATAAATACTGACCAGAAAACTATTGTATAATAGTAAATGTTTTAAATAAATAAATAAATAAATAAATAAAATAAATAATAAAAAAAAAATCATTTTAACATAAATATAAAATGAATTTTTAAAAAAAATTATAAATTAAATATTCAACACAATTTGGCCTACAATGTCACTATTTTGCTGTGCTAAGAGTCAAGGATACGTTGACCGGGTGAGTTACAGATGTTGTCACCAGGGGGCGATGTGCTGGTCATCTTCACTGCATTGGGAAACTGAGACATCAGCTTCATACTAAAGTCCTCCAGCCACTCATACTCTTTACCACGGTAAATGAACATTTTGTTCTGTTTGGAACAGGCAAGTTAAAATTGATGAAGACAGTATGAATGACCACATGATCTGCTGCAACTTTTAGCTATCAATATACTGGCTTCTGTCTCTACTCGAGTGATATTCATGGCTTGATATGCATGCACAACTAATAATAATTGCGGAGAGCCTTTCATTTTATTAGACGTCTAAGGGGCTCTTGTATCTGTAAAAGTGTAGCACCAGGGTTTCCAAACTCCTGACTGTGAAAACAAAATATTATTTTCTTGTTAAAACCCAATTACTCAGAGAGCTCTTTGGGGAGAGCTGTAATCAAAATATCTGTTTTCCATTGGCAATGTTTAATGCTGAAATGCCAAACATCAAGCCGACCCTGCCAACATGTTTGTGTCACCATTTAATCTATAGTTTACTGATTTCACACCGCATAAACAACAGAAAATTAGACATTTGTGCACCAAATGGAGGAACAACTCTCCAAGTTATGGTTTGAAAATCATATCCCTCATTTCAGTTTCATAAAGGCCATTAAAAATTCAAAATTCACTCACCCTAAGGAAGGATGGGAAACCTTGTCCATGGTATCCCACTGCGAAATATTCCGGCTGGGGTCTCATTGCGTGCATGATGTTCTCATAATACTGCGCCTGCTGTTTCTGTGTACAAAAACAACTGCTGTTTTTACATTTGATTTTTGCAGTTGAGGCATTCGAAGTCAAGCATAAAAAGAATAGTTCAGCCGAAAACAAAAACACTGTGATCATTTGCTCACCCTCGTGTCATTTCAAACCATGACATAAAATGAGCGGTTTATGTGCGTTCACGATGCTCTTATTCATGCAATGTAGGTGAATGAGCTCATCATGCCCACATTGAACCGCATTGCAATTCCTATGAAGTCATTTGACAGCTTCAAGTCAGGACAACCTAAATTTCCACCATTATTGCCAATATTCATCCATTTCTGTAAATTAACTGACAAATGCACAACTTTATTCGACCCCTATTGCACGTAATCCTGCTAACACAAAAGCTTCAGTCAACTTCAATTACTGTTATCTGCCCCCATAGTGCTTTTGATCAAAGCACTTAACCCCTGGTTCTTCACTTGGAAAGACCAACAATTATGATCCTTTTAATAGCTTATTTTAAGAGGTTAATAATAATCAAGGTCTCAGCAGTCATTAAAAAAATTTACTCTTGAAGGACCAGCATCACATCCTATTGTTCCACTTTTTGAAGAATGTATCTTCCAGAATCTGGCAGTAAGTTTTGGGAGCTCATTTTAGTTCATCTCCTATCCTGAAAAGTCTGTCTTGCAGGATTGATTCAAAATGAGCTCCTAAAACTTACTGCCAGATTCTGGAAGATAAATTCTTCAAACAGTGGTACAAGAGGATGTGATGCTGGTCCTTCAAGAGTCACTCTCAGTGTATCTGTCCATAAAGCCTATAAAAAAAAATAAAAAAAAATCAGTCTTCATGTATTTCACAACACTTCAGCAAGTTATTCTTATTAAGTGAGGGCCAGAATTTTTTACCAAAGCAAAGTCTCTGAAAACCTGACACATTGCACTTGTGGAGACTCCAGGAAGGTTGCAGTTCTGGAAAGTGATGGTGCTAGACACTAAATGGTTCCTGATGGTTTCTCACCTAATTCTTCACCTTAATTCTTTTGCAGTTAACGTGTCTTTTCTTCTCCACCTGTTTTTTCTGACTGTGCTGACCCAATGAACATTTCGCTGCCTAATGGTCATGCCTTATCTTTGCTAATTCTATTCTTGCATTAGTATTGCATCCTTCTCATGGGCATTTAATATTTTCTTTTTTTTTTTTTTTTTACTTTTATTCTTGAGTTCAATCTCTTTTTTGGCTCATTTTATCTGTAAAAGAAAACCTGCCTAATAATTCTGCACACCTGAAATAAGGAGTTTTTGACTTTCAGCCTTCATGGACAATTATATATCACTTATAAATGATTAAATACAAAATCAATTGTAGTTATTAAGACTGATGTGGTTTGGAATTGGTAAAATGTTCTTGGAAAAAAAATATGACCAGAATATCAACTTGTCTAATAATTCTGCACATAGTGTATATCAGAATCAGAATGAGCTTTATTGCCAGGTATGTTTACACATACGAGGAATTTGTTTTCGTAACAGAAGCTTCCACAGTGCAACAGAAAGATGGAGGTGGGCATGGAGAGTTGAGTTAGTTTGGGCAGGAGGAGGGTTGGAATGATAATGTTAAAGGCCGAGCTGAAGTCCACAAACAGGATTCTCACATAAGTCCCTGGACTGTCTAGATGTTGCAGAACATAATGCAGTCCCATGCTGACTGCATCGTCCACAGACCTGTTTGCTCTGTAGGCAAACTGAAGAGGATCCAGCAAGGGTCCAGTAATGTCCTTCAGGTAGGTCAGCACCAGTTTTTCAAATGACTTCATGACCACAGACGTTAGAGCCACAGGCCTGTAGTCATTTACTCCTGTAATATTGGGTTTCTTTGGGATGGGGATGATGATGGAGCATTTGAAGCATGAAGGGACTTTGCATAGCTCCAGTGATCTGTTGAAGATCTGTGTGAAGATGGGGGCCAGCTGGTCAGCACAGGATTTCAGACAGGCTTGTGTCACACAATCTGGGCCTTGTGCTTTTTTCCTCTTCTGCTTCCGGAAGACCTGGAACACATCGTCTTCGCTGATCTGAAGTGCTGGTGTGGGGGAGAGGGGGGTTGCAAGAGGTGTTAATGGTTGTGTGGAGAGGTGATCAGGGCAGGTGTGAGGTGTTTTTTCAAACCTGCAGTACAACTCATTCAGATCGTCTGCCAGTTGTCTATTCTCCACAGTGCAGGGGGATGGTGTCTGGTAAGTTGGTGATGTCTTTCAGACCTTTCCACACTGATGCCGAGTCGCTGGAAGTGAACTGAATCCAATCCAATTATTCAGAATAATTCCTCTTTGCCACTCTGATCTCCTTTTCCAGTGTGTATTTGGCCTGTTTATACAAAACTTTGTCCCCCTTCCTGTAAGCATCTTTGGCCTGACGGAGCTGTCTGAGTTTTACAGTGAACCATGGTTTGTCGTTGTTGTAAGTTAAATGAGTCCTGGTAGGAATGCACATATCTTCACAGAAACTGACATAAGATGTTACAGTCTCTGTAAGCTCGTCCAGATCATTTGCAGCAGCCTCAAAAACATTCCAATCAGTGAGGTCGAAACAAGCTTGTAAAACCCGCTCTGTTTCATTAGTCCATCTCTTTACAGTCCTTAACACAGGTTTAGCAGATTTCAGTTTCTGCCTGTAGGTCGATATAAGATGAACCAAACAGTGATCAGAGAGTCCTAAAGCTGCTCTGGGGATGAAGTGATATGCATCCTTTATTGTGATGTAACAGTGATCCAATATATTACTGTCTCTGGTGGGATATGTAACATGCTGTCTGTATTTTGGTAGTTCATGGGAGAGATTTGCTTTTTTAAAGTCCCCGAGAATGATTAAAACAGAGTCCAGGTGTTGTTGTTCTGTCTCTGTGAACTGATCAGCGAGTTTCTATAAAGCCAGGCTCACATGTGCTTGCGGAGGAATGTAAACACTCACGAGAATGAACGAGTAAAACTCCCACGGCAAGTAGAAAGGCTTACAGTTAATGAAGAGTGTTTGTAGATCAGGAGAGCACAACTTCTTTAACACTGTTACATCTGTACACCACCTTTCATTGATGTATGCATGTCCTGCCGCCACACGATTTCCCCGTTGATTCTGTGTCGCGGTCCGCTCTGAACAGTTGAAAGCTTGGCAAATTTAAAGCGCTGTCCGGAATGGCGTCATTCAGCCAGGTTTCTGTGAAACATAGAGCAGCAGAGTATGAAAAATCCTTATTTGTCCGGGAGAGCAGAAGGAGTTCGTACGTTTTGTTGGGTAGAGAACGGAGATTCGCCAAATGGATGCTAGGCAGTGCTGTTCAAAATCTCCGCTGTCTGAGCATCCCCCATCTGCACGTCCTGAAGCGCTTGATCAGCGCCGCTGCTCCGCCAACTTCAATGTCAGAATAGTCGAAAACCGGTGAAATATCGGGTGGTATGTCCTGTCGAATGTCCAGCAATTCGTCTCTGGCGACACTGATTGCAGGGATATAAATAAAGACAGGACAAACTAACAAAAACATAAAAACAACTGCGGAGCATGCCACGGAGGCAGCCATCAGTGGCGCCAACTTATTATTCATCTTGTATATATATAAGAGAGAATGGAAATAGAATAGAGTGCTAGTGTTAAGAGGGTCAATGATTTTTTTATTGAATAAAAAGAAAAGTAGGCATAATAGAAGTAGAAATGATAGTGCTAGTGTTAGAGAGTCAAAGGTTTTATACATTTTATATATGTATATATATAGAGAGAGAGAGAGAGAGAGAGAGAGAGAGAGAGACACAGAGAGAGAGAGACAGAAAGAGAGAGTATAGAATGTTAGTTTTAGAGGGTCAATTTTTTTTATAACAAATGTAGCAAATTAGCTCAAAGTGAGATCAAGCATTAATCATATGGGTTGTTATCAATTATATTAATCTTCAGGAATTAACTGTAGCATTAATAGTACAATAAAATGATTTGTTCGTCCGCAGTACGGACAGTTTTAATCGTCTATTGACTCCAAGGAAAATTATTTCTCTGGCCACGAAAAATAATTTCCTTACTGTTACATTGCTCAAAGAGCATGTAACAAAACCGGAACGTTAAAGTGACCTCGTTCTGTGAGCACCAGACACAGACAACCAAGCGTGAATACATATGGATGTTTATTAAACTACACTACAGGGGAACATCCAACATTGAACTAGACACAAACATACAGACATTAAACATAGATGCCAATGCAAGGAAGGCATGGAGAGAGAGGGAGAGGGAGCGCTTGCGCACAAGAGAGTAGAATGTAATGGCAGGATTTACACATCAGCTAACTACAACCTGTTAAGAACCATCAGAGAATCATATCACCTTAATTAAAAAGGGTCGAAGCCTAGAAACGCACCTAAATACTTGCGGCTGCTTGCATTGGTTTTGTTTGTGCTGAGTAAAGTGTCCTGGTGCATGTATAATGCGTAGATTCTTGATGAATTCCTTTAGGAGTGAGAGCTTTGTCATTCCAGCCGTGGGTTGATTGGTCCGAAGTGAATTGACAAAGTTACTGAACTTAAAACTGCCAGAAGCTCGGACTCCCCCCGGAAGGGGAGCCGCGAGATTTCCAAGGTGAATAGTGTGTCTCCAGGGCACCGAAAGTAAAGAGAAGATCTCTCCTTTTGGGTGTGGGGGAAGTTTTATCTGGTTTCCCTGTAACACCTATTTTGGTTAGTTTGACCAATAACAAGGCACATAGTTTCAGCGGGAAAGTTTCTTTTTGTCCCACTTGACACCTCATTTGCATGTTTTATGACTGGTCTGGAAAATCGGTGTGGTTTTTCCCACAGTACAGTAAAAATAGTATGATGCATTTCACGATCACATAGTGTACATCATTGTTTGAGAAATAAAGAGAAGTTCATTTTGATATCAAGAAAGTAACCTCCAGACGATATTAAAGCAGAGGTACACTCATACACTTGAATATAGGCGTTTAAAGTCTAACTAATACAAGTAAAAGTGTTTTAACTAGGTTAATATAATAGGGGAATATACATACAACACATGCATATAACAGCTACATGTATAACTACTTAATTATGGCCTAAATAAAGAAAATGTCTTTAGGTGTGTGTGTGATGTGTATTGGAAATTGTAGAGACAGACAACTTGTCTGGTGCCTGACACGGGGGTCATTCCCTCCTCTTTAGAATGTGTTTGAAGTTTGATAGGGAGACCAGAGAGGTGATCTGTCTAGCATCTTTTTGATAGTGGGGAAAGACCATTTGCAATTTAGCACCCATATAAAGTTAGAATGTGGGGTCAGGTCTGTGAATTATATGCAAATGCCAAAAGGCTAAAAGGGTCTCTTAAGACATAAAGTCCCAACGACCATCAAGGATCATAAGCAGATGCTACACAAATTAAAAGAAAACAAGTTAGAATAGAAATAGAATAGAGAGTGCTAGTGCTATAGGGTCAAGTGTAGATGGAAGAGATGTTTCTTTCTTGAAGATGACTAATGACTCAACTACAACTGAAATGCAAATAAATTTAAGCTATATGAAAAGCGCATAACAAAATCACTAACACTAATAGAATGAAATTAATGAAATGAAATTAAGAACGACATAAGGATGAGTAAATGACAGAATAAGTATTTTAAAATGTTCTGTTCCTTTAAAACATACTTAAAGGGACAGTCCACCCATTTCCTCAGTGGATCATAAAAGAAGACATTTTGAAGACTGTATGGAGGAAAAATACAATGAATGTCAATGGGAACAGAAACTATTTGATTACCAACAATCTTCAAAATATATTCTGTTTTCTGCAGAAGAATCAACATTTTGAGCATCATAAGGGTTATTAAATGACAGATCTTCCATTTTTGGGTGAACTATCTCTTTAAGTTATGGCAGTTTTTACTGTATATTCCTTTTTGCTATACAATTTCAAATCAGAGAAGAAATAAGGAAAATAATATGAAAATAATATGAATTTTATGAACCACAGGACAAGGAAAAGCTGAAAGCAGTTGCCCACCCAATTCATCGGCACCAATAACAAAGTTCTCTGACTTAATTGAAGGCAGCTGCCAAGTGAGAACTTAACAGAGCCAAGGGCAGAACTGAGAGGAGAGTGTGTAACTGCTACAGTAGCTGTTATCGCACCAGAGTTTCCTTCCTCCTCTTGCTTGCAAATTGCCATTTTCATTTCCTGTGCAGAGTGACGGCTGCTACCCAGCAGACAGGGTTATGAGTTACCAGCCCAAAATGTGAATAAATATGAAGCGCGTGAAACGAGACAAGCTGAAGGTCAGTCTCGCTAAAATGTTTGTACATCACAGAGCGTTTCCTGTTCTGGCAGAAGCTCAGGGGAGGTTTGTCTGTGACGTTACCTTCAGATCACATTAACAAAGACACTATAGGGAATTCTGACAGGTCTGTCTTACCAGCAGTTGACTGAGCTCTATGAAATCAAACATTTGGTTTTCATGAAGTTTAACAAGTTGTTTGGCCATCTCGATGGCCTTCTCCCACATCTGTGGACAAAAGAAAAAACAAGCAAGCTCAGAGACTGGCTAATGAACAAGGAAGCGTGTTGACAGGAACAAAATTGTTTTAGTAATTATTGTACTGCGATAGTCTGCTTTATAGTGTTCAAAACCAATATGACTTTCATAATGAAAGATTAAACAAAAGATTGCTTTTTGGGTGAACTATTTCTACAGCATTCCAAAAAAAATCATTTTTAGTTTTTTTTTTTTGACAAATTAATACTTTTATGCAGCAAGAATGCATTAAATTGATTAAAAGTGACACTAAAGACACTTATAACGTTACAAAAGGTTTGCATTTAAATTAAATGCTGTTCTTTCAAATCTTTCTATTCATAAAAGAATCCTGTTAAAATGTTTCTTCATATCAACATTAAGGTTATTACAGTTAGTTAGCTAAAACCTGGAAAAAAATATATTTTTTTGTTACTTGAAGTAAACATTATCTGAAAATATAAAAACATATTTTATAATAATATAATATAAAAAAAATATTTTATATCATCTAGTTTTCAACATTTCTTATTCTTCTTTAGGTCAACCTAACATACTAAAAAACTAAAACAAAAATTTATTTAAAAAAAAAAAACTATATAGAAATGAAACAATGATAATTTAATATTAATAAAAACTACAATAGGATCTCAATGATTTCTGAAGGATCATGTGACCCTGAAGACTGTAGTGAAGTAATGATGCAGGAAATTCAGCTATGCAAATCACAGGAATATTTACTCAGTTTTACTCTTTTTATTTCATTTAATCAAATAAATGCAGCCTTGGTGAGAATAACAGACGTCTTTTAAAAACATTAAATAAATCTCACCAACCCCAGACTTTTCAATGTTAATGTAGTTAAATAGCAACATTTCCTTACAGTTGTCCTACCCTAAAAACTGTGAGCAAATGGCATGCAGAAGTCTTTAAATTGAAGCATTTGCATTACATTTAGATGTACAAGCAAAATACATACTTTGCCCTTGTCCAGATTGCACATGATCTCCTGAAAAAGTCTTTCCTTTAGCTCTTGTTGTGTCCACCCCTGAGTTCCGCCCCATGGGATCAGGTGGGGCGCACATGGCTTGTCGGACCACTAGAAAAAGATTGCACCATTCAGTCATGCTAATCTCACTGATCTCATAATTACCAAACTGTGTTGCAACTTCAATCTGCAAGTGCAACAAGATTTTCAGTGCAGATATTCAAATGCAAACAGACTAAGTTAACTTAAACAGAATAATACAATTTGCACAACTGACAAGCTTAATGTTTGGCTTTTATAATGATTTGGAGGACACATAACAACTGACTTTTATTAACTTTTCTAATTACCGAACCTGCTTGGTTAAAAAAAAAAAACAGAACAGAACATTTCCAAAATCTGACATCCTTATCAATGGAAAAATTCAATATTTCAAATATTTTCTGGCACAAATTGTGAATACATGTATATGTGATGTGAAAATGTGAAAGTATTTCAGACACACTTTTGCATATCTATCATGTCATCATTAAATTTTATTACAAATTTGTGCAATTGTCTCTAATGTCTAGACGTGTGCTGGTTTAACTGTATAAAGGTTTAAAGTTGTTTTTGTTATTTGAATGTTAATTGTTAACTTTTTTGTGTGCATGTAATTTAATATTGTGATAATACCATACATTGTGATTAAAGCTTCAGAAAATATGATAATGTCACATGCCTACTCATGACCTTAAACATTTTAATCAAAAGGCTTAGGATTAAATGTTTGCAATTACTGACAAAAACAAATAAGTATTGCAACTACTTGTGTTTTTTTTTTTCTTTTATAAAAGTAGATTTTAATTAAAGGTGCCATAGAATGGAAAACTGTATTTACCTTGGCATAGTTGAATAATAACAGTTCTGTACATGGAAATGGCATACTGTTAGCCTCAAACACCATTGTTTCCTCCTCCTTATGTAAATCTCGTGAATAAAAAAGACCACTGAAAAATAGGCGAATCAGAACATAATACTGACTGTGACGTAACAGTCAGGATAACTAATAGTTACACCCCTAACATTTGCATATACCCGCCCCATGTTCTAGGCCAGCCACCAGCCGAACCATCAGAAGTTTTGCAGGTATTGTGAAGAAACAAGCAAGGACAACAGCAAAAATGGCAGATCATGGAAATAAATGTTATGTTCCAGGCTGTGCAGGGGATGTGAAGTGCAGGGATGGGTTGGTGTCTGTATTCAGAAAGGCACGGAAGGCAAATAACGTGTTCTAATAAAATAACGCGAGCTACTAAAGGGACATGGTTAGTTCCTTGCTAGCGGTAGCCTGTTACATTACAGTACATAAGATTTCACTTACCACATAAACAGAGTAAGGAGAGATGCCTGAGGATGATGGCGAATGATTTACAGATCCTGAGCACCAGTGACAAGCATCTGATCTTGTAAAATGTGTGGTAAGTACTGCCGCTCCATAGTATAAACAGAGTTCGTGCTATCGCGAATCTCCAAAGTGAAAGTGAAACTAAAAAGCCATCGTGCATTTGAAAGCAGTTTCAATGCCCAGCATATTAATAGCGGCTCCCTGATGCCTGCATTTTATTTACAGTCAGGGGCGCGGGAAGTGGGGGTGCTGAGGGTGCTGCAGCACCCCCTGTTTTTTTCTGTGGGCAACTGTTTAATTGATGGGATTAAAAAAAAAAAAAAAATCGGAGTATCTATTTAAGTGCAAATAGCCATGTTGTTGGCAGAGGCTATTTAACTAACTCCACCCACAAACTTATGATTGGGATAGTCAAATTTGCAAAAGACGATCCTCAATTGTCCGATTCAATGGCGCAGCTGGTAAAGCGCGTACTACCGTCCTTTTGACGCGATCGACTGGGGTTCGAATCTGCCTTTTGGCAAACTTTTTTCTCCCTTTTTAAATTTCAAATCACATCAGAAAAGCATTTATTTTTTAATAAAAAGGAAGGAAATAATCAAAAAGTTGAAGTAGGGATAGGGTAGGTGTAGTGAGAGCTTTTGTCCCAATAAGGTGGCATCCATTTAATAATTTGAAACAAAATGTAAAAATTACACTCAATAAGTTATTGCATAATAAGTTATTGCTATTTTATAATGTATTACAATGCAGAGGTGCAGATAAGTGCCACTATTTGCAATAAGTAATGTTTTTCGCCACAATTAATCATACCCTTTTATTCAATATTTGCAATAATTAGCAGAATCCTGCTATTTTAACATAGAATAAATAGAATCTAAAGCTATTTGCACTGTGTAAATAGCATATCACTAAAGAATACTGCTTTAATATAGCCTCTACCCCCCCCCCCCCCCCGTACAGCACCCCCAACGTAAAACATCTTCCCGCGCCCCTGTTTACAGCATAATTACCTAACGAAATAACTGTGCGAGAAAGTATTGAAAGTATATTTTCCCTGTGTTTCCTTCCTGTAAGCTACTGAAATGAGCCGCACTGTGAAACCGCCAATCAGAGCAGAGCTCAACATTATTATTATTCATGACCCTTCCAAATAAGCCAATAACAGACCGTTTCATTCTAGGGAGAAATCCTAGGGTTGTAAATGGACATGTAAAACTGTTTCTGGGGATTTTTTGCCCTTACCTAAGCCACATACCTTCTATGTAGATATCAGAGAACAATTTAAAATATTGTATCAATGCATACTATGGCACCTTTAAAAAAAAAATGTTATGCGAGATTAGATCAGATAATGAATGAAAAGCAGCTCAAAGAATGTATACTTCCTAAAAGCTAAAATATAAGATTTGTGTTTATTTAAATAATTTTTTTCAATTTAATATGAATTCAAATTAATTAAAATAATGTAATAATTTGACTACATTATTAATAAATGGAGAAACAATTGTAAAGAATATGTGTGTCTAAAATTTTGAATGTTAGTGTATTTTATGTGACCCTGGACCACAAAACCAGTCATAAGGGTAAAATCACCTGACAGCTAAATGAATAAGCTTTCCATTGATGTACGGTTTGTTAGGATAGGACAAAATTTGGCCAAGATACAACTATTTTAAAATCTGGAATCTGAGGGTGCTAAAATAAAGCAATAAGATCCAAGAAGCCGTGGTTTACATTTACATTTAGTTATTTAACAGACGCTTATATCCAAAGTGACTTACAAATGAGGACAATAGAAGCAATCAAAACCAACAAAAGAGCAACAATATGCAAGGGCTATGACAAGTCTCGGTTAGCCTAACACAGTACACGTAGCAAGCACAATAATGCATCGTTCACTTGCAGAATGCAAGCTTCTAGAGGGCACATAGGTCTGAAGTAGTGAATTTAGGTAAAGAGGTGCAGAGCCAGTGGTGGTTTTGTAGGCAAACATTAATGCCTTGAATTTTATGTGAGCAGCTATTGGTAGCCAGTGCAAAATGATGAACAGAGGTGTGACGTGCGTTCTTTTCAGCTCATTAAAGATTCATCTTGCTGCGGCATTTTGGATTAATTGTAGAGGTTTGATAGAACTGGCTGGAAGACCTGCCAAGAGAGCATTGCAATAGTCCAGTCTGGACAGAACAAGAGCTTGAACAAGGAGTTCCGAAAGAAGCATGTTCCGAAAGAAAGGGCCTGATCTTCTTGATGTATAAAGCAAATCTGCAGGACCGAGCAGTAAGGGGCGTTAGCTGTTATAAATTCATTGTAAACCACGGCTTCACAGGGCTTATTGCTTTTATAAAATGGTTATTCCATATAGCAAGGTTTCACAAAATAAAACTAAGCAAATAAAATGTAATGATATTAATAAAAACATTATTCTTCCGCCAAACAATGTAGTTCCTCAGAAACTGTTGTGGTTCCAACAAAGTGGTTGCCGAGCAACACACAGATGGAAACAAATATGTATGTTTGTAGAGTAATTTACAACAGCTTCGAAAGCAGCTCAACCAATCAGAATCAAGGACCGGAATTATCCGTTTGAATTGAGAAAACTGCCTTTAAAGTTGTTCAAATGAAGTCCTTAGCAATGCATATTACTAATCAAAAATTAAGTTTTGATATTTATGGTAGGACATATACAAAATATCTTCATGGAACATGATCTTTACTTAATATCCTAATGATTTTTGGCATAAAAGAAAAATGTATCATTTTGACCCATGCAATGTATTTTTGGCTATACAAATATACCCATGCTAATTAAGACTGGTTGTGCGCTCCAGGTTCACATAGGCCCTGTCCCAAATGGCACCCTAAACCCTCGCAGTCTTTCTCTGAGTCTGCACTTTCGTGACGTAATGCCACTTTGACTGTCGGGTAGAAGTCTGCTGCGAAGCTCGCCCCAGTGCGGGCTCGGCAGAAGTGAGGATCGAGGGTGAATAGCAGCCACAAAGGGGGCGCTCGCAAGCACTCTTCTGAATGATAAAATGATGAATGGGACACCCTACGGTCTCATGGACTTAATGGACACACGCATGCCGCGGCCATTGTAAGTTCATAAGACCGCAAGTGCACATGAAGTGTTCCATTTGGGAGAGAGCCATATACTATATCTGCATTATACTGGCCATTGGTCACCCTGCTTCCTAGATATCACTATCTAACCTTAACCCAAATCTACAGTTAATAATAGCACTACGTCCAAACCTCCAACAGTTCAGCATGGAGCAGCAAGGTGTAGGCAGCCTCTGTGTAGTTCTCACAATCCAGATGTAGATCCCGTAACTTGTACAAATACCTAATGAAAGACCACAAAACATACAGATTCATCCATGTGCCATCAACAAGACAAGAAGTTGTAATCATCTAAAACACTTACCGGATATATATATCCTCCCTTTTCTTTTCTTTGTAAAAGTTCTGTGGATGTGAGAGAGAAGATACAGAGATGGAATTTCTTTCAAGTTTCTAAGCAACTTTTATTGCTGATTGGATCCTCGCTGGTCTTTTCAGCAGGTTGAGCACATAATAAGGTATATTTATAAATACTGCAGCTGTGTTTGAGAGTTCACAGTGTCTGGTTCTCACCAGGACGTTGACGGTGCAGCTCATGCGGAGTTCAGGGCTCTCATCATGGGTGATGGTGCGATAAGCCAGCAGGTTCTCCAGCAGACTACTTAAGAGAAAAGCCAACGCCTCCCCAGGCTGAGAAAGATACCGGTGCCGCCGACAGTACTCCAACAGCCTGGACACACACACAGAGTACACAAACTAAGTACAGATACCCTAATAAAATATTACTCCAGTAAAAGTATTTTCATTTTTACTTCAGTTAAAGTACAAAAGCACTTGATTTTTAACGTACTTAAAAAGTACTGATTTCCCAACCGTGTTTTAATTTTTTTTTATTCTAGTCAAACGTTATTATATTCTATCAAAACATGAAACTTCAAAATATTAAAACACCAATTCAAGTTACAGATAATTCAACTGCACAAACAAGTTAGCATGCACTATTTTAAAAATTAGGAAAATATATAAGTGCCAGGAAAATGTAAAAATACAATGCGCAAAGCTATACCATTTTAAGAGGAATGCTATGCAAACATATTAGTTAAATTAGTTCAATTAAACAGCTACAGCATCAGGGAAGATGCATGGGCTTTATTTAGCATATAGACAAATGCAAATATGTCCACATTCAAGCATTTCAATAGGCATAAACAGCATGCCCCTTCTACAGCAGATTTAGTTTTCAGACAGCAGACAGTGATCTTGATATAATTTTCAATAATCAATACTAAAATTAAAAAGGAGTAACTTACTTTTCTAAGTTCAAAGAAATAAAATGATGTATAATATGTGTGGCAGCATGATAAGAGGAGAGAAAAAAAATCTCACGTTTTCTCCAGCAAAATCTTGTATTGTTCATCACCACGGCCTCCTTCAACTTCCTGATCCAGTTTTGTAATTAGCTCATTCTCAAACTGTAAAGAACACAAATGCTTCATCAAACTTACTGACCATCATGCAGAAGCCTACATAGGCAACATCTTAACAGACATGGACCCTCATCAGTTAATTAATGGTCACTCATGCATCCACACAAATAGTGAACTCTCACAGCTGATTCCAACAGAAACTCGCTTTAACAATTTGGTGTGTAATGATAAACAGATATGGAACAATGCATACAAATTATGTCAAATTGTACATTTAACTAGTATGCACCTTTATTTATGATGTATGACCTTTAATTATCAGAAAAACCTCTCAAAGGATACCACTGACCAAAAAAAGTCAACTTGATTTGTTTTTCCATTATTTATTTTTCTATATTATTTATAAAACTGAAGTGTACTTTTTGTTGTGTATTTCCCACTTGTGATACAGAATTTGCTATTTTCAGAGAGTTAAATGTTCATGTTATATTTTGGTTGCATTTGTGAGTTGATAAAAATGTAACTGTTGGTATTAAATAGGCACATAACAGACCCATGAATCCAATCAAATCATAATCGTACTGCAGCATGTATTTAGGTAACTGAAAATATCATATCGCTGGCTAAGAGACTCAATATCAAATCAAACTGTGATGAAATATATCCGCTTTACACCCTTAATTAACATACTGAATATAAATTATGTTCATATGCATACAAAGCATATAAATTCTAAATAATAGCACACAATTTAAATTAAGGTATATACAATGTATAATATTAAATATGCATATGTATAATATTAAATAATGAACAATACTTTTACAGCATTTAAAGTTGTTTAACAATATAAAACAATGTTTTATTAACAAACATCAATGAGCAATAGCATGTTTATATATCAACATTAGCCTAAAATGCAACTTAAAATAAAAAAAAAAATAAATAATAAATAATAATAATAAAAAAATTTATTTGCTTAAAAAATATTTTTTTCAGTTCATGAAACCTAATGCATAAAAGTAAGGTAAACAAACAGAACCGACATCACCCTTTTTTAATTAAAAGCATCAGTATTTTAATAGATAGATATTTCTGTACTTAAAATATTTTTAAGCCTTTGGACTAAAACTTTTCACAATGCATTCTTACAATGCATCACCAGCATCATTGACAGCATCATGAGTGTGCCTATGAAGCCTAAGCAAGTTGCCTAGTTAGATGTCTTCTGCAAGTTTTGAAACAGAACTGCTGATTCAAAAATTAAGCTGGCACAGAACACAGAAACACCCCTCACCTTCTGAAAGGTGTGGCTGGTGCTAAAATGGTGTTCACACTGCATCATGTCAAAGAAGATGGGGATGGTGGCTTTCCTCAGCTCAGGCTCAGGCACTAACGTAGCTTCCAGGATCGGTCCCACCATCGCAGGGATAAACTTCATCTTATGTTGGCCTGGAAGTCACATGACATCACAAAATAGCCCTAATTTCTTCAGAACATCAAAAAAACTTAAATATGCACGCTGTCTCAGCCAATAAAGGCAAACACCACATCAGTGATTTTACTCTCTATAAAAAGCCATTTGAACAAAAAGAAAGTCCTTTAGGACATTCTGTAAAAATTCCTCTCCACTTTTGTAACTGTGGTCACTGTCTCTAACAGATAAGAAGCACAGGAAAGAGCTTTTACCAAGATTGTTCCACATATCTCTCAGCTTGAAGCCGATGCTTTTCCGCATGTCTCCGTACCTGTTTACATGTTTAGAAACTCAATTTAAGACGTCGGCCTTTCAAATAAAATGAACAAAAACCAACATTTGAACACTAGAACGACAATGTATCCGCAGGTCTCTCACTCACTTGTTGAGAATCTTGTTGCGTTTCTCGAGCGAGAAAGACTCCAGCTGTAAGGACTTGTGGGTAAGGAAGGCAACAATCAGGTGAAAATAGTTGTTCCAAAGCTATTGAGGAAAAACAACAGGAAATCATCAAGACAAAACCATTTCCTGAGCACAAAATAATAAAAATAAATAAATAAATAAAAAAAATTTAAAAAGTGAGTCTTTAGAGTAATTTGCATATGATGTTACCATGATGTTCCAGCAAAGTTTTGGTGTTACCATGGTATTACTTGTATTAGTTTTATATTACATATTAGTTCCATATACATATATGCATACATACACATCTGCATAAGGTATATAATCAAAATACTGCACAAAGATGCGTAACAACTTAAGTTTAATACTTATGAACAACAGTGATCTCGTTAAAAAAATAGGATTTACTGAGAGAATTCAATATTTATGACTTCATTGTTTCAAGAACAGAAATGTCTTTTCTGTTGTATCACTGCAACAAAGAGCTAGAAATTTCTTGCATTTTCTGTCAGAAATAGTGGCAGATGCTTTTAAATTATCGTGTTTTGGGTTACATTATCACAGATGATTAAGGCATAGCCGTGCTTTGATTATTTGGACAATTAGTTTGTATTGATATACTGTAATGCAATTGCTTTTTTTTAATTGACTAAGGTCTTATGGGTGAAATATTTTGGATGCACAGAGTGTTGAATGAATGGTAACCAAGCAACAGAAAGTTTAGCAGATGGGTATTTTTCAAAAGTGGTATAGATGATATTTCCCAAATGCCTAAAGTGCAGGAGGCTTCCAGTGGGTGCAAAATCCATACGCTCTCCCAAAAGATCACCACAAATGAGCATCATAAAAACATGTTATATAAGAGCATGCAACAGAAAGTGTTCATATGATTCACAGAAATGCCATAACATTATTCTCCTGGAAAACAACTACATGCACAGGACAATTGCGCCCTTAGTGCATGCAGAGATATTCAGAGTGCTTAAATTATCTGTGATCAAATCACTACTGGACAGCCTCACACACAGAACATCACCGGTTTCATGATTTTATTTTTTATCTATGGGGTCTTGTTATAATGCTTGATTTTTTTTTTTTTTCACCAAAAACGACCATTAATTAAATTTATATGATCATTTTCTAATTTATATCCTTTCTTAAAAAGGATATGATCTGGATATGACCTGTTCATTAAATAAGAAACGACACTTTGCTGTGCTTAGACATGGGTTTTACACATTGTGGTTATGTGTTTGCTATTGTGTCTAATACACTACATGGTGAAAAACTCCATGCTGAATCTGTCAAGGTCAGACTGAAATGATCAAAGATCTTATTAAATGAATTTCAGCTACTGATTTTGGATGGTGCAATGCATGTCATGTTTACTGATCTAGAACACGTTCTGACAGTGAGCTTTAGAGACAACTAAATGAATATTTAATGGCTATTATGTTTAATTTCTGGTAGAAACAGAACCATAGGTTTATATTTACGCTTTCGGCACACACGTTTATCCAAAGCGCACAATTAATGTACTTATTTTAACCACTCTGTCAGATACCATTTTGATTACAACTACACCAAAACTCAGGATTGTGGGATATTACTGCTTCTGAAGCGTCTATGGTGCCTTCAACAGCAAATGAAGTATAACGAGGTCTTAGCAGGTGAGATGTTGTGCAAACATTGGATTTGGACGTGTCTCGATGCCTTCCTGCCTCAATTTACTGCCTGTAAAAGCAGCTTTCTTCAAATTAAGGATTCAGCAGTGATGGTTTTAGGATTGGGATGGAAGCAGTTCTAATAATTACAGTAAGGCTAGTACAATGAACTCCTTTATCTCAGAAGATCACGGGAGTTTTCTCATGATACGGCCTTTTAACTATAGAAAAAATGTATTCCTTTTTTTTTTTATCCAACACACCAGTATGGTTCTTTAATGATTCCACTAATGCGTTCTTTTAGTAATTTTAAAAACTATATATTTGGAAAAAAAGAATTGTACTTTAAAACAATTCTTGTAAAATCCGTGTTTACACTGTAATGTGACGACTTTTCGCAGTCTTTTGGTCTTTATTTCACATTCTAATTGGTCAAAAGGCAGTAATGCATCTCATTCATTCATTTATTTATTATATGGTATTAATTTTAAAATATCACTGACAAAGCACAAAGTGCATCTTTAACCCACACTGACATACAAACAACCAGTCAGTAAGTAACTGCACTATTTAAACCTCACAGTTAGTTGTATGTGGTAGATTCACTATAAAGAAATGGTTTATAAGACTCATTACACAAATTACACTGGTTGCACTGCATGTTTGGAATCTGTAAGATTTTTTATGTTTTTTAAAAGAAGACTTTTATCATAAAAGGACGTTTAGTTGATTAAAAATACAGTAAAATCAATAATATTTCAAATAACTGTTTTCTGTATTATATTTGAAAATGGTATCTTGTATATTATCAATGTAATGAAAACATTAATATTTTTGTGCAAACTGTGATATTTGATTTTAGGATTCTTAGATAAATAGAAAGTTAAAAAAGAACAGCATTTATGTAAACGGGGTGTCTATTTACACTAAGTGCAAATAGCCCGCCTTGTTGGCAAAGGCTATTTACACTAACTCCGCCCACCAATGTGTTATTGGGATAGTCAAGACTGAAAAAGGATGCTCATACAACATCAGTTTCAGTGGCGTAGATGGTACGGTGCGTGCTTTTTGGCACAATTGACCCGAGTTCAAACCCGCCTCTTGCTGAACTTTTTTTTTTGCCTTACCAAAAAGGGTGGAGCTAAACTCACTGCAGAACGTTGATTGGTTGACTAGAATCATCACTTTTGCGTGATACAAGGGGATAAAGCTCCTCCTTCACTCGTTCCGCTCTGCTGTCCGTGAGTGCTGGGCTTATTTACATCAGAGTTCGCAAACACAAAAAAATATAACAATGTATTTTATAATTTTATATTTTCACACAGACAATAGCCGTTTCTCAATATGTATTCTTGTGGATTTGTGAAACGTCACTGCCCAAAAAGCCTGCGTAATTTTCTACATATACTGTTATTGTGTCATGAAATGTAGTTTTAAGAGTTTTTCAGGTGAGAATGTAATTGTTTAAAACTCAAATCTGTGGTTTACTTATAAAGATAGCACCTATTTGAAAATTTGTTATGCTGATTTCGGAGCTCCATGGCGCTCCGAAATCGGCATAACATCACCGGGCGCTCAGTGCTCATAACATCACCGGGCATCACCGGGAGATCACCGTGCGCTCAGTGCTCATGTATCCGCATAGAGGAGCCTTAGCTCGGCTAGTCCTTCCGACATTTGCCGCTGGCTCTGATGTCTCTGTAGTGATTAAACATGAGATACAATTTGTTTTGGGTAGGCTATATTTAACCAGCATTCGTGGTCTCATGAATCTATTATTTGTTCCTGGTCATATCGTTTTGGCTGAGCACAAAGTTATGTTTAACTTTATATATTTATTTTGAACTTTACCGTAGAACAGTGCTGATCTGTAGCATACGTTTGACTGAATTGTTTGCTTTTGTCTTTATTTCCTCTTACATAAGCCTCTTATACTTTGTACTTATACTTTTATAATGGCTGTTATTGTTCATTAAAGCTGATATTTAACAAAAAGAGGCAGAGTTGTGCTTATTGTCGCGCTTTATCGTCGATCGTTACTTTCCGGCATACACCACGCCTACCAAGTGAGGGTACTACTGGTAGGGGAAACGCAAGTCTGATCAGGTTACCCGTACCGAATCGTATTGTACTGAACTGTACTGTACCGTACCGTACCGCTCAGTGGAAATGAGCCATAAAAGAACAATTCATAAGAGTCATCAGACAACACTTGCCACCTTGCCATCTTCCGGTTGGAAAAATGGTTCTGATTCAGTTGCCTAATATTTGCAGTGCTTTTTTGGAGCAACACTGTTTATTAGAGGTCGACCGATTCATCGGTTTTGCCGGTTTTGCGCTTTTGCCCGATGTATGACTAACTTTTTTTTTTGGATTAGATAATCATCAAGTGTTAAAAAATAGAAGCAAAAAAGTGTGTTAGTACTAGTGGTGGGCCGTTATCGGCGTTAACGTGCTGCGTTAACGTGAGACTCTTATCGGGCGATAAAAAAAATATCGCCGTTAATCTATTCTCAAAGTTGGGTTGGGAGCTGGGTCTATACTACGCAAGCTATGATGACTTTCACCTTGATATTTTAGCGCGAATGTATACCTAGCCGAATTGCACTGTAGGGGGCGAGAACGAGTCTTCGAACCTGTGTGTATGCCTACTGTGAAATTACCACATCAAGCCTTATATTATTTATCTTATTTACATGACGGCAAATCATTTCTGTCTCTACGTTACATGGTCACGCTCTCTGTATCGCGCGCACAGCGGAGTTCCGCCCTGGTTCGCACACACACACACACACACACAAACGTAAGCACACACACAAGTGAGCACACTCCCACTCCTATTTGTAAATATTAAGCCGCAAAACGTCTACTTAAATATGACTTCTGTGTGTCTCTGTGTTAGTGTATGGCGCAGACGCACAGGTTTGTTCACTACTCATACAGAAGCTCGCGTGACGCTTGCGGCGATATTAACGTCTGTCCTCTCACTAAATGAGGACATAAATACATGAACAACATCTCCAGAACTGCTCTGAGAGTCACTTCATGAGCATTCGAGCGTTTCATTTGAGAAAAACTATCCTCACGGCAACCCGTCAAAATAAAAGTTCGGTTTCACTTGAAGACATTGGGCAGCTACTACTACTAAAACTATTAAAACCTTATCTTTAAGGAATAATCATACAATGTCTTCAATGTTATTATCAATATTAAATCCCCTTTATTTTTATATCCCCCCCAAAAGTGGTAATTAGTCCTTTAATCTTCATAGGATGATTCCACACCGCAAATAATACAATTTATGTATTAAATTACATAATTTAATTTAATTAATTAGCCTATTAATTACCACTACACCACGAATTACCACCATATTATGTTTGCTTCTTGATGACTGCTAGTTGTTTACTACTAGTAGTGAACTTATTCTGATACTTGGCAGAATTCAAATGAGCCATTTTAATCTAGATTAATTCCAAGATTACAGTGAGATTAATCTAGATTAAAAAAAAATTATCTATGCCCACCACTAGTTAGTACACATACAATATCCATATGTATGTAATTTTAATGCTATGGCCTTGTGTAGATATTTAAAAATGGCCATCTTTAAGCATGATTGTTGAAATTAAATGGTAACACTTAACAATAAGAGTCTATTCGTAGCATTAATGAAAACTGTAGAAGTATCGTTCCTTGTTAGTGTGTTCATTTCAACATTCACTATTAGCTACTAATAGGCTACATTTTTAAATTTGAGAGTTTCTTCTTTTAACATTAGCAAACTATGAAATAACTTTAATGATCAATATAGTAAATAATATTAATATTTTTATTCATTTACAAAGTATGGTTCAGTACTGTTTTTAGTGCTTTTTAAAAAAAAAAAATAGTAAAGCGCTAGCTTTCTTTCATTAACCATTTAGAAAACTATCAGTTGATTAATCGGTATCGGCCAGTGTGGTCCAACCTAGCTATCGGTATTGGTAAAATCCACTATCGGTCGACCTCTATTGTTAATCACTGCTTTTTAAGGCATTGTGGCTTGGGCAATATAGAAGTATGACAGTGTTTCCAGAAATATAATCTCGGTCTTGTCTGAAGCGTAATTGTGTATTTGAAACCCCTTTACAGTCCTCGTTAACTGACCTGCAAGTGGAAGTAAGTGGAGTCCAGGAAGTATTTGTTGAGAACATCTGAGTACTGGTCAATCGCCCGCAGAAAGACTTTCATTTGGTGAAGATTCATGATCATCCAGTCGGGCGGAAACACGTTGCCCATCAGGTTTTTGAACATGATGAAAGTCTCCATTAGAAAGTCCTAAAAAAAACATGGATTCTTGTTGTTAAGAGCATGTACTTGCACGCAGAGGAAAACTACGATTAGATGCAGACCGGCAAATGACATTTGTGTTCCGCACAGATATGACTGAGCAGGAAAAACAGATGCTAATTTGAAGCTGCGCTTATCTCGTTCTGCTATTAAACCCTGACTCACTTCGACAGACGACAGGGAACAGAGCCACATGTGTCGCATCAGTCAGCTGTGCAAAAGGTGGATTATTTATAACTTAACTCTCAGAGCACGGAAGGCTCTGCGATGATTGATGGGGCCTGCAGAGAGAGCGGGAGACTTACGATAATGTCCTGTCTGGTTTTGAAGGTGCTGATGTATTGTGCATAATGGACGTCTTCCATTTGTTTCAGGATAGCGGTCATGCATGCCAGGTAGTGGCCCTGTGTCCACGGGAAGAGAAGAAATAATCAATAACTTTACATGTGCTGCTCACACTGCTGAGAAAACTCATAGCCACGGGCCTGGGCAAAGAAATAAACAAGTTAAGTTCAGTGGTCCAGACTGCTGTTGTTATGAGTTTCAGCAGGTGTGTGTGGGCTTCGGTGCTGTGCGGTCGAAACAACAGCAGCTTTGACAGGAAGCTAAGCTGATTTAGCTCTGCTAAATCTTTCTACAGCACTCTATTTTGTGGCATGCCGGTGTCTTACTATGAAGGGAGAGTCCAAACTCAGGTTGATGACCGTGCGGTTGACCCTCCGCAAGAGACGGTCCACGATTAACTTCACATGACCGGATGTGGGACCCTGAAAGCGTAAAAAAGGTGAATGAGATGCATTGAAGTATGCTTGAATGAACCTAGAAAGGACTCCCTCTCATAAACAATCGGTGGTGCAACTTCAAATGACCTTATTTTGGAAATTTGCAACATAACTGCTCCAGCAAAGAGATGCTCACGAGTCGCAAGAGTTTGACCTGAAATGTCTAACTGTCTCAATACATATCAATAGAAATGTCAACCGATCTTGAATGCGCTGTCATATCAACAAGCCAGCGAAATGCATCATGGTTGAAAGATCAGCCTGTCTGTGTTCATACACAAAGTCATTCACAGTCTCATCAGAATCAGAATCAGAAAGAGGTTTATTGCCAAGTATGCTTGGCATACGAGGAATTTGTTTTAGTGACATAAGCTTCCAGTACACAGAGACAACACACAGACAATAAAAATAAGATGAGAATAAAAAATACACATATGTAAATATAAATAGACAAAAATGGAAAAATAAATTGAAAAATAAATAAATTGTATGTTCAGTTGTGCTATAGATGATCCCGTTCCAGTCACGGAAGAATGACACCCATTCCCTCCCACTCCCGCTTTTTTTTTTTTTTTTTGTACAGTAAAAATACAGTACAGATCACAGCGTGCCCACCTTAGTTGAATAAAACTCCAAAATGTAGTTTTTTATTATTATATTGAACTGAAAGCCAGCTTAAACAGTGTGCATTGCACACACATTAAATTTCATGTAAATCATCCTTGCTAACACACAAGTTTTCTATTTGAATTATTATTATTTTTAATTTGACAGTAGACATTTCAGTCTCTATAGATATATTTGTCATAGACAGAGTTTTGAAGTTTCTTGCTCAAGTTCACAGAGACATAGACGGCAGAAAGCGCATCCTGTTTGCTCTAATTATTAAGTGCAACGTTTCGTTGTTATTCTGAGTGCACACAAATAAACGTAGAGTCTTTACAGATTCTAAAGATGTATTAGGCTACTTTCATCTGTATGACCAAATATTACAGAGATTTTAAGAGCAAGTGAGCGCACCGGCGCCTGTCCTGTAGCGAGCACGCTATTCAGCTTCCACTCTCCACACAAACACTTCAATAGCACACATTTCTTTTTTATTTTGGATGTTATGTATGAAAAATTAAAAAAATGTTGATAACAAAAAAAAAAAAATAGCGCACATTTCTCTAGGTTAACATCATATTGAGAGCGGCCATGTAAAGTTGCTACTACATAAATCTTTTTCGGATGAAAAGCCATATTTGAGGTCAATGAATGATAGGTGAGCGTTTGGATGTCCTGCCCGAGCGTATTACCACATAGACCAGCCGTTAACAATCTGTCCGTCACGGACTGCGTCATTCACTTAACCAGCCACACCAAAGCAAACAGGAGGAGAGCATAAAGAGACAGGGCAACTAGAATTGAGTTCAGAATTAAAATATACAGTTTATAGTTTAATTACATAAAAGGTATATTTGTGTATAAAGTTGGCTATCATTACTATTCCCGGTCCCGCCCACTCCCGCTGACATTTTTTCCTGTCCAGTTCCAATCACGTGATTAGTAGCGATTTTGTTTCCCGTAACCCGTGGGATTCCCGAAAAAAATGTCAGCCTCCAGAATAGAATAGAATAGAATGAGATGCAGGGATGTGCTAGGATGGAGGTTGTAACAAATAAATATAAGTTTATTGCACGTTTTTATTGCATAATGTGGGGAACATTGAACTGTTCATAAGGTAGATTGCCTGGGGGAAGAAACTGTTCTTGTGCCTGGATGTCCTGGTATTTGGGGCTTTGTAGCGCCAGCCAGATGGCAAAAGTTCAAAAAAGGGACGACAAGGATGTGAGGGATCCAGAGTGATTTTCTGAGCCCTTTTCCTCACTCTGGATGTATACAGTTCTTGGAGGGTAGGCAGGGGAGCACCAATAATCCTTTCAGCAGTCCGAATCGTTCTCAGTAGTCTTCTGATGTCTGATTTTGTAGCTGAACGAAACCAGACAGTTATTGAAGTGCACAGGACAGACTCGATGACGGCTGAGTAGAACTGTTTCAGCAGCTCCTGTGGCAGATTAAACTTCCTCAGCTGACCTTTTTTACAATGGAGTCGATGTGAGTGTCCCACTTCAGGTCCTGAGAGATGAAGGATCCCAGGAACTTGAATGTCTCCACTGCAGCCACAGTGCTGTCTATGATGGTAAGTGGGGAGAGTGCAGGGGGGTTTCTCCTGAAGTCCATGATCATCTCCACTGTTTTGAGCATGTTCAGCTCCAGGTTGTTAAGAATGCACCAGACAGCTAGCTGCTCAACCTCCTGTCTGTAAGCGGACTCATCGTCGTCCTGGATGAGACCGATGACTGTAGTGTCGTCTGCGAACTTCAGGAGCTTAACAGAGGGGTCTTTAGAGGTACAGTCATTGGTGTACAGGGAGAAGAGCAGTGGGGAGAGAACACATACCTGAGGGGCACCAGTGTTGGTGGAGCAACTGTTTGACATGAATCTCCCCAGTCTCATTAGCTGCTGTTTATCTGTCAGAAAACTGGTGATCCACTGACAGATAGAGATAGGGACAGAGAGCTGGGTTAATTTGGTCTGGAGAAGTGTTGGAATGATGGTGTTGAAGGCCGAACTAAAGTCCACCAACAGGATCCTCACACAAGTCCCTGATTTGTCCAGACGCTGCAGGATGAAGTGCAGTTCCATGTTGACTGCATCATCCACGGACCTGTTTGCTCGGTAAGCAAACTGCAGGGGGTCCAGTAAGGGTCCAGTGATGTCCTTCAGATAAGCCAGAACCAGTTTTTCGAATGACTTCATGAAGACAGACGTTAGTGCCACAGGTCTGTAGTCATTAAGTCCTATTATCTTGGGTTTCTTTGGGACGGGGATGATAGTGGAGCATTTGAAGCAGGAAGGGACTTCAAACAACTCCAGAGATCTATTGAAGATCTGTGAAAAGATGGGGACCAGCTGGTCAGCACAGGTTTTCAGACAGGCTGGTGTCACACCGTCTGGGCCTGGTGCCTTTCTTCTCTTGTTCTTTCTGAAGACCTGGCACACATCTTCTTCACTGATCTGAAGTACAGGAGTGGGGGAGAGGGGGGTTACAGGAGGTGTAACCGGTTGTGTAGAGAGATGGTCAGGACGGGTGTGGAGAGTTTCAAATCTACAATAAAACTCATTCAGGTCTTCAGCAAATTGTTGATTCACCTCAGTGCTGGGGGATGGTGTCTTGTTGTTGGTGATGGCTTTCAGACCGCACTGAAGAGGAGTCACTGGAAGTGAACTGATCTTCCAACTTTTTAGCGTAGGTCCTTTTAGCCACTCTAATCTCCTTATTCAGTGTATTCCTGGCCTGACTGTACAAGACTCTGTCCCCATTTCTGTAGGCATCCTCTTTGACCTGACAAGGATGTCTGAGTTTTGCTGTAAACCATGGCTTATCATTGTTGAATGTTAAATAAGTCCTGGTAGGAATGCATATATCCTCACAGAAACTAATATAGGATGTTACAGTCTCTGTGAGCTCATCCAGATCAGTGGTAGCAGTTTCAAAAATGCTCCAATCAGTGCAGTTGAAACAGGCTTGTAAAACCCACTCTGTTTCACTGGTCCATCTCTTTACAGTCTCTACTACACGTTTAGCAGATTTTTTGCCTGTATGTTGGTATAAGATGAACCAGGCAGTGGTCAGAGAGCCCCAAAGATGCCCGTGGGACAGAGTTGTATGCATTCTCTATTGTGGTATAACAATGGTCCAGTATATTACTGTCTCTGGTGGGACATGTAAAATGCTGTTTGTATTTTGGCAGTTCACAGGAGAGATTTGCTATATTAAGCCGCTTTTCCACTATTGTGCCGAACGGTTCTAAGAACGGTCAGGTACGGTTCCAGTTGTATTTCCACGTGAGCCTGGAACGGCGCGGCATGATTACAAACCGTTCTCGGCCCGGAATTCTCGGCACGGTTAGACAACCGTGCTGAACCGTGCTGGTAGAGTGCGTGTGCGTGTGCGTGTGCGTGTGCGTGACGTCGCCACTCTGGATCGGTCACTTGTCTGTTTCCTGGCTGCTAGTTTCTCCGTAGCTTGCTAAGCGCGCTATTTTGAGCAATGTAAACACAAATTAGTAATAAAATCTGAAGAAATTTCTGATCATCCTCCATAACGTGGTGGTTATTTACACCTCATATCATATGTAAACACTTGTGTTACCACGGCAACGACTGACGCATTCCAAAGAGATCCGTTATCAGCCCCGCAGTGGAAAACGAAACCGTATCCGTGCTGACTGGCCCGGATCGGCACGGAACGGAACGATTAAGCAAAGAGAACCGTTCGGTCCGATAGTGGAAAAGCGGCTTTAAAGTGCCCAAGAATTATTAAAACAGAGTCTGGATGTTGTTGCTCTCATTCTCATGTAGCCAGATATTTCACCAGGAAGTCTCTATTGCTCACCAGTAAAAACAGTAATATTGTGTAATTTTATTATAATGTAAAATAACTGTTTTGTAATATATTTTAAAATGAAATGAATTCTCCAGCCTTCAGTGTCACATGATCATTCAGAAATCATTTTAATATGCTGATGTGATGCACAAGAAACATTTCTAGTTATTGTCAATATTGAGTTGAGCTGCTTCATACGTTTGTTGAACAGAAGTATTAATTTAATTGTTCTTGCACATCCATCTTTGTGATTTGCAAACTAAAACATCTGGTTTTCTGAGATGCTGTGACTTCTGTTCTACATTATCTTGTTGACAAAACAGCAGTTTGCTACAGCATTATATAAACGTAATAATGTGTTGAAAATGACAAAGCAATCATTAATGTTTTGTGAAAAAAATTAATCACACTAAATAAATGAACACTAATTAAATATAATGTACTTATTAATAATAGAAATTACATTTATTTACTACTGTTTACAAGTTTGGATGCAGTAAGAATTTTTTTAAGAGATATTGATACATTTATTTAGCAAGGATGCATTAAATTGATCAAAAGTTACAGTAAAGACTTTTACAAAACATTTAAATAAATGCTGTTGTTTTTATTAATTTAATTCTATTCAGTTATTTAGTTTTGCCATCACAGGAATAAATTACATTTTAAAAGTATATTTAAATAGAAAACAATTATTTGTGTAATAATATTTCACAGTACTACTGTTTTTATTGCATTGTAATCAATCAAATGCAGCCTTGATGAGCATAAAATAATTTTAAAAGTAGTATAAAAATCTTACCGGCCTCAAAATTTTGTAGCACATTTTTTAACTTTTGATCAAAAAATATATAATTTATAGCAAATGTTAAAAATGCATAGCTAAAATAAATATCTATCATTCTTTTGTAGTGGGGGGCCAGTGAAAATGTTCAGAGAGAAAGTAAAAATGACTGAGCCAACAAAAAAAATCCTTATTGTAAAAACCTGACTGAATAATTTACTGGGAACGTGTAAACACATCTCTGTTTCCCAGTGGACTGATAAAACCTGTACTCCCTGACTCCTGGAAATTGCATAAAGCCAGCCAATTAGTTTGGCTCCTGCGGTTTTGCTCATCAGATGGTCTGAGGCTGAGATAAAGCTCCTCATAACTGGCTGAAGCTGTTATAGATGCTCAACCACTTCAAACTCACCACGTCTTTGCAGTCCAGCATGTCCAGTACAGTGCTCAGCAGCTGGACACAAGCCTCGAGATCAGGTTTGTTGGAGTTGTCGTCCAGCTGCCCACTCAACTGATCTGTGATCAGAGGCAACAAAACATCTCTGCAGTCTAAAAGCACAAGAGAGAATATGAGAGGTGTGGATGACACACAGCTTTTAGTGCGAGTCGATGAGAAAAAATTATATGTTGACCTGAATGGCTGTCAAGTCCTATTGTACCTGGCTGTTTGAACAGGTTACTCTCAACAATTTTGACCAGACAGCCCAGCTTCTGCCTCACCATCTGAAAATCAGGGATGCTTTCGATGAACTTCGCCAGCTGAACACTGTGAGAGAAAGAAAGGTTTTCCACAAAAATGCAAAGTGGAAACTATAAATTAATAACATGGTACAGAAAACGTAAGTCAGAGGGGAAGAATACGTAAGCAATGACAAATTTTTAACTTGAGTGTGAACATCTGAGATACACTACTACACTCCCTATACTGGTCTTCAAACAATAGATGTTTACAAGCCTGTTAGAGATGTCAAGATCTACAGCACCTTCTATAAATCAGTGATCATGGCAGGAGGACAGTATACAACTTTAAAGCTCAAATAATAAACTGTTTTTACTGAATTATTCATGCAAGTGATTTCTCAAACATACAAGCTTCACATTATTGGGTTTTTTTTTTACCCGTCAGGAACACTGGTGCAATTCATTTGTAATTATAAGGGCCTTACTGTAACCATGATTTATGACAAAAAAAATATTGGATGAACTGATTTATTTATTTTTTTTCGCATTATGGTAAACAACAGTATGCCATAAATTTGTTTCTAACCAAATCAATAAACCGGTGGTGATGCAAAGGCTAGATGTTTTCACAGCAATGTGAAACACATCATTCACTTTACCTGAGCTCTACAGCGTCAAAGACCTTCTGCAATTCATTGATGATTGTGGGAAGATATTTCAAGATTGCTCCCTAGGAAAAAAAAAAGAAGCAGATAAACAAAGTTCACTACATATATAGTGAAAATACAAAACAGTAAGATTTTGATACATTAATACAATTTCTATTTGAATTTCTTTGACTGTCACAATTGATTATTTTATTTACATCTTTGCTGAATAAGAGTATTAATTTCTTTTAAAATAAATCTTAATCTTCATTGTGGTTTTTGCAAATCTCTCAGTTCACCAATGGTATCCATTAATATTTCTTCTAAACATCTATTGTATATCCATAAAAAAAACCTGCCTTTATCTTAACTCCTTCATCCAGAGGTCTGTCCATCAAATTGCTGATTGAAAGAAATAAAGTCCGAATGGAGTCGAGAAACTGCGCTCCATCTTCACTTTTCCCATAAAACCTGACAAACAACAAACGGGAAAAAAAAACATTTTCTAAAGAACATCTGAGTGGAAACATCAGCACGATTGTAGGGTGGTGTAGGTGGAAAAATGATTTCATATAATTTTTGTGTAGGATGAGTTAGGCGTTTATTCAACTCTATAACTTCAAGTATGAGCAATAGTAACAGAGATTATTGCCTTAAAGCACCACTAAGGTCTGTCTGTCTGTCTATCCATCTATCTAGACACTGAGCAATAAATATCTTATGCAGTAAACAGGCTGGACTGTCGATAGGTTTACCGTATCAAAAATGTCTTTGAACAACGCTCTTAATTTAATTGGCTTTGCTAGGTTTCATATGGAGGTCCAATAGTTCAGATATAGAAGCAAGTGCTTTCGAAAGTATCTTTTTTTTTGTTTTGCTATTGCTTTTTCATTTGCATTGTCAGATGAAGGACAAGTTCAATCAAGCCCTCCTAAAGGCTATTTCTGAGAGCAAATAAGAGCCGGTACCCACCTCAAATAGAGGATCCGAGATTGCACAATGAAACGAAAAAGATACTTGAAGGCTTTCAAGGCCGCATACAGTCGCTCTGTATGAGCTGGGTCCTCAGCATGGCCCACAAAATAATTCAACACTTTGGTCAACTTCCTGTGAACAGACAAGGCAAACCGTGGCAATTGTGGCATGCTTGCAAATCAGTACAGGTGACAACCGAGAATATCACTAGACAGGTGTATATAGAGAACGGAGAGAGTGTTAGTGTGAGATGGCAAGGTGAGAATTAAATGTGGACAAAAATGGCCAAGTTATATTAATACACATGAACTGTGACACAAAGGACAAAGAAATCCAAACAAGACAGTAACTCTTACTGGTACGCCAGAGTAGCGCTGAAGTGTTTGCTAATGTAGGTCTCCAAAACAGGGTTGAAATGCTGAAACTTTATGTCGCCGATGAGTGAGATGATGAAAACCTGGACAAATAAAGCAAAAATACAAGGTCTAGCCCTTCATATTATAATCACTTATAAACTTTCTAAGTTTTGAGACAACATTACATCTAAATTTTCTTTAATAAATGTCACCTGGGGCCTGTACCATGATGGTGGCTGAACAAACTCGGGTTTACAGGATTAGTTTTGAGTTGACAAAACCAAACCAGTCCAATCCGGTTTTGTTGATACCATGAAGCTGATCATCAACTTTCTCGGTCAACTCAGACTTGATCCTGAGTTAATGGAGCGCGTGCACGTGAAAGTGTGACATCATTAATGAGCAGTCAATCACATGCCTTAAAACTATGATTCACTTCTTGTGAGAGTCAGTGCGAAGATTAAAAGATTGAACAAAATGAAGAATTTAAACACATTTACACGGCACGATCATGAAACGATCTATCCATGAAAGAGGAAAACTTAAAGAAAACATCTTACCATATAAGTGCAAGTAAAAGTTGTGAAGTTAGTTTATAGAGTTGAGTCTAAAACTTATTTATATTGCATATTATCTATATGTTTACATTGATTTTAAATAAAAGCTTAATAATTACTATTAAACTAAGCTGGCTTGTGTAATGGATTAAGGGTATAATAATTATATAAATAATATAAAATAATTATAAAAAATGATCATCTCTAAGAATCAGATGATTTTATCTTTAAAAATGTTTTACTATGTAGCGTCCTTTAATTTGGAGTAAGAGAAACTGGAGGAGTGGCTTTATTGCGTCAGAGACGTGTCACTTTGCTTGAAGCTGATTGGTCAAATTTCGGTTTGAGATATCTAAACCAGAACATAACCCGCCCCGGAGCAGGTCAGCTGTGGAGCGATGAACACTGCTAAAAGCCAAACAACTTTCACAGTACCAAAAACCCAGAGTTGGCGCAAACTAAACTGAAACATACCTGGCTTCATGGTACAGGCCCCTGTTCTGAATGCTTCATCAGAAGAGAATCTAATTTAATTGTATTTCATCCAGCCTCCACAAAACTAACTTCATTTGCTTCTTATGCAACCAAGATCGAGTGGCCAGAGAAAAGTAATTATAACCAACTTGATTTTTACATTTTCTGACATGATGCTAAACCTCAAAGCACTATGGCGCACAAACATCACAAAGCCTGTCATTCTCTTTCCCAAATGTAATGCAGCTAAAACAGTGGTTTAAAAAGTGGCTGGAATAAATAAAAATCACTCAAAATAAATAATGGTTTTCATAGACATCAAGCACACATCACATGGTGGAATAATCTGACCTGTATGTCTGTGAGGGGGAAGACATCCCACATGCAGATGGCGATATGGCGTGTTATGGCATTAAGGTTACTCATACAGATAACTAATAAAAACGCAATGACGCGGCAGAGCGCTCTTTATGCAGTTTGTTACTTTAATGTAACTTTTCAGCAATCATTTAGTCCCAAAAAGCGGCGTGATTTGGAGTATCACGATTAGAAAAGTTAGACCAAAGTTTAATACTTGTTCAGATCTCGAACCCAAGTATGAGCAACAGTAAAAGTGTTGCTCACTCAGAACAATCTGCCCACACCATGACTTTTCATTCGTGGTTACTGGATAAGGATTTTTTAAAAACAATATTATTCAAATTGCATGACAAATTTTACAGTAAACCCAGAAACAATTTATAGAAATATAGATTTTCTTTAGAACTTTTTAAGACTTTTTTCAAATTTTAATATAATCATTAATAGTATTAATGATGTTAATATGAATAAGAATATACCTATCAATATTAACAAAAATATTAATAGTATTATTAATATTTTATTACTTTCTGTCACAAGATTTTATTAGTGGTGGTAGTAGTAGTATTAACTGGTATGAATAATATCAATATGATTGTTAATATGAATATTAATACTAATCGCATCATTAATATTTATATTTTACACTTTAGAGATTGTAATATTTTTATTATTATTAAATGAACTTAAATGTATTTATTTTTCTTTATTAATAAATTAAGAAATATTATTCATATTTAGTGAAATTAATAATGTTCAAATCTAATACAATAGTATTCATGTTACTGTTAGTATTAATATAAATAATCAATTTCATATTGATATGTATATAAAATAATAATAATAATAAAACACAATTGACAATAAAATCAATCTAAAAGTAATGAAAAGTAATAAAATATTAGAAAACCTATATTTTTTATAATTATGATGTATTTTTCTTTATAGTAATGAACAAAATCATTGAAAAAATCCTTATTCACTAACAAAAAGTCATGGTGTGGAAAGAGTAAGCAACTCTTTCACTGAAAGTACTAAACTTTGTTTTATAAATTTTCTATTTGTGATACTTACCGTGCATTCACACCGCCGCCGGGCGAGAGTGTCAAAATACGGTCTGGCCGACCCTGCCAACGACGCTGTAGAAAGATTCGCTGACGGCTTGACGCTCTGGCGATCGAACGCTTGGTCTTGTATTTAAAGGAGCCGAAAAGAAACAAGCATGTTGATCTTGTGCAGACTGACCACAAGTGGACCTAAGTTAACCTCATAAAAAAAATTTAATTGTGAAAGAAATTGATCGATGGAAAGAACTTAACAACAGTTACATGTTTGCTAACGAAATAAAAGCCATTTGTGTGGTTTGTTTTTTGTGTTCATGGTTAAGTGCTAGTCTAATTTCAACATGCAGTTTATAGGAGACGTTTACTAACCTACGTCTTTAATTAACATTAACATTCATTTGTGCGCTGCCTACATTCCAAACTGTCCTGGTTGAAGTGTAGCCTAAATGCAATTGGTCAAATCGGTGTTGTTTTGAGCAAATGAATTGTATTCCTGCTGAAAAACAAGCATTCTTGGGAACTAATGTGGTCGGAACCAAAGTTTACAGGACTGCGTTCTCTGGAATCCTCTCAAGCGGAGGACTTCTACATTCCGATTGGTTGCCACCCAACCGCGTCATAGCTCATTACCATAAAGTTGACCTGACTTCAACTCTCCTCGACGCCATCGCCGCTGCTCGCCGGAGCTCACGGTTAGAACTCATGGTTAGAAACATTTGGCTTTTGGGAGCACTGAAGGAAAGTTAAATGAAAGCTTACAAAAAAATTTTTTAACAGTTTCTCTGATATTTCCAGGCTCGAAATTCTCCTTTTGTCCATTACTGGAGAAACTCATCATAAGAATAGGTTGGCAACAGGTGGATGTCTAAAGAGCGAGTTAAATAATAAATACTTGCCAAGGCATTGAAAACTAGCGTATCGTAGGTTTCTTCCTCTGAGGTCTCCATCATGATATTAAAGAGAGCGTCCAGAGTGTCCTGCAGGAACTAGAGGAACACACAACAAAAACTTTAGATTATAAAGCAGCATTTTATAGAAGGCCAAGTGTTGTGTTTTCTCACAACCTTACTTTAATAATCTCCCCTCCTTCCACTTCCATCAGTTTCTGAAGAATTTCTTCAAGTCTCTCAGTGTTTGATCTCCAGTTGAGAAGCCCCAGAAGATCAACTGAGTCAGAGGAAATTAAAAAAAGTTATAGAAAGCCAAATACCACAAGAACTTCGCCGTCTCATACGGCTACATGTGGCTTTTAAAGTGATAGTTTAAGACGAAATTAGACTTTTGTAATTATATACTCTCATCTCTCCTGTTGTTTAAAACCATACGATTTTTTTCTGAAGTTTTCAGAAGCCATGCGACAGCATGAGGAACAGAGGTAATGTGTGTAAAAACAATATCTACTATCTAAGTTCAAAATGTCAGGTTTGTAAAGACATGAGGGTAAATAACAATGGAATTTTTGGGTGAAATATTGGTTTTGGAAAAAATAATACACAAGGAAATGACTCTTACCGTTTTGCGTAAGCTTTGTAGAGCAAGTGAGGGTGGCGATCTGGAAGCTGTCTTTGGTGATGGGAATGATGCCGCCATGATGGAAGGATTTTCCCGTCTGTCTCTCTTTCTCTTCCACTTCAGCATACGAGCCAGGCAGAGTCAAATACGTCTTGGCGTCGTCAGCTTTCTTCACATCCACCTGCAGAAACAGAAGAGGAATTTGAAGTGGCACTGCATATTTGAGACATTCCTGTCCAATGGAAGAGTAAGGCCAACAAGAGCAGATACTGCTGGTTTAAAGTGAAGTTCAGAGAATTTTGAAGAGATCTGCATGAAGAGGTTATATGTCAAGATGAGTTTTAGCAAACCAAAAAGCTTTCAGCAAAGAAACTGCTTTCACTGCTTTCTTTTTTTTATTATTTGATAAGAAATACATAAAAGAATACATAAAAATAATTTAAAAGTGACAGTAAAAGATGTTCATAATGTTACATAGCAAATAAATGTCATTTTATCAACTTCCTATTTCTATCTAAAAAAAAAAAAGACAGAAATGTGAAGCTTATAATTTTACAAAAACACTTACATTCATTTTTCTGTTAAAATTACATTATTTGAGCTATTAAGATAAAACTGGAAATATGTAAATATGTAAAACTGGATATAATCTTGCACAGAAAAAAGTTATTAGGCAATTATTTGACACTAAATTCATGATAACGTATAATGTTTTCATTTTGTGGCTATAATTCTATAAATATATATATATATATTTTTTGCAGCAATCAATATTATACCACAAGTTCTGTCAATTTGAACTCAACCAAGAACATTCCTTAAAGATGCCCACCTTGTAGACAATGAGTTCATGTTTTCCATCTGGAAGTGTGGTGCCATCCGACTTCATCAGGCGAACAAAGGCCATGCCAAAAGGCTTCTCAGACTTATCTCTAGCTACAGAAATGTAAGCACACAGATAGTCAACTTAAAAACAAGCCTGAATATACAATAGTGCAGAGATTCTCAACCTGGGGTCAGCAAAAATGCTAATGGGGTCAAGTGAGATCTGTATGAACCCCAGCTTATATATTCTTTATTTGTAAAAAACAATTTCAAGCATATTTTTTGCCCTATGTTGGACCTACAAACAAAATATGCAGGTTTTCTTGTGCATATAAAAATACAAAGTGAAATGCACACTGCAAATGTGACCTGTATGAAAAGGTTGAGAACCCCTGCAGAAATGCATTAAGGAAACACAAAAGAGAACAGATATCATAGTCCTTAGCTTCTATACACAGTTCTAGCTACTTCAATGCTATCTACTATAAGGTTCTGTGAGTGTCTCTATGAGACTCACAATCTTGAGAAGATCTGTGTCTAAAGGTCAGCCTCAGATGACATCTACACACATCCTCAATGGGAATGGCCACCTGACAGACAGAAGAGAACGAGGAGTTAATGTGAACCCTGGTGTAGCTCTTAAGTCCCTTTCACATGACCCATGTCGAGCGCATCAATGCACCTCTTAGCACAAGCATCAGGAGTCACACTGACCTCAACATGAAAACACTGCCAGAAGCTTGCTAGGCAACATGAAAGTGAAAATACCGTTATCAATTGGAAGACAGAACATATTTGAGCTTAAAATAAGAAAATATCCTAGCAACTACTATAATACATGACAGAAAGAAAAAAAGAGAACATGCTCTCTCTGATGATAGGCATTTCACATTGTCATGCAATTTTAGTTGCACAATTAACACCATCCTGCATCATATTTGCTGAATGAAATCTAGTACTTGTTTCTTACTAATTTTAGGGTACCAATTCAAAAAATAGTGCCTATTTTGCTCTATTACAGTATGTCACATTTTCTCACAAAATATGGTGCATTTCGTAGAATTTTTGCTTTCGACAACATTTGTAAAGTCTTGTATTATCTCTTAATCAGTAGATTAACTACCACAAATATATAATTTATATAGTCCTCTGAGCCAGATTGCAACTATTTGTTCAATTCTCAGCCAATTTTCACATGCATGATGTTATTTTATGCCTAATCCTGCTTTCAAAGTTAGAATTATGGCCAGTGACAGAAAAAAAGTGCATAAATATTTTCTACAGCTACATCTGTGGGTGTTTTACTACACCCATACAGTGACAGAAAATTTAAGATTTTCTTTGAAATTAAATGGAGAACTGTAACATTTTTTCACTCCTTTACAAATTTTAAGTTAAATTATACATATATATTTTTGTCATTAAACATGATACTTTTAACATTTGACTGCTTTTGATTTTGTTAAAGCAATAGTTCACCCAAAAATGACAACTACCCCATGATTTACTCACCCTCAAGCCATCCTAGGCGTGTATGACTTTATTCTTTCAGACAAATACAATCAGAGTTATATCAAAAAATGTCCTGGCTCATCCAAGGCAAGCTTTATAATGGCAGTGAATGGTGGTCCAGATTTTGAAGCCCAAAAAAGTGCATCCATACCCCAGGATGAGTAAATCATGGGGTAATTTTCATTTTTGGGTGAACTATCCCTTTAAGAGCATTAAAGATGATATATAATACTCTATTCTCTCTCTTTCTCTCTCTCTCTCTCCCTCTCTCACATATATACATATACATATATATATATATATATATATATATATATATATATATATATATATATATATATATATATATACACACACACACATACATATCTTCATCTATCTATCTATCTATCTATCTATCTATCTATCTACAGTTGTGCTCAAAATTATTCATACCCTTGGTAAATATGGTCAAAGTCATCTGTGAAAATAAGTCTGCATTGGTTATCCATTTGATCTTTCATTCAAAAATGTAAAAAAAAAAATCTGACCTTTAATTGAAGTAAAAGAAATTTTTAAAAAAGTTGGGAGATAATCACATCAGGCCACACAATGGCCACAATTATTGGTACCCCTAGAAATTCTTATGATTATAAAATATCTCTGAAGTATATTCCCTTAATCACTGAATATATTTCTGATGTGCAGCAAAAGATTGTTGAACTTCACAAATTTAGAAAGTGGCTGTAAGAAAGGAGCTAAATCATTGAAAATTCCCATTTCCACCATCAGGGCAATAATTAAGAGGTTTCAATTAACTAAAGATGTCACAAATCTGCCTGGAAGAGGATGTGTGTCTATATCATCCTAATGCATGCTGAGGAGGAGAGTTTGAGTGGCCAAAGATTCTCCAAGGATCACAGCTGGAGAATTATAGAGATTAGTTGTGTCCTGGGGTCAGAAAGGCTCAAAAAAAAAATTCATCAAACAGCCCCTATATCACCAAATGTTGCTCGGGAGGGTTTCAAGAAAAATTATCCTCTCTCATCCAAAAACAAACTCCAGCATATTCAGTTATCAGACATGATTGGAACTTCAAACAGCACTGGCATCTATGGTCAGATGAAACTTAAAAAAAAAAAATAGAGCTTTTTAGCAGCAAACACTCAAGATGGGTTTGGTGAACACAGAGATAAAAAGTACCCCCTGTGTACAATGAAATATACTGCTGGATCTTTAATGTTGTGAACCTATTTTTCTGATGGAGGTACTGGATATCTTGTTCAGATATATGGCATCATGGATTCAATTAGATAACAGATACAAAAATTAAAAACTGACAGTCCATGCAGAAATCTTATAATGGGCCGTGGTTGGATCCTCCAACAAGACAATGCATCCAAAAACAAACATCAAAACCAAAACAAAAATGGGTCACTGAAAACAAAACCAAGCTTCTGCTATGGCCGTCCCAGTCCTCAGATCTGAACCCTATAGAAAATAGCCACGTTTCCACTGTCGGGCCAAAAGCGGGCGTGCTAGTGCGTGCCAGGGCCAGTCACTTCTGGGGCTTGATCGTGCCTCGTCGGTGCTTCCTCGCTGCCAACGTCACAGGTTTTTTGGCCCGACGAAAACCTTGGGCCAAAGCGGGCCAGCTGGGGCTAGAGGAGTGGTTATGAACAAAGGCGGAGCTTCTCCGTGTCTGGAGAGCGTCACGCTTTATTTCATAAAGTAAACAGCTATAACACCAGCATTAAAGACTTTTAAAATAATTTTAGCTCAAAACACACTTTCAGACAGCAGCGAGTGTTTGAAATAACTTCTGTTTGAGATCCAATGTGAATTATGATCACCATAAAAGGCAGAAATATTTATTAAGCGATGCAAAAGACTATGCACGCTAGCCATTAACGTTACCATAGTAAACATGGTAAATAAGAAATCAGACTTCTCATTCTCTATCACAATCGTGTATTTATTTAGTAACATTTTATTTGACATAAGTCTCGTCTCGAGACTTTAACTCTACGCATGTTATAAAAATATAATGGTTTTTGTTCGGGAGCTCTCTCAGCTACTCAGGTCGTATTTTTGATGGAAAAAAATATATAGAAATGATCATTCTTTCTAAATGTGATGTATGTGACTACTAATAAACAGAAACAGACTCGACTGAATAAGGTATGTGTCCTCTTTCTTTTGTGAAATAATGGTTCATATACCGCTTTATTTCTGTGTGACAAATTTTCATTCCTGATAAATTAATTCATGTATCACTTATTATTGTAAAACATTGATGCTTTTGAATTCAAATCTTTAACAAAACATGCAAACAAACGGCCGCTTTTATCATGTTCGTTTTGTGATCTCGCTAGTACCAGTGACTTATTATTGTTCTGATAACTCCTCTTTGTTGGTGAAATGATGGGGTTATGTGACATTGTTCCTGAGAGGCGTGTAAAGGACGGGTTTTAGTGAAGCGCAGCGGAGCTTCTGGCCCGATGGTGGAAATGCATCGTGATTTTGTCCTCGGCACTACAGGTCTGAGGCTATTAGCCCCGCCCGGCCCGTTTAAAGCACTGGCTCGACAGTGGAAAAGCGGCTATTGAGTGGGTCAACTGAAGAGAAGAAGCACCAACATGGAGCTATGAATCTGAAGGGTCTGGAGTGATTCTGGACAAAGGAATCATCTCTGATCTCTTGTCAGATGTTCTCAAAACTTATCAGGTATTATAGGTGAAGATTCAGAGCTGTTATCTTGGCAAAAGGAGGTTGCAAAAAGTATTGAACAAAAGGGTATGATTAATTGTGGTCAATGTGTATTAGAGAAAAACATTTATTTCATAATGAGATTTCTCTCCCATTTTAAATTCTTATTCTCAAATGAAAGGTTAGATTTTTGTAAATTTTTACAATAAAAGATCAAAAGGATTAATGATACAGATTTATTTTCACAGCCGCCTTTGATCATATTTACCAAGGGTATGAATAATTTTGAGCACAACTGCAGACAGATCAATATTACATATAATATATATAATTACATAGAATTATGCATAAACATATACATATAAATTATAGAAATCATTCTTATTGTATGTGATATAAGTTGAAATTGATGAACTTTGAGTAAAAGGTTACAGCACTTTACCTGCAAGCTACGTAATACAGGGTTGCACTGTAGATTGACACTTTGCATTAGAGAACGCTGGCGTGATTCACATGAAAGGTACTTTAGCTTCAAAACATCAAAAACCTAAACCCAGATGTCTTTGCTTTTGTTTTTGTCCTGTGTTTGTACCTTAACCGTCTCATTCCAGCAGGGCTGCTTGACTTGATAGTAGATGACAGACTTGTATTCAGTGATCCCTTCATAACCAGCTCCAGGAAATATGGCTTTCTGAAGAGAGAATGAGAATGTGGAGGGAAAAAAAAAAACATCTACTGGAAGAAAATAGCTTCTCTTTTATCGAACAGTAAGTGGTTTGCAGCAGTAAAAGTTCAACGTTAACAAGACCAGAAGTTGGCAGTACACAGCTTTAGTTAAAGGAAACTGTGTTGCATAATGTGCAGCATATAAAACAACAACAAGACTGAAAGACAAGCTCAAATCTCTTAAAAGAGGGGGAGATCTTTTAGAAAACCATTTCAGAATGAGTTTCTTATATTCTTCAGTGTTCGAGAGTGTAAACAGGACACGCTTATATGTGCATTATATCTCGAAATAGCATTTGGCAAGAACCGCGCTGTAAAAAGCTTTCTGTGCTGTGTGTTTGGACATTTAAAGACAGCAGCCATTTCATAAAGGAGAAAGATCTGCAAGCTGTTTTTGTGCCAGCAACAGTTCTGCTGTCAAAACACAGAGATAAAGGGGGTGGATGAGCGCCACATGCTAAATAGCGAGGGCGAAAACTGTTAGTCAACATAAATGAGAGGAACAGAGGACAATGGAATAAGAGAAGGTGTTTTTTATTCATATTAAAATGACCTTGGTGGTATTTCCTAAAAAGTTACGCCAGGGTCATACCATGGTTTTTGATACACTTGGCGCAAAGATATGTAACTGAAGCTGTTTCCGTGTAACATTTATATTAAATCAGGATTCACTTCAAGGATTTACAAGAAAGTACACTTTATTAAGCGATGGTGTGGGAATCTCCTAATTGCGCCCAGACATTAATGTTAGTTAATATTTAATGTTACGGGGTTTCTGTACCTCCATGGGATTTCCTTCTTCATCCAACACGCTCATTATAACTTCTACATTTTTGGGGGTTTTCTTCTTGCCGCGATCAAATTCTCCCTGTAGCAGCGTAACATATATATCATTCCTTACATAACCTGTAGAGACATAGAGACATCGTTCCATTAACTAGATGTATGTTCTTCAACTGTCTAGTAATGGTCATTAGAGGAAAAGGATGAAAAGGCAACTGCAAGCAGATTTACTAAAGAGGGTCTTTGTTGGTCAGAAAAACTTTAACAGCGCTGCCATTAAGATGAAGACGTTACGATCTGACAAATGTGCAGACCAACCTGGCAGGATAATTTCAGGGAAGCCCATTTTCCTGACTATCGCTGTTGTGCGATCCACAAAATGAGGATAATGTTTTTTAACCTGAAACACATCTCCAGGGAGCAGCTTCAGGGTCACAAACAAACCTGAAAGCAAAAACATGCTGTTATAAGGTCAGACGGGTCTCGTCAGTCAACAAACTCCAGCCCTGAGGAAGCAGAATCTCTCAACACAAACTAAATCCTTTCAGAATCAATGACTAATATGTAAAATAACAAGTAATTTAAAAAAAAATTAATTAAAAATTGAAAAAGAACATTAAAAAGAAAAGAATACACACTTCTAGGGTTAAAAAAGACCTAGAAATTTACTGCATTGAGTTTCAACATAACATAAAAAATTACAAACTCAATATAAAACATATTAGCTAAATGTGTGCATTTACATGCAAAACAATGTCCCAGATTATTTTGTCTGAATATTGCACCATTCTCACTTTGAGGGACTATTATAAATAGTTGCTGAGCAATAGATTTTTTTAAGGTGTTAATATGTGTTAAGGCCGATAAACTCATGTATGCTGAAATTAATATATAGGGTATTTTTACAGCATATTCCTAAAATACTTCAAAATATAAACGTATTATTGTCTTTTACATGTTCACAATTAAAAGTGGTCTAAAATATTTAAAGAGTGAATTTTTAGTTAAAGATCAGCTGTACGAAAATGCATTACCACGGCTGATTTAGCAATGAGGTTTTCTAGTATTTTTTTAATAAATGTAATATTAACTAAATGAATAAATCTCCAAGTTGACCCAAAATGTGACAACAACAAAAAAATCTCTCATTTCATACACTATTAAACTGGTCAGGTTGGTAATAATCATTAGTGACAGCTATAGTAATCTTCCCAATTAAATACAGAGTGAAACTGGCATTTTAAAAAGAGACAGAATTTTTAAAATGGGATGATATTCAAATTTACAGCTGAAACATCCTGGAGGACATGCATCTTCACATCTCATTCTGTCTCTATGCAAATCAGTTTGACTATATAAAAGTGATCCTGTTTTCATTCTCTCAAACTTTCCAAATGTTCAAGCAACAACCAAGAAACTTCCACATGGTCAAATTTCTCCCTAGAGACAAAAACACAAGAGCAAAGATTAATTTTTTTAGCCTATTGGTCTGGATTTACCCTGTCCTTTGTGGTTGACCTCACGTGTTGCAATGACCTTGTTGAAGACGGCAGCGAGTGGCTCGTTCTCGCCAATGACACGAGATGGTATGAGAGGAGACATGATTAGCTGTCTCTGACGGATGTACGTTTCCATGGCAATCCTAGAAAAAGAGATTCCAAGAGGAAAAGGACAAAATTGAAGAAAAAAAAGGCTATAAAAATATAGCCTAGGGTAACAGTGTATGATGGACTCTGCCCAAAATAAACAATAAATGCAGGAAAAGAACAAAAAAACATGAAAACAGAAACTACTACCATGCAAATGAAGGATGTTATAATCTCATAAAGGACACACTCACTGTTGAAAGGGGATGAAATACTGCTTATCATCGTCATCAATTTTCCCATGGGCAATATCAGTGATATCCATGACTGTAGACACAAAGAAACATGAGGCTAGTGCTGATCCGAACCACAGATACATTACATTTAATTACTACATTCGATATCGTTCACATTTCCTGAGAGGGAGAGCAAATATCTCGCATTTTCAAAGTATTTGTTTTCAGATTCAGTATTCGAAGGCTAGATATGTGGCGCAAATTGTTCATTTTGTCTTCCTACTGTACATTTCTTAGAATGTTTCAATGCTGATAAGAGATTCATTTAGAGTCTATAGGAACCTTAATTATTCAATCTAAAACAACAGCAATGCTTGCTACCAATAATTGCTTTTGATCAAACTTAATAGAACAACTCTTATTGACTCGGGCCATTCAATACGTAAATGAGTTTGTTTCTTCATTAGAACAGATTTGGAGAAATTTAGTATTACATCACTAATTCACCAATGGATCCTCTGCAGTGAATGGGTGCCGTCAGAATGAGAAACCAAATAGCTGATAAAAACATCACAATAGTTCACAAGCAATCCACACCACTTCAGTCCATCAATTAATGCTTGTGAAGTGAAAAGATGCATGTTTGTAAGAGACAAATTCAGACTGCTACTTCTGGCTAAAATACAAGTCCTCTATCCATAATATTGCTTTCTCTAGTGAAAAAGTGAATCAGGAGAGAAATATACACAGACCAAGCACCGTTTACAAGTGAAAACAGTCTTAAACAAATATATCTGTGGATTTTAATGTGAGAGGACAACAGGGGATTAACTTTTCACTAGAGGAAGCATTATTATAGATTCTCCACTATTTTGGCCAGAAGCGATGGTTTAAAGTTAAAATTCTGATGGCACCCATTCACTGCAGGGGATCCATTTGAGAGCGTGTGATGTAAAAATTTCTCCAAATCTGTTCTGATGAAGAAAAACTCATCTACATCTTGGATGGCCTGAGTAAATTTTCAGCAAATTTTCATTTTTGGGTGAGCTATTCCTTTAGATGCAACGTCCAGCTCTCTAAATTCGTACTCACAACCATTAAAAATGGACAGACATGTTCACAACGAGGTAAATCAGGTGTTGCCTGTGCTCAGGTTTAAGAAAGCTACAGGCTGAAAATGATGCAATGTGTCTTTGAAGCTTATGGTTAAAGTGGCTTTTTTCTTCTTGAAAAATACAGTGCAGGCATTCAACCTGACGTTAATGCGTACAGTGACTCAGCAGCAAAACAAGGGTCAAAACATTTGACAACATCCTTTTGAAACAAAAAGGAAACACTATTTTCAGCAAATGCAGGTCACCTGTAGGTTTGATACAAACATCTATTGATAATGTAATCATTTCATATGACATTTTGAAGTTCAACCAAAAGGAAAAGTAACAATAGTAAAGCTTGGTCTTTCAGCTAATAGCAAGACTGAAAACTTTAAACTGTAATGTGATAACAGGAAAAAGAAAATAGAACAGAACACTATAAGATGTGAAACATTGTGTGAGCTTGACTGGGAAAAAGTCATTCTTTTCAACAGCAAACTGGCAATACTGATAATGTCTTTTGCTCAGATATCTGACAATGTGAGGTAGTGCTGAAGTGACAAGGACAATAGTAAAAGTGCTGTTATCAAAATATTAAAGAAGCAGTATGGTGTGATTCTCTTAATGCAATTAAACCTTTGTGAACACACACGTCATCTGTAGGGTTAAAATCTATTACCACAAAAAATGAAGTTGACTCATCCCTCCAGATCATGAAAATAGATGAAAAATGCCTTTGGAGTAATGCACTTAGAACTGAAGCCCAACAGCCAAGACAGCTGAACAGCTTAAAAGCAGAAACGTCTGTGGTGTTGTTGTTTTTAAAGCACTTACACGCATTCGTCAGTAGAACAAAATGTGTGTTATTTGAGCTGTAAAGCTGTCTGAATTGTTATTTTGAGGTGGAGTAATTCCAAGGAATAGTTCACCGAAAACTGAAAATTAGCAGAAAATGTCCCCTTAGGCCATCCAAGTTTGTTTGTTCATCAGAACAGGTTTGGAGAAATGTAGCATTACATCATTTGCTTACTAATGGATCCTCTGCAGTGAATGGGTGCCGTCAGAATGAGAGACCAAACAGCTAATAAAAACATCACAAAGATTTACACCCGTCCAGTCCATCAGTTAACGTCTTGTGAAGCAAAAAGCTGGATGTTTGTAAGAAACAAATCCAGCATTAATGTATTTGTTAACTTCATTTTTAGATGTTACTTCTGGCTAAAATACGAGGCTTTTCTCCAGTGGACTCATGAACTCATATTTTGTCCAGAAGCAACAGGTTGAAGATAAAACCCCTTAAATGATGGATTTGTTTCCGACAAACATGCAGCTTTTCACTTAACAAGATGTTAACTGATGGACTGGAGTGGTGTGGATTAATCAGCTTGTTAGATTCTCATTCTGACGGCACCCATTCACTGCAGAGGATCCATTGGTGAGCAAGTGATGTAAATTGCTCAGAATCTGTTCAAATGAAGAAAAACTTACATACATCTTAGACAGCCTCAGAGTGAGTAAATATTCAGCAATTTTTTATTATGAGTGAACTCCTTTAACCAGAACTGACTGGCCAACTAATGGCAAACACAATGTTAGATATACCATCAACTAACAATAAAGAATCTATTTCAAAGTCCAGAACCTGCTACTCCAAACGGCCGCCTCAGTCCTCCTGTGTGTTTCTTTCCCTCCTTCAGCTCCATGCAGCCCACACGGATGATCTGACACACCAGGAAGAGACGCTGTCTGATGAGGTCACTGCTGCTCAGATCCTAAACACAAAGACGCCACAGAACAAGAACAGCAGGAAGCACTTAAAATTGTTTCATTAGCACAAAGAAAAAAAATTCAATGCTTTTTTCTCGTTTTTAGATCTGCCATTCAAAAGTTTGGGGTCAAAACCTTTTTAATACTTTTATTCAGTAAGGACATTTTAAATTGATCAGAGGTGAAGTGAAGGCATTTAGAATGTTATAAAAGATTTCTATTTCAAATAAAAGCTGTTCTTTTGAACTTTCTATTCATGAAAGAATCCTGAAAAAAATGCATATTAAATGATTTTGGATGAAGGTCATGTGACACTGAAGACTGGAGTAATGATGCTGAAAATTACATTTTAAAACATATTCAAATAGAAAAATGTTCTTTTTAATTGTAATGATTTTTCACATTTTTTTACTATATTTTTGATCAAATAAATGAAGCCTTGATGAGGATAAGAGACTTCTTCAAAAATCTTTACTGACCCTAAATTGTTGAACGGTAGCATGTGGGACTACAAAAACCTGAGAAAAAGTATTCTTTTGATCTTTGTTACCGTGAAGAGTGCAGGAAGGTTGTTGAGTTTTTCGATCTCTTTCGGCATGCCTGTGCTGTCCCACCGTACTAGGAAGTTTTCACTATTAGACAAGACAAAAACCACTTTTTCTCCACTGAAACTGACACACGCTCGCTAGGTACTAGCTGTGATATATGCTGGTGTACTTCAGCTTTCAAAGAAATAATCATTCACATATTTCAAACACTTCTTGTGAGGAATTCATATGTAGAGGACATTCTTCAATCTCCTTCTGCTACTTATAAACAACATAGAGAAAAAAAAGAAGAGAATCAAAAGAAAGACTGACTCACCTAATAAATTCAGATTTGTCAGGATCGTACAATGACATGAAGAGTTCAGCGTCCTCGCCGATGTTGCATACAAAGTTTCTGAGATTTATTAGAAGGCTGTACGTGTGCACACTGCTGAAGAGGGTCTGACGCCGCTTCTCCAGGTTCTGAAGTCGCATCTACCAAAAAAAATGCAAAATTCATGATCTGTGACAAGTAGTGGACAGTTTGACTAAAGTTCAATAATGCCTTCAAAAACTGAAACTGTGCTGAAACAGTAGAGCATGGCACTAACAATCCCAAGGTCATTTGACAATTCGCAGAGAATTCATGAACTAATAAAATGCACACCCTAAACGCAATACAAGTTGCTTTAAATATACCAAATGCATATTTGAAAAAATATTTAATTTAACCTTCAAGAACACTTGTGAGGAAAGTCTAAGAGTGTTGTGGTAAAAATTATGATGAAAATTTAATGTTTTGAAAAAAAAAAAAAAGGATTTTAAAAAGATTTTGAGACCAATTTTGCAACAAACTAAACATAAAAATGTAATATTTAATATTTAGAAAGCAAGGTTTTAACACCACACCAATAGCAGATTTTTTTTTTTTTACTTTATTTAAAATACTGTTTTCTATTTTAATTTGCTGCTTCTCTAAATGCAACTTTGCACAAAGAATCTATCAGTATGTGTATCAGTTATTTTGTGACTTTTGTTATGCATCTCCATTTATTATGGACTACGGTAGTTTTATGCTATAAAATGTTAATAAACATATTTGACAAATAAATAGGCTACAGTTTGCTTATTTCATTTACAAAACAGAACAGCAGAATAACCAACCAGTATATCTTTTTCTCTTTAGCAGACCGTTTGCATCACTTCATTCCTGTTCCATTTTTACATTCCAGTTCGAACCATGCATTTGTACAGTTACCAGCCAACTATTTTAATTACACATCAAAGCCAATTTGGCAATAGTCATATGCCAATTCTGGACCTGGGTTTCAACATGCAACTAAAAAGAAAACATTTTCAATGCACAAAGCAAAACAAGTGTTTTACCTTCTCCTCCTGTATCCTCTCATCAATACTGTGTGATGCTGACTCATGAGCCCTGAATAGACTGACCGTGCTGGTGCGTTCAGGGTCTAATGTGTTTCCTGCTTCATCGCGCACCACTAAATCAAGCCCCAGAATCCTGTGCAACAGACACAGGCAGATTCTACAACACAAGAATACTAACACATCCCTAGCGTATTATTATAATCAGTTACATACAGTTTTAATGCATTCCAGCAACTTAAATTGGGTAAACTCAAAATGTATGCTTCATGGCATCAGTAAATCACAAATTCAGACATTCGGGGCCCTCAAATGAAAAGTTATTCAAATATCTGTTTGGTTAAACAACACGAGGAAGTACAGGAAGCCAAACCGCACCTGTTCCCATAATCGATTTTCGCTGTGACTTTTTTCTTGAGCTCCACAAGGTCGTCGTTGGGAAGCGTGCCGGACACAAACTGCGAGCGGTACTCGATCAGGCTGTAGGCCATCTGCTGAACGTTCCGGAACAGTGTGGTCTTGTTGCTCTGGTATGCAGACGAACAGGTGATTAAAATGATAGCATGGTTTACAAAACACTACGGATGGGATTTGTCTTTGTTGAACAAACACATCGTGGGAAGCGCTGTGTTGAGCTGAACCGCACGGTGAGGTGAACTGAAACAAACCGCAAAGGCGACACAGGTGGGTTCACATACCACATAAAGCTTGTGCCATATTTGTGTCCATTCTCGTAATGTAGTGCCCAACTCCTGGACCAAGGGCAAATCTGTAGGTACAACAGTCTCTTGTTTCCTGTACATCAACAGAAGGTTAGAAGAAAAACATGATTTATTCAGGTTCTCAAAAATACAGATGTCACTCCCAGTTCTTTAACCTTCAGAGACCCAAGCATTGATGCAAATTCTTTTAAAAATGTCTTTAGGAAGCCATAGTTATATATATTTAAAAAAAACAAACAAAAAAAAATTTTGTTTACAAAATTTGAGAGCTACATTTGCAAAATTGCAGAGCAAGGCATTTAGGGTGGTGAAAGTGTTTTTTCACTAAGTTTTGAAGTCACAAAACAATTCAGCATAGTAAATAAAATATTTCAAGCAAAAAAAATCTATTTCAGTGAGAATATTCACAAAAAGCTAAGTTTCGTTATTTTACCATTAATTTAATGCAACAAATATTCATATTTTATCAATAATGTATTAATTTTAATACAAATCTATTGTATATATATTCATATATATTTTAAAAATTGTATACAGTATATAATATATAAGGTTAATAAATGCTGTAAAAATATATATTGCTCACTGTTAGTTCATGTTGTAATTAAAGCAATAACTAATGTTACAAAATGACACTTAAGTGTAACCAAATTATTTTTGTATTTTTGTAACATTCACTGAACCGGCTCATTTGTGTGAGAATTTCAGGGCATGTAAGTTTGGTTTTATTTAATTGCTTCATAAAAAAATACTGCATAAGCCTTCTCAGAAAGCTGGGATATGTTTATCTCTGTAAAATTTCATGATCCCAGAATATTCATACACCTCACCGACCTTCCAAACTAACTCAAAATGCATATTCTGAGGCCTAGAGCGCAGTTGCATTGACCTCTATATAAGACATCCTAGTTAACTTCAGCCCACCCATGAAACACTCAATAAAATTTCATAAGGCTACATCAAAGTCATTTGGAAAAAATTATATATTATTTACTAAATATACTCAGTCTACATTTCTGCAACAAGCTGCCTCTTATTTACACAGGTTTATATAAAAATATTTCAGGTCAAACACATACTTAGAAGATTGCTAAATTTGGTCCAAAACACTCAGTAAGTGTGTCAGTAATGCAGTGACCATGTTGTGTGACTTTGGTATGCTGGAAAATTCAGGCTATATTTTCTTGCCAAATGTGTTGCTACTTCAGAGCATTTTAACCCCTGTTTATGAATTATGCATTATTTAACTGCTTTGAACAAGTGTCACAATTGTTCTACAGTGGGTCTATGAGGGTAAACGAGCAAAACTATAAAGCCAACGCCAGATGACTGTCACCGTAGACTCTGCTGACAGCACATGCTTAATTAAGTGATAGACAATTTGTCATTAATGAATTATAGAGCATAATTAACATGTGATCTGCCTCTTACCCTGTTCCCTCAACTTTCGCTTCTTTCAGATGAATATAGTTGGTAGGGAAAATGCCCTTTGAAATAAGACAAAGAAGCATTTGTGAGAACCCACGCAATTCATTCCGCCTGCTGCAGAATGTCAGGTAATGATTAGATTGTCAGTTTATCAGTAGGATGATAATTATCCTAACACCTTTTGTGATTTCTGTCGTAGTGTGTATCCTCGGTACCACCCTGGGGGAAGGAGAGAGAGAGAGAGAGAGAAAATAAAGAACAGATCTTTGAGACAGATGATGCCACATGGCAGATGCTGCTATATATTATTTATATAACAGAATAAGGCAGATGTTCAGTTTGCTCAGAGTTAGCAAAATCTCTAGAGAAACTAGGGTAGATGTAAATAGCAAAATCAGGTTTTCCATTCTTAAAAAAAGGAAATGGAATATTTTAGATTTAAAAAAAAATATATCATATCTACAAGAGGAGAGACATGAATGCAAGCACTGCAATGTCATAATCAACAGCTGGAAACTCTGTATTGTCTTTAAGCAATGACTTTCTGAGTTAGAGGCATGTAAATTAGATAATCATGGTGGCAGCTGATTGGTACTAATGATAATAATAATGGTTTCTTAGTGAATGTTGACAGTACAATTTAGTTTGTGTGCATTTTGTGTGCTGTCGAAAAAGAATGCTATAAAACTTTCCAAAAAATAGCGAGTTTACGAGGAGACAGACTTTAATTACATTTCCCACCATTCTCTTTTGCAGAACAAGAATGCTAAAATACACAATGCACATTGTTTTGCTACTCATTTTGTTGCACAGGTGCTTAAACATTTGTTGTCAGGTAAACAAAAGAGAAAGGTGAAGTTGTCCAATGCTTTAGTCAGACAAATATCACTTCAATGCACATCATATATTTTTCCCAGAAGGACTGAAGTTTTGAGATCAGATTGTTGTTTTCTTTTAAAGTTGCACATGGACAGCTAATTTAAAAGCCCTTGTTTTAGCACAACGCTTGACTGACAGGAGAGTAGGTGGTCCATCACTGTTGTCTGACACACATCAGGACACATTTGCATTAACACTACAAATGCAATCTAGTTACATGCAGTTTTGCCTACATCAAAGAATAGTTTGAGTGATCACAACAAGGTTTGGATGGTGTTTATGCTACAATTCAAAGGTTTTTTTTAAGAAAAAATTGATCAAGTGACACTAAAGACATTTACTGAGAAGCATTACAAAACCTTTTTATTTCAGATAAATGCTGACCTTTTGAACTTTCTATTCATCATAGAATCCTGAAAAAAGTACTATGGTATCAGCATAGAATCATTTCTGAAGGATCACGTGACACTGAAGTCTGGAGTAATGATGAAAAATTCAGCTTTGTATCAGTAATAAATTACTTTTGAATATGTATATATATGTATATATATATATATATATATATATATATATATATATATATATATATATGTATATATATATATATATATATATATATATATATATATATATATATATATATATAACAATAGAAAGCAATTATTTGAAATTGTACTAATATTTTACAATACTACTGATTGGTTTTACTGCAATTTAGCTCTAATAAATGCAGCCTTGGTGAGCATAAGAGACTTTTGAACTGTAGACAATTCTATTTTCACCAGCAAAAAAAAAAAAAAAAAGAAGAAGGTTTTAAGTCAGTTATTTTGATCTTTTACTGTAGTGTGTCAGCAGGAAATATCAGTTTACATTTCCAAATATTCATTTTGCAATTAATTGTAATAATCCAGTGAGATTTTTGTTTGCACAAGGAGTCTGACAACAGCCAGTGCTCCACACAGAGATCTGATCTCTTCATCATTCAGGCTGTCTGGAATGACATGAAGAAAAAGAACAAACTGAGACAAATTAAATCCAGAAGAACTGTGGCAACGTCTCCAAGATGCTTCAAGAAACACACACATATAGGCTACATATATACACACACACACACACACACACACACACACACACACACACACACATACATATATATATATACATATATATATGTGTATATTTATGTGATCAGAATTGTTGTTACCCATGCTAAATATGATCAAAGGCGGCTGTGAAAATAAACCTGCATTATTAATCCTTTTGATCTTTTATTTAAAACAAAATCAAAAACAACTGAAACAATTGAAAATGGGGAGAAATCTCATTATGAAATTTAAAAAAAAATTCTTAGAAATTCTTATGAGTAAAATATCCGTGAGGTGCATTCCCATTCATATTGACAATTTTGAGTACACCAGGGTGATTATAAACATGAAATTATCCAGCCGTGGCTTCCTGTTACACAGGAATATAAATAGGAGGGAAAACAAAGGCCAAACTCCCTTAATAAACCATCACAATGAGAAACACCAAAGAATATATTTCTGATGTGCAGCAACAGATAATTGAGCTTCACAAATTCGAAAGTGACTTTAAGAAAAAGAGGTAGAGAAGTGAAAATTCCCATTTCCACCATCAGGGCAATAATTAAGAAGTTCCTATCAACATAAAATGTTTCGAAACTGCCTGGAAGAGGACGTATGTCTATATCGTCCTAATGCACGATGAGAGTTTGAGCGGCTAAAGACTCTCCAAGGACCACAGCTGGAGAATTGCAGAAAAGAGTCTCAGGGTCAAAAAACCTTAAAAATATATATATCAAACAGCATCTACACCACATGTTGTTTGGGAGGGTTTCAAGAAAAAAATAAAAATAAAAAAAATAGCAAGAAAAGAAAATGCTCTAATCCAAAAACAAACTCCAGCATATTCAGTTATCAGACACGACTGGAACTTCAAATGGGACTGGCTTCTATGGTCAGATGAAACTAAAAAAATTAGCTTTTTAGCAGCAAACACTCAAGATGGGTTTGGTGAACACAGGGATAAAAAGTATCCCATGTGTACAATGAAATATACTGCTGTATTTTTGATGTTGTGGGCCTATATTTCTGCTGGAGGTCCTGGACATCTTGTTTAGACACATGGCAAATCTTATGGGCCATGTTGTTAAATTGTTGAAAATCAATTTTGCATTTGAATTAAATTTTTGGATGTGTGCGGACCTTCTCTTTTGCGCGTGCAATGTTTCTCTAGCTTGCTACCCTGATGCCCGCCCTCAGTGCTCTCTAAACGCCGATGGCTCGCTTGCTCAACACAACCCAACGTTACAATATGCCATATTTCTAGCCAATCAAAGACGGTACTGCTAAATTCTGATTGGCTGCTTTGACAACCAATCACAACATTCCCCGCATTACCGACAGCGGAAGAGGAAAAATACAGTGCACGCAAAATTATTATGCAAGTTGATATTCTGATCATACTTTTTCCAAGCCCAATTTACTAATTCCAAGTGACATCAATCTTAATAACTAATATTAATCTTGTATTTAATCATTTATAACTGATTTATAATTGTTCATGAAGGCTGGAAGTGAAAAAAGCCTTATATTCAGGTGTGCATAATTATGAAGCAGGTTTGTTTACTAGGATATTCGCCAAAATGTGCATTTTGATGTAATTTTGTCTGTATTCACTCATCCATGGCCAAAAAGCGGAGGAGAGCTCAATTTAGTATTCATGGAAGCTGAAAACATCCCAGTTCTTGCATGGCCAGCATACTCACCGGACATGTCACCCATTGAGCAGTGTGTTCCAGTTCCTGCCAATATCCAGAAACTTCACACAGCCATTGAAGAGGAGTGGACCAACATTCACAGGCCACAATCAACAACCTGATCAACTCTATGCGAAGGAGATGTGTTGCACTGCGTGAGGCAAATGGTGGTCACACCAGACACTGACTGGTTTTCGGACCCCCCCAATACAGTAAAATTGCACATTTTAGAGTGGCCTTTTATTGTGGCCAGCCTAAGGCACACATGTGCAATAATCATGCTGTCTAATAAGCATCTTGATATGCCACACCTGTGAGGTGGATGGAGTATCTCGGCAAAGGAGTAGTGCTCACTAACACAGATTTAGACCGATTTGTGAACAATATTTGAGAGAAATAGGCCTTTTGTGTACATAGAATAAGAGATCTTTGAGCTCAGCTCATGAAAAATGGGGGCAAAAACAAAAGTGTTGCGTTTATAATTTTGTTCAGTGTATGTGTAACAGTAGCTGCCTATTACATCTACATAATTACAAACTGTAAGTACAGGCTGTTCCATAACTTAGCTACATGGTAAGTACATTTTGTTTCATGTAAGTACAATGGCTACTACTAAGTACTTAATTAGGTAATTACTCTGTATTATGACACCTTAAAATAAAGTGTTACCCAGTTATTTTACATTTGATTATTACATTTCTGTAGCGTATAGGCTAGCTGAACATTTATTTTAGACTGAGCTGAAAAACCTGAAAAGCACTGTTTACTGAACTTGTGTATTTTTTCTATTGTATTTATTTTCTGCTATTGCTTATAATTTGGTTATCTGTAGAAACTATTTTTAGCACTGAGCCCATAGTAGCAGCCAGAATTGTTTTTCCAATTGTTTGTATTCTTTATATTTAAAAAAAAAAAAAAAAAAAGTGTATAGCTTATTTTTTTGTTTTGAATGTCCCAATTGAGGTACAGGATGTGAAAATTTCAGATAAATGTTCATGTTATATATTTTGGTTGCATTTGTGAGTCAATAAAAATGTAGATTGTTGTTTAAAATAGGTATATAATATCATAATATCGACAGATATACTCCTGTATCGAATCGAATCGTTATCATATCGTAGAATTTTTTTGAGGTATCACAAATATCGTATCACTGGGTCTGAGAATCGTATCGTGACAAACGATCCGATTTACACCCCTAATATATACATTTTATATATATATATATATATATATATATATATATATATATATATATATATATATATATATATATTTTTTTTTTTTTTTTTTTTTTTTTTTTTTTTTTTTTGTGTAGCGCCCCCTGCCCTCTCGAGAGTTACTGCCCTAAAGTTCTATTAGGGTGGCGCACTGGGTTCTGATGATATGTCTCTCGACTAGTCTTAAACTATTACACACCTCTGGTATTATTACTATTTACAAGCTAAGCCTACAGGTAAGTATGGCGAATCCAGGTAAATACACCAGGTAATTATGGGTAAGTATAAAAACTAGAATGTTTTATTATCAAAATAAATAATTGAATAAATAAATAGTCAAATCTCAATAAATACATAAATTTCAATAAATAGAAAAAAAGAAATAAACGGATATATAGGTCAATAAATAAATAGACCAAAAAAGGTACCAAAATATACCATATACAGTATCAGTATCCAATGTATCAATGACAACACTTCAATAAAGGAAACTGCTCCCTTAAAATTTACCTTGAGTGACTTATGAGAATGAGAGAGAATGAGAATGAGCTTTATTGCCAGGTATATTTATACATACAAGGAATTTGTTATAGTGACAGAAGCTCCACAGTGCAACAGAATGACAGCGACAGGACACTGATAATAAAAAGAATAATATAAAAATATACAAAATAGACAAATGTACAAAATAGCAAAAACACAATATATAAATATAAATATATATATAAATAAAAAGTATGTGTGTTAAGTAAATAATGTATAATAGTGTTGTGTGTTTCACGGACTACCCTCTGTAGTCTTCTAAGGTCAGATTTGGTAGCTGAGCTGAACCAGACAGTTATTGAAGTGCAGGACGGATTCAATGATGGCAGAGTAGAATTGTTTCAGCAGCTCCTGTGGCAGGTTGAACTTCCTCAGCTGCCGAAGGAAGTACAACCTTTGCTGGGCCTTTTTTCACAATGGACTCAATGTGACTGTCCCACTTCAGGTCCTGAAAAATTGCGGTGCCCAGGAATCTGAATGACTCCACTGTAGTCACAGTGCTGTTCATGATGGTGAGTGGGGGGAGTGCAGGGGGGTTTCTCCTGAAGTCCATGATCGTCTCCTCAGTTTTGAGCGTGTTCAGCTCCAGGCTGTTAAGACTGCACCAGACAGCCAGCTGCTCAACCTCTTGTCTGTAAGCAGACTCATCACTGTCCTGAATAAGGCCGATGACTGTGGTGTCATCTGCAAACTGCAGGAGCTTGACAGAGGGGTCTTTAGATGTGCAGTCCTTCGTGTAGAGGTAGAAGAGCAGTGGGGAGAGAACGCTGATCTCTCTGGGCTGATCGTACGGGTGCTGGATGAGAATTTACCAAGCTTTACTTGTCTGTAAGGAAGCTGTTGATCCACTGACAGACAGAGGTGGGGACAGATAGCCGAGTTAATTTGGGCACATTTTGAGTGATGGGATGATGGTAGCGGATCTGAAGTCTACAAACAGGATCCTCACATAAGTCCCTGGTCTGTCGAGATGTTGCAGGATGTAGTGCAGTCCCATGTTGACTGCATCATCCACAGACCTGTTTGCTCTGTAGGCAAACTGCAGGGGGTCCAGTCAGGGTCCAGTGATGTCCTTCAGATAAGCCAAAACTAGCCTTTCAAATGATTTCATGGCCACAGACGTTAGAGCCTCAGGCCTGTAGTCATTTAGTCCTGTAATATTGGTATTCTTTGGGATGGGGATGATGGTGGAGCGTTTGCAGGAGGTGTGAATGGTGTTTTTTCAAACCTGCTGTAAAACTCATTCGTCTGCCAGTTGTTCCACAGTGCTGGGGGATGGTGTCTTGTAATTGGTGAAGTCTTTCAGACCTTTCCACACTGAAGCAGGATCACTAGAAGAGAATTGGTTCCTTAGCTTTCCAGAATAATTCCTCTTTGCCACTCTAACCTCCTTTTCCAGTGTGTATTTGGCCTGTTTATACAACAATCTGTCCCCATTCCTGCAAGCATCTTCTTTGGCCTGATGGAGGTGTCTGAGTTTTGCAGTGAACCATGGTTTGTCATTGTTGTAGGTTAAATCAGACCTGGTAGGAATGTACATATCCGCACAGAAACTGATATATGATGTTACAGTTTCTGTGAGCTCGTCCAGATCGGTGGCAGCAGCTTCAAAAACAGTCCAATCAGTGAGGTGGAAGCAGGCTTGTAAATCCCGCTCTGCTTCATTAGTCCATCTTTTTATAGTCCTTAATACAGGTTTAGCTGATTTCAGTTTCTGCCTGTAGGTTGGTATGAGATGAACTAAACAGTGATCAGAGAGCCCCAAAGCTGCCCGTGGGACAGAGTGATATGCATCCTTTATTGCTGTGTAACAGTGATCCGGTATATTTCTGTCTCTGGTGGGACATGTGATGTGCTGTTTGTATTTTGGCAGTTCACGGGAGAGATTTGCTTTATTAAAGTCCCCGAGAATGATTAAAACAGAGTCTGGGTGTTGTTGTTCTGTCTCTGTGATCTGATCAGCCACTTTCTGTAAAGCTGAGCTCACATGCGCTTGTGGAGGAATGTAAACACTCACGGGAATGAACGAGCAAAACTACCTTAAAAAGGATCTTGATCCGCCAATCAGAATACACCATCCAGTTAAGGGGGTGGGACAATTACATTTACAAACCAATCAGTTTGCATACTGAAGGTTATAAATATAGGTGAACACTCTTAAAAATAAGAGATCGGGTGACACCATAAAATTTGACCCTGCTGGTTCTTCCACTCTGGTGAACCTTTAATGTGTATCACCAACCCTCGATGCACAATGATATACTGTTGATCCTTGGGTTGGCCAAAGTCACTGTAGCTTAACTTGACCATAGGCTTTATTATCCTCTTCAGTCGATGGTACACCTGTTCAGTCTCCTCTTTGAAAGCATGACCAGACTGACTGTCTCCTCCTTCAGACTCCTGTATCTCTGCCAGTTGAGGGACAGGTTGTGAAATGTCTAGTCTATCTACTAGTTTACCTACTGTTCTTCTTCGTCTTCGTCTCACTTGAGATGATCTGGTATGCATCGGTCTTTGCAAGTTCCGAAATCTGTCTGGATTGTAATAGCAACTCGTACTAACATCACTGTCCAATGATGCATCAACGACCTCACTCTCTTTTGAAGTTGCTTCCTTTTTCCTTGACGGCTTTCTCTTCTTTCTATTGTCAGCTTGGGCTTGAGTCACAGGTGGTCTTTGGACGTCCTCTACAATGATATCATCTCTAAAGTGCTTTTCAGACTTCATTTTATATGCATCATACTGCTTGCCTCTGGAAGGGACATTAAAATTTCTTGGGCCATTCCACTTGACTTTCCTTCCAGGCCAGTCAGTGTCATTTTCCTTGTAGAGCGGATGAGGTACACTGAATGTTTGAGGACATGTCTGGATTCTGAAAGTGTGCGCTACATTGGTTGATCCAGTATCTTGACTAAGGATAACAAGACATTGGAAGAAACTAGCATTGGTGCCAGTTATGACCGGAACCTGTTGTGAACCTTGCGATACGGGGCAGACCAAGGCCAGTAATGACTGGGTCTCCTCAAAACCTGTGAGAGGAGCATGGAAAGACACATCAATCTTGATGTACCCCTTGTACGGGTAGCTGGAGGAGCTGACTCCCCAAAGTGACAGACCAGTGAGAGGATGCAGTTTCACATTAAGTAGGTATCCATTATACCATGTATCAAACACAATGGTGACCTGAGATCCACTGTCTAATAGAGCCTGGCAAGGACATCCATTAATTTTTACTGAGACGGTTGACGCAGAGCCCACTAATCCCTTGGGTAGGCTGCTTGACCCACTGGTTCTAGTCTGACTTATGTTTGCAAAACAAGCTTGGTTCTCATTGGTACTACTTGGATTAACATTCTCTTTCTCCCTTTTACCTCTTCGTATGGAATGTACCAGCTTCTGAATGACCTGTGCAGAGTAGCAATATGGCCAAAGGTAACAAAAATAATCATCTTTGTTCTTGGTAGGTCTCCTAACAGTAAAAGGAGTAGACTTGGCTTGAGGTTGAACATGTTGAACTGGCTGAATGTGGCTCACACTCAAAACAGCTAGCTGCTGCTGTAAGTCTTGTACTTGTACTTGTTTCTTGAGCATGTTTACTTCTGAAAGCTGATTTGTCTCACTTCTCATATCTGTATTTGACTTAAACCCTTGCATCACTGAAGAAACTGATACAGAGGTCAGGCCTTCATCTAACCGTGCACACAGTTCCTGAATGTCAGCTTTTAACTCCTTCACAACAGATAAAGTGAGAGTAACTTCCTCCTTCAACTGTACCATTTTTACTGTGGTACTAATTTTCTGTCCTCAGCTTCAAGAATTTCATTCAGAAGAGCTAAGAACGTGAGTGGGTGCTCTTTCCTCTCTCTCAACCACAACTGTAAAAGCATCATATCTGCTTCAACAGCACCTCGTATCAGCTGTTCTCTGACTCGGTCCATCATCTGTGGAGACAGTCCACCTCTCTGTACCACCTTGTTGAGTGACTTCTTTATTCTACGCAGAAATTCTAATAGAGCTTCACCACGACTTTGACGAAGGAGGCGGAAGGCAAAATACAAATCTTCTCCAGATTCAGAGGTTCCCGAAGGTGCTTTCCAATGCCTCAATGTATTAAAGAGCGCCAGCATCTGTACTAGAGAATCGAACTGCTTCGACGATTTCAAGAGCGGGACCCTTTAAGCTTTCCATTATCCTTCTCCTTTTTTATTTTTCAGAACACTCACATACTGAAATTATAAGGCGGGCTTGTTCAATCCAATTCTCCATGATTTCTTCTTCAGATGGAGTGGGAACAGTGGCTGAAAAAGTGCGCAATCGTCTGTATGTGCTGCTGTCGCTAGGTGGGATGACTGTCTTTCCTAGAAGTTCACCAACTGCATGGATGATGGATTCAGGCGTGCTGGCACTTGAAACACTTGACCCGACAGAAGATAACAACTGTTTTAAAACTTTTCTGCAAATCCCATGATTTTGCTTACCCATATTTGCATACTGAAGGTTATAAATATACACTCTTAAAAATAAACACAGTAAGGAACTTAAACGTGAATGTTTACAATCAATATACACTGGCATTAAATCACACTAGAAATAATGTAAAGGCTTAATTAACCTTAATTATAATTAAGTTTACCCAGGGTTACATATATGTATGTATCTATGTATGCATGTATGTATATGTATATGTATATGTACAGGGCCTAAAATTAATACTCGCCAAGTGTCAAATGCAAGTGAAAATCGACGTTGGCAAGTAAATGTAACAGTGTCGGTCGACAGTTGGCGGGTAAAACTTTTCCGAAATATAACAAAGCAATGTAGTGAGAAAAACAGCCAGTTTTAAAAGGGATTCGCTGTTTCTGGCGTAAGCGAATAAAATAATCTTTTCTGAAGACAAGATCCTCGTGATTAGCTGTTCTGTCATAAGCGACAAGAGCGAATCAAATACGTTAATAGGATACAAACGGGCTGATAAGGTCAGAGCAGTGTGATGGCCGCTTGTCCCTAAACACGGTTCTAATAACTTTTACCTGAGAAGATACTGCTGCTTCATTTCAGAAAATTAACTTTTCCTTTCTTTATTCTTCATAGCTCAAGAATATGCCGACACATAACTGGGGTTACGCCGCCTAAACGGTACAGTGAAGTAGGCTACATTTGGCTGTACTCAAACAACGTGCCGCTCAGACAGAACACCAGTAGTCCTTCAATGGACGAAAACACACACAATTATGTCAAAATACACAGGTTTGGCGAGTTACCTCATAAACGTGGTCTTAAATGAGTTATTAAAGTCTTAAATTACCATAAAAAGTTTGGAGAAAATGTGCATCAGCTTTTAAAGAGATAGTGCTGCTTTTAAAATAAAACCTGCTGAAGTCTGTCATTGATGGAAATCAAAGAACAAAGGAAAAAAAATAAAATAAAAATCACTTGACTGCTCTAGTCGCTGATTAAGAAAGATTAATCTGTGTAGTTTATGCATATACAATTTATAGTTTATGTGAAGATTGTTTTAAAATCACTTAATATTTCAGAGCTTATTAAATGTTAACAATAATGGCTTTCATTTATACTGTAATGTTGAATCGCTATAATTAATAGGTAGAATTGAGGGAAAATGCAATAGAAACACCAGTAGCAGTATTGCTATCAATAGGCTACTTAGTAAAAATATGCCATTAAAAGCATATTTAAAATATACTATTTTTGTTGTTTCTACATTAATTTGGAGGTTCAATGTGAAATTATCATGATTAATTACAAAAAAATGTGATTTTTTTTGTTGTTGTTGATCTATTGACAAAAAGCACTAATGTTAACCTTTTATAGATTTTAGATTTCAATTTAATTTCTAATTTTATAGGTCCCCCCAGAAAGAGATCAAGATGGCCCCCACCCCCTTGGCCCCATTTAAATTTTCAATTCGATAATCCAGCCCTCAAATGAAGCTAACTGTATAGCCCTGCTCTAATCCATTAACATGGGTGCGGAAAAAATATGCACCACATATGCACTGCAAACTGAGTATGTGTGAAACAGGCGTAACACGATGGTCTGCTCCGTTTGCCAAAATCATGCAAAGGACAAGAATCTCAATATTTTTTAGGGACAAAAAAATAAAAGATAAATCAATAAATCTCTTTGTTGTTGTTTTTTTCTTGTAAGTAAAGTAAAGGACAAATTAAAAACATTGCAAATATGTTTAGTCATTGTAGTAGTAACGAGTTTCATGGCCGGTAAAATAATCTTTTGGCTGGTAAATTTCATCACATATATATATATATATATATATATATACACACACACACACAGTGCCCTCCAAAAGATTAGTTTAACATCAAAAGATGAATATGAGACGAGAGATCAGCATTTCAGCTTTTATTTCCAGGTATTCATATCTGAATCTGACACACAACTTAGAAGATATCACCTTTTGTTTGAACCCACCCTTTTTTCATGTGAGCAAAAGTATCGGAACAGATTGACTTAAACTAGATTAAATTGAATAAGACTTCATATTTAGTTGCAAATCCTTTGCTTTCAATAACTGCATCAAGCCTGTGACCCATTGACATCACCAAACTTTTGCATTCTTCTTTTGTGATGCTTTTCCAGGCTTTCACCGCAGCCTCTTTCAGTTTTGGGGGGTTACTCCCTTCAGTCTCTTCTTTAGCAGGTAAAATGCATACTCTACAGGGTTTAAGTGTGGAGATTGACTTGGCCAGTATATAAAACCTTCCACTTCTTGCCCTGATGAACTCCTTTGTTGTTTTGGCACAATGTTTTGGGTCATTATCTTGCTGCATGATGAAGGATCTCCCAATAAGTTTGGTTGCATCTTTCTGTAAATTGTCAGACAAAATATTTCTGAAGACTTCTGAGTTAATTTTGCTGCTACCGTCATGTGTTACATCACTGATGAAGATTATTGAGCCTGTCCCAGAAGAAGTGATGAAAGCCCAAGCCATTACATTACCTGTGTAATGTGTACTATAATGTACACTGTGTTTCAGATGAGCTTCTATGTTTGGGATCATGAGCAGATCCTTTCTTTCTCCAAACTTTAGCCTTTCCATCACTTTGGTCCATAAAATCAGTCCATAAAACCTTGTCCCAGAATTTTTGAGGCTCGTCTCCTATTCTTCTCGCTAATGAGTGGTTTGCATCTTCTGGTGTAGCCTCTGTACTTTTGTTCATGAAGTCTTCTGAGAACAGTAGATTGTGAAACCTTCACTCCTGCCCACTGGAGGTTGTTGCTGATGACACTAACAGTTGTTTTAGGGTCTTTCTTTACAGCTGTCACAATGTTTCTGTTGTCAACTGCTGATGTTTTCCTTGATCTACCCGTTCGAGGTGTGTTACGTAGTACACCAGTGGTTTCTTTCTACCTCAGGAGATTCCAAATGGTTGTACTTGCTATTGCCAGTGTTTGTGCAATGGTTTGATTGATTTTTCATCTTCTCTCAGCTTCACAGTTGCTCGTTTTTCACCCATAGACACCTCTCTGGTTTTCATGTTGGTTACACATCTAACTAACTATAAATGCAGTCTGTGTGGATCTGAAACTGAGCGCAGACATTCAGTGCTATTTATTGTTTGAATAATCAATTAATAGGACACACAAGGGCAACAAAACACACCTGTCAGTCACATGTTCCAATACTTTTGGTGACATGAAAAATGGGTGGGTTCAAACAAACGGTGACATCTTGTAAATTGTGTATCAGATCAAAAGATGAAAAACCCAAATGTTTCCAGTCTACAGCAAAAATAAAGGAATTGGCCTCACTGTTACAATACTTTTGGACTATAGTTTTAACGCAAATAAACATGACTGAACATGTCATGCCTCATGTAATCGCTCAATCAGTTTTTCAACCGCAGAAAGACATCAATAAAACAGTGTGGAAATAAAATATCACGTAGCATTTCATTTACCTCAGTAAGTCATCAGTGTCCACAGCTCGTTAGTTCACAAGAGAAATGAAGTCTAGAGAAGAGCATTTCACCAAATATTACACCATATACTCATTATATTTTACTAAACCTGTTAGTCTTAATTATTTAATGTATGTTTCAATTAATCTATTGTGAAACATTCTATGACAGCCAGTGTGTAATTGAATATATTTGAACAAATAACCTAGAAATTTTAGTATATTATTATAATTAGAATATGTGCAATTTACATGTATCGATACAATTTTTATTTAATTTTTTTAAGATGAGTGTTGATCATCTATTTAAAAATAAATAGTAATTAAATGTAAGTTTGGGTTACGTTGATAGGCCTAATTGTAACCTTATAATGTAAAAGGGCTCCCTATAGTTTTATGCATAAGCTGAGGTAGATTTGTATCACTTAGAAAATTTAAACTATAACTGAATGTATTTAAAGAAAGAAACTTGCTCAGTAGGGGTGTGACGAGATCTCGTGGCACGAGATCTCGCGAGATCCTACTGGTCTCACGAGAACGTGACGATATCCTCGCAAAATATTTTGCAATGTTTACATTAGAGCTGCACCATTAATCTTTAAAATTGCGCTTGTGATCTTGATTCAAACACCCACGCGATCTTATTCCTGAATGACAACGATTCTATTAAGACTGTTTCACATCACATCGCGAGTGTCAGTGGAGCATTAGATGTTGATGAATCAGAGGGTCGATCATCATCACACTTCCGATGTGAATGCTGTCAGACTAAACACGCTCCACTGACGCTTACGATGTGAAACAGGTGTTAAAAACATTCAGATCTGCATTCATGCTGCTGCTGATCCAGAAAGAGTTTTTTCAACCACAAATCATTATTTCTGTGTTACAGACATTTAAATAACAGAAGCACTGGGATAAAGGTTTATAGTTTGGGTATAAACACTTATTGTCTACAGTAGCGATCAAAACGAAAGTATCTTAACACTTGTATAGTAACGCTTATCATCTTCCGCCAGGAGGTGGCGACAATCCGTTTAAACATGTATTTGACATTGAATCATTCATTCAGGAGATTCCATTAGTGAAACAAGTCTTTATGAAGTGAGACACTGACTCCTTCATTGATTTTTTTTTTAGTTGTTCAAATGTATATATATATATATTATTTTATTTTTTTATTTTTTTTTAAATAAAGTAAATTACGTTATTTATTACGTAATCGTGATCTCCAATATTAAAAATAAATAAATAAAAAATTGTGATTCTCAGTTTATCCAGAATCGTGCAGCTCTAGTTTACATGTTGGTTATTACTGCATATAATTCATTAAAATATAAGTTTAATTTCATAAAGTATAAGTTGATTTCAAAATGCACCTACATTTTTTGCATTTTGTGTTTTTCAGTTGAATAAAAGACTATTTTCCTTATATATTTCATCGAGGATTTAAAAAAAAAAAAGTCTAAAAATCTCGTCTCGTCTCGTTCTCGTGAACCCTGTCTCGTGTCTCGTCTCGTCTCGTGGGATTAGTGTCTCATCACACCCCTATTGCTCAGTAAACCACTATTTCAAAACTGTGACGTTAAAACTGAGGTACGTACCGAACCGCCAAATTTGTGTACCGTTACACCCCTAATATATACACACACACACACATTGTTTTTTTCCCTGAAATCTCCCACTTCTAGCTGATGCATTAATCAATTTAAAAATTTAAAAATATATTAAAATACAAACCCGTTATTTAAATTGTAATATTACTGCTTTTTTTATTAAATAAATGAAGCCTTAAAATCTTGCCTACTCAAACTTTTCACTGGTAATGTACATTTACATTTAGCACGCATGATTTGTTCAGCCGAAAATGACAACTCTATCATTGTTACTAGACCCTTAAGTTGTTGCAAACCTAACTATCAATTGCTTTCTTCTGAATAGTTTGAATAACACTGGTGTCCAAACAACATTAGACCCCATTGGAGACATTTTTTAAAAATATCTTAAGTGTTGCATAGAAGACAAAAGCCTTACAGTTTTGCCATGACATGAGGGTAAGTAAATGATGAGAGAATTTTTATTTTGGGGTGAACTATCCCTTTCAGGCCAACTGTAAACAGAGCTTAAAAGGTCAGAGAGAGAGAAGAAAATGGTCACTGAAAACATTAACATTATAATTGGACTTTGTGTAAAACAAACTGTTACAAAGTGGTTGTAACTGTTACTGTTGCAATTTAAATCATGCAAGCAAATATGCTGCTTAATTTGAATGTTGCAGGCCACATATGAAGCTCTCAGAGCTTCAGCAGAACTCTGGGAGACCCCGGATTATGTGTTCAGTGCAAGTGTGAACACGCTATAAGAAAGTGTGGGTGGACGTGTCAAGACACGCTGAAACTCGACACTCACCTTCAAACGTCTCAAGTATGTGTACCGTGTCCCCCACCTGAAGACTCAGCTCTGGCTCTCCTCTGGCATCATAGTTATAGATAGCTGAAAATGAGACAAAAGGGTGTCACAGACTGCAGAGAGCAAAGAGAAACCAAAAAATAAAAACAACAAGGCTGCTGTCTGTCCTGTGAAAGAGGGGAAAAAAATGACAGCTCACCAACTGTTGAACAAGTTCTTGAGTGGAAAGTTCTCAATTTCTGCAGGGAAACAGCCACTTGACATGTCTGACGTCTATCGGTATGACTCAGATCTTCAAACTAACAGCCAAATGCAACCCAAACTCCCAATGAGATTACAATAAAAAAAAAGATTTTTAGAAGATAATGTGAGTTGATTTTGCCCTGGAACAAGCCACAACAATGCAATGACACTGCTATGTAGCTGCTAGGATTTTCAGGGTGGGGGTGGGCGGGGGGGATTCATTAAAAAAATAATAATAATAGATTTTTTTTTTTAAATCCAGTTTACTGTGCTTGTTTGTAGAGCCACACAATTTGCCAAAAGTTTGTCATTATATTTAACTATGAACATAAAATACTAATAATAACAATAATAATAATTATTATTATTGTTATACTAAAAATATACAAATAAATATAATTATGATATTATATATCATAATTAGTTAAATGTTATATGTCATAATTAAAAAACATTATGATGTGTGTCAATTATTGTTTATAATGCTTTTGGATTTTATTATTATTATTATTATTATTATTATTATTATTACTACTACTACTACTAAATACAAATATAAAAATACCAAATACAAATAACAATATAATTATAATCATAATCATATAAAATATTATTTTTCTATTACTTTACAACTGTAAAATTACATTCATGGCTGTCTTAATTCCTTCATTTTAAAATGTTTAACCATCAAATTTTTTATTTGAATGGAAAACCTCAGAAAGCCCTTAAAGCTTCTCTTGTTGATAAACGCATCTCATTGCAAGTACGGGAAGATTTTGTTGCATTTCCAAATGCACATCAAAGTGACGCAAAACTCAAGAGCAGATGCATATATTTATTCAGTTAAATCACAGCCTTTGCTATTTCAAAATCATACTTATCCATATCGTGAATTTAGTTTTATTTCAATTAGTGCTGTCAAAAGATTAATCGCGATGAATCGCATCCAAAATAAAAGTTTTTGTTTATATATGTGTGTGTTCTGTGTATATTTATTATATATATATATATATATATATATACACACACATACATATATATATAAAAATACACACACATGCATGCATATATTTCAGAAAAATGTTGTTTATGTTTATGTTATGAAGTCTGTATAATATAACAAAGGCATAGGTTGGGTCCCTCCAACACGGTCACCAATAGTAATAGCAATGCTTGCCTTGGCAAACACCTCTTAAAACACATATCTGTGTCAGTTTCACCATGCTGTAAGGGTTACACTAGACAATAGGAGAGTTTGTGCTGTACTTGGATGCAATATTGGCTTGCACAAACAGCATCTGAAATGTTGGGCACAGTGCAAGTGCTGAATTGTGGAATGTGAACATACTAAGAGGCGCTGAGTGCTTTCCTCTTACTAATAGTAACATTTTTTGGGCTGTTGAACTGCAGATGAACCTGAGAGTGCGTGTCTACACTACAAGACTGAAGGCCTGAGTTTTCCCTCCCTCTTCAGTGCTGAAGGACACTTGGTGGGAGTGCAAGATTTCCTCGTGCCATGCATCTGCCTCCACACTGCTTTCCATCTGTTGAATACACACAAAAACCAACGTATGTGTGTACAAAGACACAATCTAGGAAAGTTAAGAAGAGTAACATCCTCATTCCTCATACATATATTAGATTTCATTAAAGATACAGATCCAATCACTGAAAAATGATTGGCTGATATGATTGATAATGATTGGAGGTGGGTGATAAACCAGTTTATCAGCCCATTTAAATAAGCTGTCTAGTGTCATATGCGCAATGCAAGAATGCAATACACATGGATCACTTTAAAAATTCACGGCTAAAATGACCTGTCACTAAGCCCCACCCCCAAATGTGACAGTAAAGACATTTATAATAACGCAATTAAGTGAATTACCATAGAAATAAAAGCAGTTCCAAAGATCTAGATTAACTGCACACTATATCAGGACTATACTGGTTGTTATTTTTATAGGAAATGTAATTGTAGATGCTAATTTCCATATAATTTCCATCTAGCTAAAAGGGACAACAGTAGATTACAGCAAATCTTTTGAGAGCAAATTAAAAATCTACATATATAGTTATCATAATATCATTTTGTAATGCCTAAACTCACTTAAGCATTACAGGATTGATTTAATATTGACAAAATTATTGATTTTAGTTTCATTTTTTAATTATAAATTCAGTCCCGTATGTCCAAATCTTTTGACGCATTCAGAATCCAGAAACCATTTAATAATGTATGTTTCATACATGGACTAATTTTCTGTGATTGTCATGTCACAATCAGTGTTGACAGACATACACTACTGTTCAAATGCTTAGGTTTTTGAAAGAAATTAATACTTTCATTCAGCAAGGATGCAGTAGACACATTTATAATGTTACAAAAGGCTTCTCTCTCAAATAAATAATGTATTTATGAATGTTTTATTCATCAAAGAATCCTGGAAAATACATGTATAGCCAGGTTTCCACAAAAATATGAAGCTGCACAACTGTTTTCAAGACTGATAAATGATCAGCAAATCAGCATATTAAAATGATTTCTGAAGGATCATGACACTGAAGACTGGAATAATGATGCTTTACATCACAGGAATAAATTACATTTTAACATTTAGCCTATTACAATAGAAAACAGCTATTTTGAATTGTAATAATGTTTCACAATATTACAGATTTTACTGTAATTTTGTTCTAATAAATGCAGCCTAGTGTGCATATATTTTTTGTTTGTTTGTTTGTTCATTTGGATCCCCATTAGCCACTAGGCTATTCTTCCTGGGGTCCAACAAGTAAAAAACAAAATTACATTAATCCATAACAATAAAAACCAATACAATAAAACATACAAACCCAAAATTTGTGTGTGTGTGTGTGTGTGTGTGTGTGTGTGTGTGTGTGTGTGTGTGTGTGTGTGTGTGTGTGTGTGTATAGCCCCCTTATATCTCCAACCCCTGATGCATTAAACAATAAAAAAAGATAAACTACAGCTAAAAAAAGAAAGAATAAGGTTTTTCAATGCCACACTATCTACAGCGCACTGACACTCAGCCCAAGGGAAAATGGTTCAGGCCTTGTTCAGGCATGCACATTGTTCTGTTAAAATGAAGACTCGTAGATAAACTGAAAAGCTTGAGGCTACGTTTCACAACATGCTTCCACTAGTGCACTGCAGATCTCAAGCACACTCAACTGATAAATCTGTCCGCTTCTTTTCCACAGCAAAGTAGTATGAAGCAACTTTTCATTTCCGTTTAATCTGCAGCTAAATTTCCATAGAACAAGCTTACAATCTGACATATTATGAAGAAAATGCCACCATATCTCGTAACTTCCGCAACTCATAAAATCAGCCCATAAACTTCGGTCTGGTTCTCTCAGATTAATCATTCATAACACAGGTGCATGAAACTTCCCGTCCACACCCAAACAAATCCAGACCTCATTAAGGAGTGCCAAACACAAAGAATTTCATCACCCCTGGCTACATTTAAAATGCTCAGCAAAAAAAAAAGTGTGTGTCATTAAGACAAAAATACCATATTAAGACATTTTATCACTTTAAAAAAAAACTTCCACAGTCCAGGCATCGCAGACAATGATTCAGTTCACACACTAGGCACCATTTGAGCGTGTGATTTGTTTTCTCGGCCAAATGGGCCATAGAGGTGTCACAGTGTTGAGGCCTAGTGCATGCTGGGATGTGGGCTGTGCTAACAGGCTCCATTCTGACCGGTCTTTGTATGCGCTCATCTATGACATCACTGACAGGCAGGCCACACACTAGCACACTGCCACTTGTCACGTTGCCATGAGCATTTTCATACGCTTTGCTCGAGTGCAATGACGAACCAGGCCATTTCAGAGAGCAGTTGTGTGATCGCACAGTTTAACTAATGCCTTGTGGTTATAGTGACATGGAGAAATAGTGCTGACATTATGGTGCAAAAAAAAAAAACATGAATGACACAACAAAAATATTCTCAGAAGTGGACGTGGTTATAGTTCTATAGTGGTGAACGGAACTACAAGAAACATAATACTTGTGTTCCCATTTGCTCCATGCTAGTGTTTCAATGACCTTATAAAAGAGGAAAAAATACGGACAGGTTGATTACATTGGTCAGAAGACAGAAAGTTGTCAAACCTGTTAGAAACACTTGCACATCAGCTTTAATTAGTTTTTTAATGTCAAAGTAATATAACACAAAGTATAGTGTGATAAACATACATTATTTAAATAACAAAAAATTTAAAACTTAACTCAGTAAGAGTAGAAATGCATCATTAAGGGTCCATAATACCAAACAATGCACAAAATAGGATGTTTTTATTACCAGTTCCTCACCAGATGCAATTCAAATTCCTCAAATGCATGTCAAAATCCTCAGTGGCGGGAAAATCGGCCCAGTACGAACCAGACCGTTTGATGTCTGAGCAACAGATTACATATTCCTTAAGAACGCTCCACCACAACAATCGCCCTTGTGTGCGTTAAACTGGCCAGCCGACCGCTCTTGGCATGAACAGTAAGTACAGTACTGCACCACAGCAACAGAATAAATACACATGCAACAGCCAGGGTCAGAAAAGAAGAAGCACTCAGAGCAAGAAAAAGTCAACAAATGCGGTCCAAATATAAAAATGTGTTCTGAGTCTGTTATCTAACATGTACAGTATGACACAATGCTATATTCTAGGCCTGTGGTATGTTTTTTTTTTTTTTATTATTATGAGAATCATAAATTTTGTCAAGTATGTTCAAAAAATTGACACATTAAAGAATCAAGGCTCAAACCGTTCATTTGTGCATGTATATATATATTAGTGCTGTCAAATGATTAATCGTGATTAATCGCATCCAAAATAAAAGTTGTTTACATAATATGTGTGTGTACTGTGTATATTTATTATGTATATATAAATACATACACGTGTATATTTAAGAAAAAAATGTTATCTTTATATAATAAATATATTTATATATAATATAAATGATAAAAATATAAATATATACATGTAAACATGTGAATATTTTCTAAATATATACTGTATGTGTGTGTATTTATATATACATAATAAATATACACAGTAAACACACATATATTACATGAACAAAAACTTATTTTGGATGCGATTAATCATTTGACAGCACTCATATACAGTAGTCAACATTTGAAGTGGATCAAAACCTTTCATCAAAGTTGTCCTAAAACCAAAACACGTTCTTGTCATACAACTTTGATTAACTTTTTTGATCCACACACACACATATCCATATATCCATATCTGCACTATACACATACATATATATATATATATATATATATATATATATATAAGCTGTCGGCTGTCAGATTTTCTCTAACTATTATTTCAAAGGCTTTTTTTTGAAGAAGAAGAACATCATGAAGAAAACAAGGACTTGAAAATTACTTGAGACCAGCAGAGCGTTTACTTTGTTATGATATCTAGTGCATGTGAAGTTGATTTAATTTGACAAGCAACAACTATAATTGTCCTGAGAATTTATTTCAGTAAATTCAACTGAGGCATGTGACATAAATTGGATGGTTGCAATTGGAAGTATAGCATGTCAACCAACCACAAATGTACAGTATTTAAATGCCCTTATCAAGATGCAAACAATAATAAAACACATTTGCAAAACAACCCAGCCACTGAGCAGTGTGAGATAAAAGAGTTCATTCTGTTTGGTTTTATGGGTGTGTTAACCTGAGCTCATGTGCACAGATTAAAGTGACTGGAAGGGAAATGCTGTTTATGACTGTGATCACTGGAACTCTGGCGGCTTTGTTCCTGTATTTATTGTAATTGTATTGTTCTGTCAAACCTGCAGGGACGACATTCACTCTAATGTGTACTTATAAACAAACTTCAGTAAAACAAATATGTTGTTTGTGACCCGAAAGTGCAATGAGACACCCATCCAAACTTCTCTTACAAAATATGTCAACAAACTTATATCCTGTTGTTGTATTAAAGCATCTGAGTAGTTCATGTATGATAACTGACAACTTTTCATACAGGTATCAGAAGCGTGTAGTGTGTGTTCAGGTAAAGGTGCGGCTGAACGCTCCTCAAACTCCAACGCGACTTTCCAGAGTGAAACAATGAGTAAAAACCAACAAAAGCGCGTTGAAAAGTCACTCACCCACTCCATATTTCTCTCTTTTAGTGGGAATCCAGAGCGTCATGGCAGGAAAACTTGAGTGAAGTGAAATAAATCATATGAACAATAATGGTGTTGTGGAGTTGTAGGGCTGCAGCGGTCCGCACATCACAGTTCCGGTGTTACGCAAAGAACCGCTCGCTGCGCGCGTGTGACGCGCCCTCACTCAAACACACACACACACACACACACACACACAAGCAGACCGTAAAGTTTGTGATCATGTGAAACCTAAGTTATTTGAATTTCAAAAGTTTGTTTATGTATTCTTTTTCATTTTTAAATACCAAAAATAATAAACCTCTTAAATACTAAAATTCGTATGGAGATAAGGTCATTAATTACCATTATGCAACGGTTCAGTTCAACTAACAGGGCCTATAGGCAAAGTCACAAATATTCAAATATTCAGTTCATAGATAGATAGATAGATAGATAGATAGATAGATAGATAGATAGATAGATAGATAGATAGATAGATAGATAGATAGATAGATAGATAGATAGATAGATAGATAGATAATATAATTAGTATATACACACTGTCTGTCTGTCTCTCTGTCTGTGTGTGTGTGTGTGTGTGTGTGTGTGTGTGTGTGTGTGTGTGTGTGTGTGTGTGTGTGTGTGTGTGTGTGTGTGTGTGGGCGTGTTTTGCTATACTTGTGAGGACCAGATCTCAAAATGTAAAAATGCAAAAAGGTTTCTGTAAGGGGTAGGTTTAGGGGTAGGGTTGGTGTAGGGCAATAGAAAATATTGTTAGGTCAGTATGAAAACAATAGAAGTCTATGAAAGTCCTCACAAGTATAGTAAAACCAACATGTGTGTGTGTGTGTGTGTGTGTGTGTGTGTGTGTGTGTGTGTGTGTGTGTGTGTGTGTGTGTGTGTGTGTGTGTGTGTGTGTGTGTGTGTGTGTGTGTGTGTGTGTGTGTGTGTGTGTGTGTCCCAGGAAAACCAACCTTTTTTCTCTCTCTCTCTCAGCCCTGCAATGAATGAATGAATGAATGGAACAATGAACAATAAAACTAACATTGACTTTGTGTAGTAAATAGTCAGTCCGGTCTTTTGATGCAGTCTGCGGGATGCATACCTTAAAACCTTTCATTCTGCTTCTTTTTTTTTTTTCTACACTCTACAAAAAGGGAAATATGGACAAACCCAGGAATTGGGTTGTTTTGAGCCAGCGGTTGGGTTAGATGTTGCTGGGTCAAAACAACCCAATTGCTGGATTTGTCCATATTTCACCCAGCACTGGGTTGTATTTAACCCAGCATTTTTTAGAGTGTATTAGTCATTATGTATTTTCTTTCTTTTTTTCTATTTTTCCATTTTCTATTTAGTGCAGTTCCCCCAAACCATCCATCAATTTATCAGGGTGAAAAATTGCTACCTTTTTTAAAAATTATTACTGAAATATTTTTATGGACAGTGAACTGAGCCAGAATGAGATGAGATGGGAAGGAATGTTTGGAATCTTCTATTGTTACAGCAACTGCTACATCTCTCTCTCTCTCCCCCCCTCTCCCTCTCTCTCTCTCTCTCTCTCTCTCTCTCTCTCTCTCTCTCTCTCTCTCTCTCTCTCTCTCTCTCTCTCTCTCTCTCGTGTGTAAGTTTATAGGCAAAACAAGGTTTTGACACCAGAAAGCAATCAGTGACGTGTCACAGGCCCTGTATAGTTTTATCTAACAAGAGAACAGAAAACACACAGTTACAGTAAGTGCTGTATGCTGAAGGGCCGACTTCCCCATCCCCCCGGTTCCTGCAGGACCCCAGCTGTTTAAGTGTGGATTTAACTAACTACCCGCCTCATATGATTGCCACTTCTGTGTCTCCGGTTTATTTGGACAAAACAAATTCCATGATCCTTCTGCAAACACAGAGACCTTCTGTTGCCAACAAAATGTGTTGAGAGAACATTCTGTCATTCTGTTCTGGCTTATTGTTCTGCCTTCAATTTTGTACCAATTCAAGGTTTGGATGATTCAGCAAACGGCTGCGAGTGAAGCACATTTGGTCAATAGACTGAAATTCCTTTAAATAGTTTTTTTTTTTTTTTTAATGAAACTTTGGCTGCTCTGGCTGAAACTTACAAACTCTACCCAACAGTCAATACAACCTATATAAAAAAAAAAAAAAAATTAAAAAAAAAAAAAGTTTGATCCAATCATCAAGTTAAAACAAGATAAAACCGCTCTGAATGTATTACATTTAACTTCAGTGCCCTTTAAATATCATTTAACATCAACATATCAGTCAAAATCTTTAATGAACTTCAAATGTAAACAGGAGTACTGAAATACAGAATGAATCAGGCCCAATGACAGAATGTTAAATTAAGAGTCCTTTTATACAGGGACAGAGTGCCATCTAGTGTTCTCTCTGAGTCAATACTTTAATCTCAGTGTTTTATTCAAATCAGATATTCTAATTCTGAGGTAAAAACCACTGCGCAAAAGTAAACATTATGGCAACAATAATGCCATAGATCTACAAATTTAATATCTCATTTTATTTTATTTATTTTATTTAACAGTAGGGGTTTATTATTATTATTATTATCATTATTATATTGGAGGTTAAATATAATGTCTGGTTGTTCTTCTGGACTCTGAATCATAAACAGCATGAATGGAGTTGAAACCTGTCAACATTACAGAATAACCACATTTAAAAAAAAAAAAAAAAATCATTTATATATTTTAGCCAATTGTGCATAATTAAAATTTGTTAAAAATTTAATTTAATTTAATTTAATTAGCAGTATGATTTCTTTATTTCTTTATTTATTTTTATTGATTTATTTTATAGATTTTTTTTTTTTTTTTGGACTTTGGGTTACAAACAGCTGTAATGGAATCTGACCTGTGATTGTTAGCTGTCATTGACATACAGCTTGTCAACATTACAGAACGCCATTTAATTTATATATTTAGCCAACTATGTATAGTGTTAAATTGCTTTAAAAAAAAAATTGGGAAAAGGGTATTTTGTCCTGGATTTTTCAGTCATTAACTGACTAATCACTGAGGAATGTGCCCTTTAGCCAGCACACAAAACCTTCAGACTCAAAGCCAAAGTATCCTTAAGTGTTTAACAGACGCCAAACACAGTTAGCAGAGGAAGATGTTGAGGCAGTATTTTACTGTGTACTGCTAAGAAAAAAACAATGTTATGTCAGGAAAAGAAAATATTCTTATTTTTTAGAAATAGTGGATTACTCTCTAATTAAATAGAGGATTATTGTCTATATGTAAACATACAATTATCTATTCTAATCCTTTTTATATTTTAACAAGTATTCAACTGCAATAGACAGAAATATTTGGGCAAAAACACAATTAGCAAAGAAATAAAAACAGCATTGTATAGTGGAGGTCTGTGTTTACAAAGCACTGGCCATGGTTTACATATTGTTCAAAAAACCCTTTAGAATTTCATCAGCAAATACTGAGTGACACACAAAATGTATTTCTATATTGCATTTTGTGGGCCAAAATATTGCAATATTTAAATGATACAAAATGTCTGATGTATTTCTCTGGTAATGTATGACCATTCGGATGTAAAGCAGTGCTGCAAGTGTCCAGTTGAGGGAGCTATTGTACTTCAGAGCTCCACATCTGCAAGGTTTTGAAGTTTTATTGAAGACTGCAGACTGTCAAGCGCTGAAGCTTTTATCAAATGAGAGGCTAAAGGTATGAAAATACTGAAGGGTTTGGGATACTTGACTGATTGATAAAACAATCCTATGGAAATCAGCATTGTAGGCTACAAGATGTTTCGATTTTAATGTTTCCTGCCACTTTCAAATAACCTTTTACAATTATATTTATTTATTTTCCACAATACTCTATCCTTTCTGCCATTTATCTTAATATTTCTAACCCAAATCACGCACTAGTTTCGTCTCGACTTACTCCTCAGGAATCTGAGCTTGTGCTGTTAAAAAAATATCAGTTTTCTCAACAATCAATAGCGTGTGTTTCCTCAGCAGAATCAAGTGCTTGGTCCTTATTTTTCTATCAGGGTCATGAGGTTTGTTCCCTCTCAGTGTTAGTATTTATAGCACGTTCAACAGGTATTTTCAGCCAAATGTCGATCTTTCCTTACGCAGATAATTTATTTTATAGCAACCAAGAGGAAAATAATATTGCTCAGTTGCTCTTGTAGCTATTTCTTTTACTGTACAGTTTTGTCTTGGATGTTTCTCCTGAAATTTTAATAAATAAGCAATACAGTAACACTTTACAATAAGGTTCCATTTGTTAACATTGGTTAACTGCATTAGTTAAAGGCATAGTTCACCAAAAATGGAAAATTGTCATAATTTACTCACCCTCAAGTTGATCCAAACCTGTATGAGTTTTTTCGTCTGCTGAACATGAAAAAATATATTTTGTAAAATGTTTGTAACCAAACAGTTGCTGGTCCCCATTAACTTCCGTAATATGGGGTGGAAAAATAGGCTATGGAAGTCAATGGGTACCAGCAACTGTTTGGTTGCAAACATTCTGCAAAATATCTTCTTTTGTGTTCAGCAGAAAGAAATTCATAGTTAAAGCTGCAGTCCGTAAATTTTGCCTCTTTGTCGCCATCTCTGTTTGAAATCCTGGAATTGCAGCTTTTTGCAATTATCTTGCTTGCTCGTGAGTTGGCATGGCTGCAGCGGATGAATCTAATGTTTTGAGGTGAATGTGTGGCTATTTACTGTACTTAGCAATCACAGATTCTAGCCTGCGTCTTGGAATATATGACCCAAATAAGAATTTTCACCGTATATTGCCATCTGAACAACTAAGTAACAAGTCTGCCATGTTTGTTCTGACCAACTGAGGAAAAAAAACACTACCATAAATCGTGTTACCAATGGTGATTTAATCTAAAGATCGGTTAGCTCATATCACATCAAACCGTGCAAATTATTATTATTGTTATACTTTATTCTCAAATTATTAATGTTAATAACATCAGCATTGCGTGACTATGTGTATTAGCGTGTATACTACTGTGTATTAGCGTGTAGATTTCAATTTCTGTACAGTCTAATCTAATTGTCATGCCATTGAATTTCATATTAAGAAATTCTATTAACCCAAAAAGCAAATTATGCTCCTTTCGAACTGGTTTTCTTTAAAATATAAATCTTGTGTAATCCCAGGCTATCTGTAATCAGATGCACATTTAAAACTGGAACATAATTTAATTTCATTCACATGTGTTTCATAAACACATAATCCTTTCTGGATCACAATCCGCCATCAAAACAATACATTTAATTATTCTAGCTGCTGTGAGAAAAGGCTATAAACGATCCGTTACCTGCAGGATCCTCACATGCGATAGTCTAGTAGCCGGGACAACTTCTTTATGTTTACAGACGTGATGTAATGACGCAGTCAAATTTCCCGTGAAAACCTACAAATTAGAAAACATTATTATGAGCTAACTGTTGTGAATCAGGCCAAAGTAAGGCAATAGTTTTGAAGACTGGCTGGTTATGTACTTGCTCAAATATTGATTTCGGATTATTTTTAACCAAAAAAAGTTATGGACTGCAGCTTTAACCAATGTTCACAAATGTAATATTTAACATATTTAACATGAAATAACAATGAACAGTACTTCTAAAGCATATGAACATTAATTTCAACATTTACTAATGAATATAATACAAAAATACTGTAAAACATGTATTCCTCTTTGTTAGTTTGGGCCTGATAAGAAATGTTTGAATTCATGCTCAAATCTCATGACTTTTGAATGCAGACAGATCTGAGTACAGTAACAGTAACAGTAGCATCACTTTTGAATAGATTTTTCCATTTGCTTATCATTCAATCTCATTGCCTTTTATTTCATCTCATTTCTTTCATTGCAAGAGGTTTTCTATCTTATGGTAAAATGAGCAGTGGTGATATTGGCTGCATCAAAGCAAAAAATACACTTCAACTAATGGCAGCAAAGTAAAAAAAATGAAGAGAATGAAGGGGCATGTGAAGCACGTCTGATGAAGTGTGCCATCAGAGCGCAGAGAAAGCTTTAAATCAAAGCAAATACTGCCTTTCATCTGCTTATAAAAGTGCATAAAGCATGTTCAGGTTTCGTGCAATCTGCTTCTTGCTGACAAATGCTGTCTTGACAATCGTGAGAAATGAGTTTAACATAAGGAAAAAAGAAAGAAAGAATACAGGATGTCTTTCAAAAGTAAAGGACATGCATGGTTTCTAATTGAAATTCTCTTCTCTTCCCCCCCCCCGCTTTCCCTGCCATTAAATTGAATTGATCAGCAGTGCTGGGCACATCCAATCCGTAAGTGCTTGCGTGACCGAGGCCGGTGCTTTCGGCCAGAGCAGCATCTTTCTGCTAAAACATCTCTGTGGAAGTCAAAGGCTCAGCACTTCGACCTTAAATCTTGTCAAGGAAATGCAGCGTTTCTGGGCTTGGAAGTGCTGATGGGGTTGATCCAGTTCCATGGATGTGACCGCTTTATCTCTTAACTCCTCCAAAACGATGGCAACCGTCTGCTTTTGGAATCCAAAACTGCACGGGATTGATTAGAATTTTAAATTCCATCCATTTATGAAATGACATTTACATTGTTCCGTATTCATTCTCGTGTCTCTTTCATCTATGCCTGAGTCTAGTGTTTCTGTGCATTAAGTCAAGGGTAAATGCCCTCTTTTTTACATTCTCTGCAAAAACTCTGAGTGGCAATTAACCACTCTAGTAATTAATATAGTATAATTTAGTAATTAATACTATATGCAATATATTGGTGTATACCAAGTCAAGGCACATTTGTTTATATAGCACTTTCCAGCTAACAGGGAACATTCTCAGAACTGTGGCTATTGTTCTGGCAAGATGCTGTCAAAGTTATGAACATTCTTCCAGTAATTTTGATAGAATGTTCATTCAAAATGTGGTCTTTAATAACATTCTTTATAGTACTTTGTTAATGAAACATTTTAGTTAGACATTCTTTTAACATTTTGCTGTTACTTACTTATTTCACAATATGTAGAGAACATTTAAAAGTAATGTTTCATAATGTTGGCAAAATTATTAAATTGAACAATCTCTTAATGTTTTCTCTAACATTCACATAACCAAGGAAAAATGTTTTTTAACATTTTTGAACTTAATGTTTTCATAACTTAAAGGGATAGTTCACCCAAAAATGAAATTGTGATGTTTATCTGCTTACCCCCAGAGCATTCAAGATGTAGGTGACTTTATTTCTTCAGTAGAACACAAACAAAGATTTTTAGCTCAAACCGTTCCAGTCTGTCAGTCATATAATGCAAGTCAATGGGCACAGAATCTTTGAGGGGAAAAAAAATGCACACACAAATCCAAATTAAACCTTGTGGCTCATGACGATACATTGATGTCCTAAGACACGAAACGATCTCTTTGTGCGAGAAACTGAACAGCATTTATATCATTTTTTAACTCTCCTGAGCTCATCCACAACAGCTCTGGAACATAGATATATATACATAGACATATACATAGATCCTTACGTATCGCAACCCATAGAAACAGTCGCTAATGAGACATCTATGTATATATATCTATGTGCCGGAGCAGGTTGACGCGTCACGCGCCGAATGTTGTGACAGTCGGACATTGAGGTTTATCAGAGGTAAAAAATGATACAAATACTGTTCATTTTCTCGCACAAACTGATCGTTTCGTGTCTTAGGACATCAGTGTATCGTCACGAGCCGCAGGGTTTAATTTGGATTTGTCTGTGCATGTTTTTTTTTCTCCCTCAAAGATTCTGTGCCCATCGACTGGCATTATATGACTGACAGACTGCAACGGTTTGAGTTAAAAACCTTCGTTTGTGTTCTACATCTTGGATGCCCTGGGGGTAAGCAGATAAACATCACATTTTCATTTTTGGGTGACCTATCCCTTTAAGGGGAACATTTACAAAATGTTAAGATATTTTTGTTGGATGGGGTTTATACAATACAGACGGTTTTAAATCAGCTTCACATTAATAAACATGAAAATAGTAATTTTGTAAAATTAGGTAATGATGTAAGATTAATCTATTATATAACAAATTCAATTTCAGCATCTCTACAGAAGATAATAGTGTCCTTCTTCAGTTCAGTTTGGTTCAATGTTAATTCAATTCAGTTTAATAACTCAGTATTGCAAAGTTCAAAGGTCATGGTTACCATTTCCTGGAAAGGCACTTTGGATAAAAGTGTCTATCAAATGCATAAATATGAATGCACATTCAATTCAGTGTGTTATTTGGCATTGTTTTTCTTTGTAATTATTTGTGAAATTATTGAGTAAACAATTGTCTCAAAGTGAATCGTACAGTATTGCTTTTCAATAAGAATACTGAACACTGAAAAAAAGTTGGTGTAGAAACCATTTTTATTGAGAAATTGCTATTAAAATTCACAAATAATTACACAGAATCGACAAGTAACATTGAATTAAACATGAAATTTTGAAGTTAGAAAGACTGAAAGATTGTTTTATTATAAAACATACTCCGAAAAATCTTTTTTATCTTGTATTTACAACTTCTGAAAAATATTTTTGCAGTGTAGTTTCAACTGTAGTTTATTGCTTTCAGCCATGAAAAACTGTCCAATCTATTTGCTTAGAAAAATAAAAGCATGCCTCTTTAAAAAGACACATGATTCAAGTCTACTGTATAGCACAAACAGTGCAGAGCAAATAATGCACCAAAGTAGAGATGAAAGGAATACACTTATTAGTCCACTGTAAAAAAAAAAAATATATATATATATATATATATACACACACACATATTTTTCAATTGTTTGAGTACATTTACAAAAAAAATACTTCTTTCTATACTTCAAAACTGCACATTTAATTAAATGTTACTTTAAATTTACTAGCAATTTCTGAGCAAAAATAGTTTTGCTGTAAGTCCCGCACCAACATTTTTCAGTGCATTCTTGCTTATTAGATAATTTGTTGATTTAAAAGAAAGTTTGTAACAGCAGTTTGTGTGTTTATGCATCACAAGCTCATGCTGTTCTATTATATTATTCTTCGTCAGCCCATTCCAAATAGTAGCTCATTATTACTTTAATGAATTTTACTGCTTTTAACGCCACCCTAAAAATGATGTCTTCATTCAGCGGCAACCACTGTGCATTATTGAGCATTTCAGCACCCGGATCAGATGATACAAGAGCTTGGCAGAATAAAGCAAACGAACTAGATGAACTTTAGAGTAGTGAGCCGTGCCAGTCCGTTCTAAACCGGCATTGCAGCACAACTGGCTCAAATATAGGCAGCGATTCATCACTCGCCTGTCTGAAGGTGCGTGTGGTGTGGCCGCTCTTGTGTTGTGGGGTGTGGTCTGGGTGCAATGCAGTGCTGCAGACTGACCCACGTCACAAGTGGGACCACCTCTCCTCATCTGTAACTACGCTTGCCAATATCGCACTGAGACAGAGAGGGAGAGAGAGGAGGAAAACACTGCAGATTCTGGGTGTTGCCTTTCAGGTCCTGGATAGAGGGTAAAGGTCAGGTGACAGCGGTGCAGCTAGACGGATTGCAGCATCTTTTGCACCAGCTGCATGGTAAATAATTCACATGCAACCCAAGGTTGTCCTGATTTTACTGGTTACAGTGAAGTAGCAATAATATGGAGCGAGTGAGACAGGTGTCCCGATACAGCCGTTTAATGGATATGACAATGAAAGCTGGCGCAGATGTAGAGGTTGTTAATCATCTGGGCTCAATGGTCTTAGACGTAGTTCTCCTTGTGTGTGTGTGTGTGTGTGTGTGTGTGTGTGTGTGTGTGTGTGTGTGTGTGTGTGTGTGTGTGTGTGTGTGTGTGTGTGTGTGTGTGTGTTAGTGTCGGCCACACACGCATTTGTGGGAGATTTATATCCACTGCAGTAATGAAGTTACACTCGCTCTGTTCTTTGGCAGAAGCATTAAACACCTCATAGGAGCTCTGCAGCAGGACGATAGTACAGTTTTACCTCAGACACCTCCGTCCCGTGATACGTATCATATGCACAAAGTGGCACTGCTCATTATTCCTTGTGTGTGTTTTTTCCCCCAAAATGTGTTTGTACAGTGATGAAAAACAAGGTTCGTTGTTTTTGTTATTAAATCTTCCAGTGTATATTATTGTGCACATATCACTGGTGGAATCAACAGGAAAGTAACCCAACTAAGAACAAATGAACACTTAAGTTACACATATAATTTCGCAAACTATATCCAAATGTTAGTTAATTCATGATTGAATTAGGAAGCTTAATGGTGGTAAGCATATTGATTTTGTATACAAATGTATTTATTATTATTGTTATTGATATTATTATTATTATTATTATTATTATTACACATTTAATATTCATATTCAACCATGTTGGTCCCATTGAGATTAGAATGTGTTACATTTTTTATTGCGCTTTACTCAAAGCGCTTTACATGAAAGGGGGGGAATCTCCTCAACCACCACCAGATCAAACTTATTTCTCAAAAGAGACCATATATATATATATATATATATATATATATATATATACACACACACACACACATTAAATATGAAAGTTAAAAAAGAAAGCAAGAAACAATCACTTTTGCAATAACTTTTCTATAATTCCATGGAGTTAACCACAGTTTAGTGATTAGATATTAAATAGCTTGCAAAAAGAGAATGGCACTGAAAAATTAAGCTTCAGAAACCTTTATAACCGCTGTGAGTCCTGCATTAGTAGAGTAACATCCAGTGTTATGATTTATGCTATTACACTAATAGGGGGCGCTGTATACACACGCTACAGACGGACAGTGAGCCGCAGAGGACAGACACAAAGAAAAAGATCTCCTCAAATGCTGGTTTCAAGGTCTGTTCGTTTGAAGAGATGTTTGATCTTAGAAGATCATAAAAGCACGTGGAGCATCCACAGTAATGCTATCAGATTATCAGCTATTGATTTTGTCTCTTGTTAGTGATGTATTATTAGTGACAGTGCTAATAGTTCCTTAGGTTGCTGCTGTAAAGATTTGAGTTTGCATAGTTATAAAGTGTGAAAAGATCAATATACAATGATCGTATCATGAGGAATCACATTTTCTCAACCTGAGTTCATTGTATGAATACACACTGTAGCTTTCAGGACTCAAAGCTTCATCTTTAGCCTTTATTCAAACTACACTGCAAAATATCTCATTCTGAACTCATGCAGCTTCCTGATGTCAGGCAAATGAAATCATCATCATGCCTGTCCCTATCTCAGTGAAACCTGTTCAGTCTTCAGAAATATGGCTCATCCCACCCACTGTGCACAGTCATGCAATAAAGATGAAAAACGACTGTCAACAGCAGAAACCCTAACAATAAGAGTAAATCTGTCAAACGTTGTGCTGCCTCTACTCCAGATCATTTCAGTCAGACCTGAGAAGTCTGAGAGGAACGTTTCCGCACAGATTGTGAAGATGTGAAGCAGCTGTTTTTGAAGGACAGGGCAGTTAAACACTATATTATATGACAGCTAACTCACGGCCCATGTCTGAGCGGAACTGCAGCACCGTCAAGAAAAAAAATAAAGTATGACTGCTTTTGGTAAAAATAAAAATAAAAACTCTATTATTATTCATGGTTACATATATTATATTTTTTGTACCATACTTTAGTTTTTCATGACGATGCATAGGTCTATATATATAACCCTGAATGATAATAGTCATACAATTATTTTCATACATTAGTTTATATATATATATATATATATATATATACACACACACACACACACACACACACACACACACACATACATATGGCTTATATACTGTATATGTATGTGTGTGTATGTATATATATATATATATATATGCAAGACAAAAATAAAGGTTTAGAGTTTTTTAGAAAGGTTTTGAATTTTATATTTTGTGGCAACTAAATTAGGAAATGTTTTCATTTGTCCCCTTAACACATTGGCTGATGCATACTCATCTTCCATATGCTAATCTTATCTAAATATGTTACAATTTAGAAGTAAATGCACATTGTTCTTAAGGGGAGCATCTTCTCCTATTTTATTACCCCGTGGTTCGTTATTTATTTATTATATACATACAGTAGCTATACAAAACAAGAGAAAATTTTGCTTTGCCTACATTATGGGAGCACATTTCCCCACAAGGCCAGTAAAACATGAAATCACCCACAGACTGTGTTGAGCAGCTAAAGGTCCTCTCGAGGAAAACAGCTTATTAAACAGGCTCAATAATGTGCTGATGAAAATCAAAAATTGCAGAAACTTTATACGAGTGTTAGGAGGTATAAAATAGCCTATCATTAGCTTAGTATAAAAACATTGCAGAGCAAAACAAATGTGTGTTTTGTAATGTTATCTTTCTCAGACTGACACACACACAAACCTCACTTGTGTGCTCGATGAGCAGTCAGTGCAGGCGTGTGCTGCAGAGGGGCGGAGCTTGTGATTGTGTGTAGACGACCTGAAGGAAGACCGCCCGCGTGAGTCTGCAGGAAAAACAGTGCTGTCAGGTGCTGACGGCCGGGTGAAGACTCTGTTCGCTTCCGTTGGGTTTGAGTGAGAAATGCAATACTCAGATCACCACTCTTTAAGCTCACGAACACCCTAGCGAGCGAACCAAAAGAGACTGGAATAATGCGTCTCTCTAGCTCATGTGTATTTATGTTTCTCTGCGTAGAAAACATTTTATTTTCTGCTCCAGCATACACAAACACACGCGCACACATCGTGTAGTACTATCTGTTCGTTTGCTCCGGTAATCGAGCTGTGTTGTGTTGCTCTGCGTGTCTCTGGCGCTGACTCAGCATCTCTGCAGCCCGCTATTGGCTCGCAGCCTGGGTTGAAGCATCGACGGCGCACTGTATAAGCACCCAAAAGCATGACTGTGCAATTTTATAACCTGCAAAAAGCAACTTTGTTGGTCCTTACAATTACATTCGAGCGTCTAGTGTTCCACTGCGGCAGGCGATTCCCTATCACGAAATCAACAGGACACGTGAGACGGATGAGACCGGCTGCTAGAGAGGATGCACAAACAGCTAGCTCAGCATAACCTACATGTTATAATATAGACAATATTTAAGCGGCCACGTCCCGCATTTTATAATTTATCTGTATATTCTATAATATTATAGGCTATTCAATATATTCTGTAAGCTATTTTATTTTTTAATGCTTATGCGTGTAATTTTATAGGCAAGCAAGCTGCATATTAATTCAGAGACTACATGGAATATTTGTACTTTGAAAAACACTGTCTAACATGAATATTTAAACTAAAAGTCAATTCATGCTTGCTTTATTTATTCATTCATCTATTATTTTATTTTGAATACTTATATACACTGTAAAAATGTTGCTGCAATTATTTATAGCAACTTCAAAACTTAAATACCCAAACTAACTATAAACAAAACTAAAGTTAACCAAATGTATAATTTTACAAGTTTATATATATATATATATATATATATATATATATATATATATATATATATATATATATATATATATATATATATATATATATATATATATATATATATATATATATATACGTATGTGTATAATATGTATAATATATATATAATATATATGATATATGTATGTGTACTGTGTATATTTATTATGCATATATATATTATATATAAATATAACATATTTTTAATATATACATGTGTTTCTATTTATACATAATAAATATACACAGCATACACACATATTATGTAAAAAAAAATTATTTTGAATATGATTAATCGTTTGACAGCACTAATATATATATATATATATATATATATATATATATATATATATATATACATACATACATACAATAAAGCCTATGCCTCCATTATCTAAGAACATAAATCTGGATGTGAGCGCATCACTTCCATTAGCACTGTCAGTGTCTAGCCACTTTCATCTCTTGATTGTCAGATTCATATTTTCTATTGATTATCTATAATTGGTATTGATCAGTTCCTTTGCAAAAGCTTCTTGTAACCTCTGACATATGTGTACTGTATTTCCCATCATGCCTCACTGCTGCCAGTATGTGTGCTGATTTTACTCACCATGGCTATTATCTGGTAAAATTATAAAAGTGCATGATAAACTGCAGTTTGATTGGGTTAGTCTTATTATCATCATAATGATGATATTAATATCACAACATCTTAGAGGTTTGCACCCTGCTAAACTTCTTTTAATATACATTAGTATTCAAGATGCATTTTGATCCTCTGGGTACTTCCTTATGAGGAAGATGTAATTATTATTTTAGAAAGCTCTTGGTCGTTTGTTATGCACTGGACTAAAAAGACTCCCGTGTGAACTGTAAAATTAATTAGAAAACTTCTTATAACCTTGGTACTTTGCTGCATTATTGAACTTTCCTGGCAACAGAGGCCAAATCCTGCAGTGCATCAGCTCAGGCTGACGGCCGGATGGCTTGTCTTGGCATGTGCGTGGATTCAAGAGTGTCAGTGTCTAGCCAAGCAAAATATTTTTAATAAAGTGATCAGTTAAAGAGGTAAATGTTAATATCTTAACAGGTTATCTATAAATATAACATTGATTTTTAGCAACCGTTTTTAGGTCTGTGTTTAATAGTAATTCAACATTGATAGAAGTGCAGTACTGATTTTTTTTTAATTAATCTGTATATACATTTATATAATTAGTATTTTATGCAACACTTTCATAATTCTTTTATAATTATATGCATGCCGTTTTATGAGTGCTTATTAATTCAGAGACTAAATAGAATATGTACTAAAATTATATATGATAAAATTATCCCATACATAATATAACAAATTTATTTGTCACACATGATTATTTAAACTAAAGAAAGAAAATAAGTTTATTAACAGCATGACCAGTTACAGCATCTAAAAGTTCCCTATATATTTATATACATTTTAAGGTCAAATTTTAATTAAAGGAATAATAACCTTCCAGTTATTAGTTGCATTATTATTATTATCTTGTCATTAACTTTGTTATTTTTTTATTTGTTTGTATATTTGTATTGTTTTAATGTAGTGCTGTGTCATTCCGCCTGTGATAAGTATTTCTTGTATTTTCTTCACTCACTTCACCTCATTCTGTGTGTTTGCATTGCTCTGCATGTGCAATAAACCTGCAAAATTACCAAAGATATTTCAAAATAACCCGAAGCAAAATTTATTGGCAAAGAAAGTCACACTTGCAAGGCATTTAACTTGGTGGTTTGATCCAAAGGACACAGCTAATTCAGAATGGGGCTAAAAGTTCTACTTTTTCTTTTTATTAAAAACTGATGGTGCAAATAAATATTTTGTACTCAAAACAGCATTTTGAAATCTTTTATTTTCACATAAAATCACATCAAATTTATAGAAAGATAGATGATTTTTAAAAGAAGTTAAAATATTTTTTGCATCACAGGAATAAATTACATTTTACAATATATTTAAATATAAACCAGCTCTTTTAAAAAGTAATAATATTTCACAATATTACTGTATTTTGTGGTTGATTTTTTTTTTACAAAAACATTAAAAATATCTTAATTTATCCAAACTTTTCATGGACAAAATACACGTTTAATCATGTAGATAAAGATTGCAACTAGAGTGAGCACATTAAGTCTAGCTGCAATAGGATAAGTGATTTAAAAAGAGAGAAAAAAACGCAGCAAGTGCACTAAACAACATGTGATGCATGTGAGTCGTTTGTAATGATGCAGAAAGTCACAGCCTCTTGACTTCACCTTTTATACAATTTTAAAGGCTTTCGTCTATTTGGGGCATCGGGGTGAATTGCTGAACACCCCAATGACCCCAATGACCCAAAGTCCTCCATCTTCATCGATTTTCCAAGGGGAGGGTGCTGCTCCTGCCTCGTTGACAAAGTAAGCCGGCGTATAAATACAGAACAGAGCGCAGCAATGCCCTCACCACACCACCTATTCACAAGCACCATTCACCATGGACATGATAGTGACCTCCCGCAGAAGGGCTCTGGAGACACGGACTATCCGCGCTCCGTCCTCCACTATGCGCTCGTGGGCTAAGAGCAGTCCTCTGTCTTTCAAAAGATCCACAAATGTGGCCGCATCCAGGGCTGCGTACAGCCCCGCCGTGCTCGCGTCTCCGGAAGGCTTCGAGCTGAGCGCAGCGCTCAATGGAGATCCGGTGCGCAGTAACGAGAAGGAGCAGCTCCAGGGGCTCAACGACCGCTTCGCAAGCTACATCGACAAGGTTCGCTTCCTCGAGGAGCAAAACAAGCAGCTGGAGACTGAGATCCAAGCGCTGAAGCAGCAGAACTTGTCGCAGTCCATGCAAAGCGATGCGTACGACCGCGAGCTCCAAGACCTGCGCTGCGCCCTGGAGCAGCTCCACAAGGAGAAGGCGCAGATGCTGCTCGACACGGACCACATGGATGAGGATCTGCAGCGGCTCCGAGAGCGCTACGAAGATGAAGCCAGGCTCAGAGAGCACATGGAGTCTGCGATCCGGGGCATGAAGAAAGGCAAGGACGACTCGCTTCTGATGAAGCTGGAGTTGGAAAGGAAAGTCCAGGCGCTCGTGGACGAAATGGACTTCTTGCGGCAGAACCACGAGGAGGAGATCAGCGAGCTTCTGGCTCAGCTTCAAGCCGCGCAAGTGCCGGTGGTGGAGATGAGGGACCTCCAGAAGACCGACATCACCTCTGCGCTCCGGGAGATCCGCGCTCAGCTGGACGGGCTCTCCTCCAAGAACCTCCAGCAGGCTGAAGAGGTGTTCAAGTGCCGCTATGCCATGCTGACGGACGCCGCTGAACACAACAAGGGTGCTATAAAGTCCATACGGGACGAGATCGCAGACTACCGCCGTCAGATCCAAGCCAAGAACACTGAGCTGGAGGCTATTCGTGGCACCAAAGATTCATTGGAAAGGCAGCTGCATGATATCGAAGACCGCCACAACACCGACGTTGGCAGTTATCAGGTCAGTTTATAAAAAAAAATACATTGTAAGTTTAACTTAAAATATTTAATATATGCATATTAAACCAATTAATTAATAAATACACAATTACGTATTTTATGCATAGTTCTATTAAAATAAAAAATACTCACATTTAATGTTTAATATTATATTAAATAAAATGTGTTTTATTTGAATTTGAAAGAATTAAAATGTGATCTCGTTGTTTTATGATTTGTATTAGATCTGAAAAAAAAAACTGAAAACAGAAATCCTGCTGTACTAGTATGATGTAAGTGTAAACACTGTGCAGTTGCGCGTTGCGCAACCACTTGATGTAATGGCTTTCGGATGCTTTTACGCAGGTTTCATGATATACATTTATAAACGTTTTGTTCTTGGGGTGTTTTTATTTTCTTATTATAATGTCTTTGATCGAAGCAAAGGTACATGGCTGTGTTGTAAAATATAGGATGGCCCAAAAATGCTGCACACTAGGTTTTGAACCGCAGCCATTTTTTCACAGGTGGTTTGCGCACTGCGTGCGTAATCATGCGCAACGTGCAGTGCGCATACGTTTTACTAGCGCTGCAGGATTTCATTTTAGTGGCCTGTTGAGTTAGTTTGAGCCAGATCTGGTATAATTTATAAAACAAGTCATGTAGGGTTCTACATTGGGTACTAAGAGGACATTTACACCAAATGAGAACTTTTATAAATTAAGTTATTTAATAAAAGCAAATTTGTTTGATTATTTTAGTCAATACTTACTTAGTAATTTATTGTTTAATTTTAAGTGGAATCTAATGAAGTTGGGAATGAATGTATTGCACCTGCTTCAACAGGAAATGATTCATCAATTGGAAAATGATCTGAAGGGAACAAAATGGGAAATGGCTCGTCATCTTCGTGAATATCAAGATCTGCTTAATGTCAAGATGGCACTGGATGCTGAAATAGCAGCTTACAGGTAGAGTCGTGTAGCTTTTTGCTATTTTTCATGTCGTTGATTTGATCAATGACAATTTTCTCTCTCAAATGTAGGAAACTGCTGGAGGGTGAGGAGACACGCTTCCGTAGCGTCTCCGGAAGTATTCCAAGCCCTGTGTTTGCCTACAGCCAGCCTAAAACCTCTAAGGTCAAACATAAAATAGTGGAGGAGATCATCGAGGAGACCAAAGGAGAGAGTGAACTCGATGACGATCTGGCAGAGCTGGCTAAAGAAGTGGCAGAAGAAGCTGGTGAGGGTGAAGAGGAGGAAAAGGAGGAAGAGATTGTTGCCGCCAGTCAGGCCAAAGTGAGTTCTGCTGCTCCTGAGGGCGAAGAAGAGGAAGAGGCAGAAGGAGGAGATGAGGAAGAAACAGCAGAAGAGGGAGAAGCTGATGAGGAGGAAGAGAAAGAAGAGGAAGAGGAAGCAGAAGAGGGGGAAGAAGCGGAAGAAGGTGAGGAGGAAGAGGAACAGCAAGTGGAAGTGATTGGGGAGACAGAACTGAGCGGTGATAAATCTCCAACAGCAGAGAAAGAAGGCAGCGAGAAAGACGAAGAAGGAAAGGAAGAGGAGGAGGAGGAGGAGGAGGGTGGTGAAGAACAAGAGGCGGAAAGTAAAGAAGAAACCAAAGATGATGAGGAGAAGAAAGAAGAAGCTGATGAAAAAGACGACGAGAAAGAGGAGACCAAATCCGAAGGAGATGAAGAGAAGAAAGATGAGTCTGGAGGAGAGGAAACAAAGGCCGATTCAGAGAAGAGCGACAAAAAGAGCGATTCAGAAGATGAGAAGAAATCACCAGAGAAGGAGAAACCAGAAAGCCCAGTAGAAGAAAAGCAGCAAGAAAAAGAAGAAGTTGTTCCCAATGGAGACCAGACGAGCCCGGCCAAAGAAGAAGCCAGTCCGAAAGAAGAGGTCCAAACCAGAACAGTGGAAACCATCACCAATGGAGACAAGGAGAGCAAAGAGAAAGAGAAGAAGTCCGAGGAAAAGCCTCAGGAGAAAAAGAAAGTCACCAAGAAGGTGGAGAAAGTCAGTCCACAGGCAAAGAAGGAAATCAAAGAAAAATGACTTTGACAGGGAATTAGTTATAACCAATTGTTAGAAATAATTCTATTTGATGCAAATGGCGTTTGATGCAGCTAGCAAAATAATTGCATGCGTGTTAATGACTGACTTGCATGTGTGGTCTGGAGGGATGTACTGAGTCATGCTGAGCCGTCGCGTCTGAAACAGAAACTATAGCGCGTTTGACTTAAAGTGCAAGTTCATTTATGCTGCTAATGACTTGAACAACGAGAGATTTTACACGAATGTGAAGTTGTTTGGCAATAATGGTGCTATAATATCATCACTCGCAGGCGAACTTTGAGCTGAAACTCCATTTCATTATTTAAAATGATATGATGTCTTTCTAGTATACTTCTTGCCTTAAGACATAATGCACTGACTCAATGATAAGACTCGGTTTGTTAACATGAGACACAACAGCTGTTAACAATGATACTGTGAAAGCTAAAGGTGCTGCTCTTTGCAATATCACCTCAATCAATAAAAGCTCATCAAGTCCTTACAAAACTCCTAGTGTGTTTGAATTTATGCTACTGTACACTGCTGTTCAGAAGCTCGGAGTTGATTTTTATCATGTTTTTGAAAGAAGTTTCTCACGCTCATCAAAAATACTGGGAAAACTTTTTAAAATGTCATTTATTCCTGTGATTCAAAGCTGAATTTTCAGCATCTTGACTCCAGTCTTCAGTGTCACATGATCCTTCAGAAATCATTCTCATATTCTGATTTGCTGCTCAAGAAACATTTCTTGTAAATGTTGAAAACAACAGGGTTTTCAGAGTTAATTAAACCATTACAAATCATGTCTTTTACTTGAAATAAAATACATTTAACTAAAATAATATCAAAGGCAACATTTCTTATTTTTGTTTAGTTTAACTTGAAGTAAAATAACTAAAACTGATAAATAAAAATTAATAAAAACTACAGACATTTGTTTAAAAAAAACCTAATAAAAATGACAAAAATAAAAAACAAATATGAAAATGTTTTTAATTAAAGTGTTAACAGGAAATATAAAATAATATCTAATTCAAAATATTAACAAAAACTATAATAGTATATAAATGATATTGAAATAACACTGGAAAACAGTTGTGCTGCACTGTAAAAACAATTCGGTAAAATTTACGGTAAAAAAACAGCAGCTGTGATTGCCGGAATTCTACTGTAAAATATATGGTAGCAATGTTTTAGGTTTTACGGTTTTAACTTAAATTTACAGTTAAATACCGTAATTTCATTAACTGATATAATGTTAATATACCAACCCATTGAAGTACTGAAATCTGTTTTGTATCTTTGTATCACACTGATAACCACCAAATGCAGGTGGTGATGAGAAAGTCACATGACGACCCAAAGCCCATCACAAGCAGATTTTAAATAATAACATATATAGAAGGTGCAGAGTGTCATTCACACAAACACTAAACACCATCATGGTGAGACTCATTAAACTGAAATATGCAATGAACATTAATTTAACAACATTAACCCTAATAAACATAACGGATAAGAAACAACTAAATGTCTATTACAGTTTTTCACCGTATATATTAGGAGAACTTACCGTCAACCATTTAACAGGTTTTTACCGTTAAAATCACGATCATTTTTTACAGTGTGCTTAATATTTTGTATAGACCCTGTTTTTTCGCCATTTACTTCCAGATTTATTGATAAAAAGGAAGTTTAAAAAACTGCATTTATTTGAAATTGAAATTTGTCTTTACTGTCTCTTTTGATCAATTTAATGCATCCTCGCTGAATAAAAGTGTTCATTTCTCTTAATAGAACCAAATAGCACAAAGATTATCACAAAAAAAGTAATTTCATGTTGGAAAGTTCACACATAAACCTAAACATTTCTTTTGTCACACAAAGTTACCACTGCAACCCACAATTCACAAAATGGCTAGTCTTACTGCTATCATAAAATGATTCCTGCATAATAAAAATATTAAAATTACAAATTATCCTTCCATTAGAAGATAAAGTCCTTTACATGTAAACTAAGATTAATAGTTGGCATTAAAACCTTCATTTTTCCTACATGGGCAAATGCAAAGAATGACAGCTAGACCGAAAAAGTGAAGCATGACTAATCTCACAAACGTTTCATCATGACATGGACATTAATCACATTTTTCTTCTCAAACGAGACCAGTCTCTATCCCCCTCCATTAGTGTGACTAGACATCAGTGTGTAGCTCTCAATTAGGATAATGGAGAACATGTGCTGCACTGGCTTGTTAGAGCTTGAGCCAAGTGCTCTGGATCATCAGGTAACCGAATTTGTCGCTGAGGGGGCAGTAATTGGATTTGCATGCATAAAAACACTAATTCTGCAATGCAAACATTACATCAATACAGATTTGTGCTGATCAGTGGGTTTGGCTTGGGATCACAACTGGGGTGACTGCGACAGGGCGTTTGGCTGACACACTTAGTGCACAGTGGTTATAGTTCATGGATGATCTCTAATAGGGTTCAAACCTACAACTACAGATTTTTACCTCTCACCTCGTGCATACGTGCATGGATGTGGGAATCCAAAGCTGTGCTTTCTGTGGATTCTGCTCTGTGCTGTTGTTCAAGTGCTGAATGCGCACAAAACGGTCACATGACATCACTCTAGTGAATCACTTTAGCTGAGCTCTGAGGTTTCTTGCATTATATTGATTACAGCTGTCATGAATAAATAATCAATGCACAGCTGTACTAGCAGATTTAGTGGGTTGTAGCGTACCTGATTGAGAACAGGGGCTGTGCTTGGAATAGCATCTCTGCAGTATGCAATATATATTGTGTGCAGTATGCACATTTTCTGTATGCCTTAAATATATAGATTACCTAAAATGTGCAGCAAACAACAGAGCACACTACATGGGATACTGCATCCCACAATGCATCATGCTCAAACTTTCATTTCCAGAATTACAAATGAACCGGAAGCAATTTTTCAGGATTTAAAGCAATAGGTCACCCTGAAAAGAAAATGCCTGAAAATTTCTTCACCCTCAGGCCATCAAAGATGTAGATGAGTTTGTTTCTTCATCAGAGCAGATTTGGAGAAATGTAGCCTTGCATCACTCGCTCACCAATGGATCCTCTGCAGTGAATGGGTGATAAAAACATCACAGTAATCCACAAGTAACCCACACCACTCCAGTCCATCAGTTAACATCTTATGAAGTGAAAAACTGAGTGTTTGTAAGAAACAAATCCATTATTATTGTGTTTTAATTGAAAACCTTTGCTTATCCATGGACCATAATCCACAACAACGATTCCTCCAGTGAAAAGTGCATCCTCTGTTGTACTCTCACATCAAAATCCACCCACATATTTATTTAGGACTGTTTTTGCTTGTAAATTCTGTTTGATCTGTGCAGATTTCTCTCCTGATTCAGACAAGATGATTTTTTCACTGGAGAAAGTCATATTAGGGCTAGAAGGTAAAAATGCCTTAATGACTGATTTGTTTCTCACAAACACTCAGTTTTTCACTTCACAAGATTTTAATTGATGGTCATGTGGATGCTTGTGGATTATTGTGATGTTTTTATCAGCTGTATGGACTCTCATTCTGACGGCACCCATTGACTGCAAAGGATCCATTGGTGAGCAAGTGATGTAATGTTAAATTTCTCCAAATCTATTCAGATGAAGAAACAAAATCATCTACATCTTGGACAGCCTGAGGATGAGTATATCGTAGCAAATTTTTAAGTTTTGGTGACTGATTCTTTTAATCGAAGAGGCCCGACTTTACACACAATAAAACTAGATGCCACTCGATGAATTATGCATGTCACATAACTTAATTTGTTCTGTCACATAATACCATAGCATACATTGTATAGTGCACAGTTGGCATAGGCAGAAAAACAACAACAACAGAGCAACGCACCAAGTTAAGGAGGTTTGTCAAGTTTTTATTGGTAGGCAATGCGCCTTTCTTTGAGGATCTGGTCTAAGGCATTTTGAATACTAAGCACACTTGTGTTATCATAGGCAGTTGACAGTGTGATTAATGCTGAAGGCATACAGACACAATGCTCAAAGAATATTATTTGCATTTCAGTAAATAAAATGGCAATCGAAACAACACAAGCAACCTGCAATCACAACTTCCCTGCCAAGCGCAAACGTAAGGCATGTCTTCATGCATAGGCTACTCTGGCTTTGGCCAATCTCTATGGTTGCATTTATTATTCTTGTCTGCGTATATGGTTTGCTTTTAATTTGAACTGAATCTGAAATCGATCAGCAGGACACAGTGAAGTTGTTGTTGAGATGTCTGCGTGTGAGAGATAAATGCACGAGGTTTGATCACCTCCAGATAGCACCAGGGGGTTTGGTCCGGTGTGTTTACTTCTCTTTTGGCTTGGCTTTCTCATCTTTACTCTCTTTCTCCTCTCCTCCTTTCTTTTTCTCCTCTTCTTTTCCAGCGTCATCCTTCTCAGCCTCATCTTCTTCTTCACCTTCTTCTTGATCACCTTCTTCACCCTCTCCTCCTTCCTCTCCCTCTTTTCCTTCTTCCTCTTCCTCTGCCTCTTTTCCTTCCTCTTCCTGTTCTCCTTCATCCTCACCTTCTTCCTCTCCTCCCTCTTCACCTGTAAAAGAGACAATAGGGTACAAATGTCAGCATTGCAATAGGACTGGGCGTTACAAAAATGATATTTAGCATTTTGATTATATATGTTAAATACATTAAAAATCTACCTATAATCAACTTTTCTCACTAAATGAAGAGAAAAATGAAATAAAAAATATATAAAAATCATTTTCATTTATATGCACCAATAAACAATAATAAATCAACAGTGATTTAAATTCAAATAAATTACATACAATGTATAAAAAAACAAAAGATCCTCACCCTCTTCTTTTTCTTCTTCTTCTTCCTCCTCCTTCTCACCCTCTTCCTCCTCTACCTCCTCCTCCTCTTCCTCTTCTTCTTTCTCTGGACTTGCCTCGGCCTCCTGTGCCTTGCTGGCTTCAATGATTTCATCTGGGATGGCAGAGTAGCTCATCAGTCTGGTTCCCAGAAGATAGGGGGCGCCAGAGGCCAGACTGGCCTGCACAGAGAACACGGGACGGCCGAAAGAAGGAGTGGCGGCGATGGAGGGAGAAAACACACTGGACATACCGCCAATTCCGCCCACGCTGAAACGTGTTTCTTCTCCTTCTAGAAGCTTCCTGTTGGAATGTAAACAGACTTATATTCAAGATATATTTAAGTTTGGGGAGATCAAATGTAATCAATGTAAAAGCCATATTGATTGACCAATTTTATGGCCTTGGTTATGTATATTATACATGTCAATTGCAACAAATGTTTTCCTACGAAACTGTTGATGTTACTAACCTGTAAGCAGCAATCTCAATGTCCAAGGCCATTTTCACATTGAGAAGGTCCTGATATTCTTTGAGGTAACGGGCCATTTCACTCTTCATGGTTCTTAGCTCATTCTCCAAATCACCGATGGTGTCCTGTCCAGGCAAAAAAAAGTATTTAAAGACCAAAGTTTAGCTTTTCATAGAACAGAATTGCAGTATTTAGCTTTCCTGTAGCTGAAACAGTGGGACGTGGCCCTAACAATGCCAAGTTAATGGGTTCAATTCCCAGGAAAAGCAAGAACTGATAAAATGTGTACTATGAATGCAATGTAAGTCAGTTTGGATACAAGCATCTGCCCAATGCATAAATGTATATTGTACATGTAGTTATCATTCTGACCTGTAGGGCGGCGATCTCTGCACTCTGTTTCTCCTCGACCTCTTGCAATTGTCGCTCCAGAGATTGGTTCATGCCCTGGCATGCTTCGATCTCCAGGTCTCGAGCTTTCAGCAAGCGACGGTACTCCCCAGCCTCGTCTTTAGCAGTGCGGATGTTCTCCGTGTGTTTGGCCGTGTCGTCCGTCATGGTGCTCACCTTCCCACGGAACCACTCCTCCGCAGCCTGGATGTTCTGCTGCGCCAGACGCTCATACTGACCTCGGATATCTCGGAGAGCTACAGAGAGGTCCGGTTTGGCCACTTCCATCTCAACGGACACCTGGGCGCTGTATTGCACCTGGGCTTGGAGCTCGGCGATTTCACTTTCATGGAGCCTCTTGAGGAAGGCCAGCTCATCTAGAAGATTGTCAGCCCTTTTTTCAAGCTCAGAGCGGGCCAACGCTGCATCGTCCGCCCCCTTCCTGGCATCCACCAGCCGTGTTTCGGCTTCCTCACGGCCCAGGACTTCTTCTTCGTAGCGACCCTGCAAGGCCTTGAGCGCCTCTTCCAGTCGGTCCCGTCTTTCTTGAGCCGCTTGGCGCTCCCTACGGGCCTCGTCTACCGCCACACGGAGTTCCCTCGCCTCTTGCTCGTACAGCCCCCTGAGACGGGAGGGTTCGCAGTGCCTCTGGCGCAATAACATCAGCTCTGCCTCCAGGGAACGGTTCTGGAGCTCCAGGCCATGCACACGCTCAATGAAGCTGGCGAAGCGGTCATTAAGGTCCTGAAGTTGAGCCCTCTCCTGCGTCCGCACTGTTTTGAACTCCGAGCTCAGGTGAGTAGCCTGGCTCAGGTCCAGATCTGGTGATGCAGCAGAAAGCTGCAGACCTGCTGAGGAGGACAGAACCGAGGCACGGGACGGGGAAGAATAGGTTGAATAGACGGAGCGAGAGCGACTGCTTCCTCCGCTGAAGGGCGTCCCGCTGCGTACCACCACCCTCCTCCGCTGCACAGAAGGCAGATAGGGGTTGTAACTCAAGGAGCTCATGTTTGTTGAAGAGAGAAGAGAGAAGAGAGCAGAGATGGTTTCCGCAGTGCTGCTGCTGCTGCTGCTGTGGAGAGAGGTCTGCGAGGATGCAGCGGCACTGGCAGGGCTTTTTATAGGAGGAGGCGAGACTCTGACGCAGAGCTTTTTACTGACAGCATGAATCGATTACCTTCCAGTCCAGGCTGGGATGGGTTCTCGGGGAGTGGCGGGGGAAATTACAGAAATGGATTGGCAATGCAATGCGAGAACGAACGAGAGAGTGAGCACAGCAAAAAGGGCAATGAGGACAAAGATTTCAAGAGCTTGTAGAGGAAAAACACAAGTCATCATTTATTTATTTGTTTATTTGGATCCCCATTAGCCACTACCATGGTATTTCATTTATTCATAACATCAAAATCAACAATTTACTTAGTACTGTACCATTAAATATTTCTTTAACGATTTTTTAAACCTCATTTTACTTATTAAAAAACATGCAATGTCCGATGGCAATTCATTACATATTTTCATTCCTCTATACATTACAGTCTGTTGCTTTGCATTAGTTTTTGAAACAGGAAGCAAAAAATATTCTTTTGATGCATGCCTGGTGTTAAAATTATGATTAGCACTACTATACAAAAGTTGACAGTACAATACACTTAGAACTCTCAATACTGAAATGTTTCTTAAAAAAACAAAGCAGAGAAACAATTACCCTATCCTTCACCAGTAGCCAACCTAGAATTTTGTGCATTTTCATAATATTAACCCTTCTATTACAGTTCAAAATTAGTCGCGCAGCTCTATTCTGGACTAACTGTAATTTTTTTAAATCTTTACTTGATGCACTCGACCATACCACTGGACATCATGTGTGGCTTCACTGTACAGCGCTAACAGGGGATACAGGCCACAAGGAGCTGTTTAAACAAAATACTTTTGTATTAGTTCTTATAACAGGTTTCAGGCTTTAAACTGTTCTAGCACTGAAATCTAAAATCTGCATATTTTCACATTCTTAAAAGGGAATCGGGGTGTATGAAAATCGTTTTTTAATGGTCTGTGCAATTGTGTATATTCAGTTGCACAGGCCTTTGAAATTTCTCAAGTCACCAGGGGCCCTAAAGGCAAATCTGACTACAAACTAGATATAAACATTAACAGAAGCACTAACACAAGTAAATGCTTCTCTCTAGTGGTGGTTGAAGGTATTGTGAAAAAAAATCCATATTACATTTTCATCACTGTGAATTGAAACAATGTGAAGTCATTGAGGAATCTGAAAACTGGATCCTTAAAAACAAATATTTCAGGCCAAAGACAGGTGCAACTGGCAGAAGACAAAGTTGTGTTTGAAAATGAGTTTATTGAACACATGCAGTGTCTAAGCTCAATCCAACCACAAACAATTTCAACAAGTGTTATTACATCAAGCAAAGAACAAAGACCTTGAATGGAGACATATTTGATCTTTTCCTGTGCACAAATTAATGAAGCCAAAAAATTAATGATACTAGTAGATCAAAAAAAAAAAAAATACAGTGAATGAGGACAGTAAACTTAATAAAATATTTTAAATAATAATGTCTTTGTTCACCCAAATTTAAATAACATATTTCAGCAACAAAATCTAAAATGAACTGTGCTCAAATATCATTAAAAAAAAAGCTTATATTTCAGGATGGTCCAGCCAATGTGCAAGTGTAGCCCTAAACGTGCATCTCAAGACACTGACTGTTTCTATGGCAACAGGAGTTTCTAATCAGTGGCTGCATCTGTATTTGCATACGCCCCTACTGTATAGTAGACGAAAAACAGTATGTGACAAAAGAAGTACGGTATGTAAAAGAGTAGGCAAAGATTACCCAGATCACCTTAAACTTCAGACGTGATTCTGAAGTGTGCATACAGTGGACGCTTTAATATCCCATGAGGCCACGGGAGAATTTTTATGAATGGCATTGACGCCACACAACTGACCCTGGTAGATCATGTGACAATGACAACATGGCAAATGTAGTACGTCGAGATTACATTGATACTACACACATTCCTATAGAATGTACTCTTTTTGCTGTCATGAGTACCTACTCAAGAGAGTATGCGATTTCGGATGAAGCCAGTGAATTCAATTCATGATTTGCTCTTTTACTTAGAAGGCAGGACGTATTCCACCATATTACTAATGTGATATTACATATATATATATATATATATACAAATAAACTTTGTCTTTATACAAGTCTGAACATACACAAAATCGTTGCTACAGTTTCGCAGTTACTCAGTTTCTTTTGGTAATGATAGGAGGATGTTCACCTTGACAGAAAAACTGAACCATAAACTGCAAACCCAGCGTAGAGCGGTTCAGTGAACTTGGTTTTGAATGTATATATGTGTGAGAGAGTATGTGTGTCAGAGACGTCGTAGAGGGACACGGTGCCGGCCGGCGTGTCCAGATACACTGCTACTCTGTTTGAGGGTTTTGATGGGAAATTGGCATCTGTTTTCTTGTGATCGTGCCAGGCACTATATCCATCAGGAGTACAGAAAAGACTCCAGGACTTATCATTCCACCCAAATCTACAGTCGTTCCCCTTTTTCTTTATTTTATTTCCTTTATGTGTTACTGCAACATAAGCCCCCCCACTCCATTCCACCTCCCAGTAACAGCGTTCAGACAGAGTTTCTCTACACAGAACCTGCTCCTGGTGCTCAAATCTGTCTGGATGATCAGGATATGGCTGCTCGTCTTCCACATGTGTTGCCTTTCTGTTCCCCTCAGACAGAATGAGATGAGAGTATGCAGTGTTTGGATCCAGCGTAAGATCACAGGCATCTGAATACAAGAGAAATTAGAACAAAAGATACAGGGTCACAACCACCATAAACATTGAGGGCGATGTCTCATCCATGTCAAAATAGCCGCGTTTCCACTGTCTGGCCAAAAGCGAGCATGTGCCAGGGTCAGTCAAATTTCTACTGTCACTTCCTGGGCTTTATCATGCCTCATCGGGGCTTCCTCAGGGCCAACGGCCAGGGATTTTCGGCCCGCCGAATGCCTTGGGTATTCAACAGCAGAGCTTATCATAGTTAGAAGACAGTCGGCACCACTTCTCATTTCCCATGTTTTAATTTTCAAGCTACCAGCTAGCATCATTTAATACACTTAAAACGATCGCTGTAATAAAAACATGTTATTCTTATGAAAATAACAGAGAATTGGAGAACTTAGACAAATCATATATGACTATAATAGTGCATTTATTTGGTTTCATGTTTGATCTGTCTCTTCTGTGTGTTTGTTGATACAAACCGTGTTTGTTGTTGAATTTTGCATCCACATGTGTCATAAATTTCATATACTTTGTGTTAACTCAAATAACTCAAGATTTTACAAATAAATAAATTACGTTTTTGCATTTAATGTAATAGGACAGATAAGATCTGACAGAAAGTGAAACGGAAGGGGTGGCCGGATCAGGAAAGGTCCTCGAGTCAGGATTCGAACTCGGGACGCCTATAGCATGGGTAAATTACTATTTTTATCATAAATCATTTGTATATGAAAATATCGATGCTGAAGTCTTTCTTAAGACTTTATGTAAGGACCAAACGTCCGTTTCTGTTACGTTCGTTTTACGATATAGTTTTTATTAATTTTCCCCTCGCTGAAGAAATTGTGCAGCTGTGTGACGTTTGCTTCAGAGAGTTGTGTTAAGGGCAGGTTTTACAGTAGGGCTGGTCCGATAGTGGAAACATGGCTAGATTTTGGGCTCGAGGCTTGAAGCCCCGCTTATGTCAATAGCCGCGTTTCCACTGTCGGGCAAAAAGCATGCTGTCAGGCATGCTAGTGCGTGCCAGGGCCAGTCACGTTTCCACTGTCACTTCCGGGGCTTGCTCGTGCTTCGTCGTAGCCCCGTTTAAAGCACTGGCTCGCACTGGCCCGACAGTGGAAAAGCGGGTAATGAGTGCCAACCATTTTAGGGGGATTTTCTGTTTACAAAATCTGAACATGAATTTCAGCACGACACTTCAGTTTTAACCATTAAAGAGTGTGAGGAAAGATTGAAGTAACTAAACTTCATATTTGACTTTTAACTGTCTAACATTTAACTGTTTCACATTTGAAATGTTAAATAATGGACAGGCAACAATAATACTGAGTAACAGAATCTACTCGACTTTGAGAATCACCATTTTAATATCACAGCTATAATATAAGTAAAAACATCTTAAGCAACTACTTTAGTAAACAAACTAATAAAATAAGAAGGAAGAAGCAAATGATGAACAATAGGAAAAAATAAAAAACAAAACAAATACCCTAATTAAATAGTGGGTTTTTTTTTCATGTAAGAAATACAGAAATTGAAATAAGTTAAATATAAAATATATTTAATATATTTTAAATATAAAATAAAAACTGTATAATCCTCACTGTACAAAAAAAGATATGCTACAAAGGCTATTCAGACAAGAGCAGTGATTTTTCCCTTTTTCTTTTGTTGTTTGATTAACATTAAGAATAGACAACAATGGGTATATGAGGCTGCTGTCACTTTTTTTTTTTTAAGTTATATTTTCAGGCTTTTATGCCTTTAATGGACAGGACAGTAGAGAGATGACAGGAAAGCATTGGGGAGTGGGATCAGCAAAGGACCTCGAGACGGGAATCGAATTCGGGTTGTTGTGAGCACAACTGCGCTATATGTCGGTGCACTACCCACAAGGCTATCGGCGCCAACGGCTGCTGTCACTTTAAGACCTAATGCACAGATCCAATATAATGACACACTTCCAATTTTCTTCCTACTGTTTACATTGACTTAAGACATGCCAAGATGGGCATTTTGACACATAATGGTGTATATTTGACTGTTCTTTCACAATGTGCTAAGCAGGAGAAATGATAGACGAGTTTGGTGCATGTGCTTCAGGTGTTTGTTGTCAACATGCAGGTGGAAAAAAAACCCTGATATAGATCATACTAACATATACAGTGCCCTCCACTAATATTGGCACCCTTGGTAAATATGAGCAAAGGCGGCTCTGAAAACAAATCTGCACTGTTTATCCTTTTTATCTTTTATTTTTAAAAATTTACAAAATTCCAACCTATCATTGAAGTAAAACAAATGAAAGTGGGGGGGGGGGGATCTCATTGTAAAATAAATGCTTTCTCTAGTTCATGTTGGCCACAATTATTGGCACCCAATTATTGCAACGTCCTTTTCCCAGGGTAACAGCCTTTGTGTTCCTCATATTTATAATCCTGTGGAACAGGAAGTCATAGCTGAACAATTTCATGCTCCTAGTCACCCTGGGTGCTAAAATTTTTTTAAAATATGAATGGGAATATACTTCAGAGATATTTTACTCATAAGAATTTCTAGGGTTGCCAATAATTGTGGCCAACATTCATTGGAGAAAAACATTTATTTCATCATGAGATTTTCTCCCCACTTTCAATTGTTTTACTTCAATGATAGGTTAGAATTTTGTGAATTTTTTGAGTGAAAGATCAAAAGGATGAACAATGCAGATTTATTTTCACAGCCGCCTTTGCTCATATTTACCAAGGGTGCTAATATCAGTGGAGGGCACTGTATGTTAAATGTGTGTGAAAGAGAAAGAACCTACATTTTCGTAGTCCTGGTTTGATCCTGAAATCTCCAAAATGGTCTGAACTATAAAATACAAACAAAAAAGTTATTTTAAGACTGCTTTTTCTCACACCTGTTTTAAAAAACAAAGAGCTGGATAAATAATTATCAGAATCAGACAAAAATCTGAATCAGAATCAAAACAAAGAGCTGGATCAACATTTATCAGGTAGAGATGCCAAAAAAATCTTGCAAAAAAAAAAAAAAAAAATGTGCCAAAAAACCCAACATACTTGAGTTTCTCCAGTTTGCAGTCTGGATTTTCTAACAAAGCAGAAAACATCTCGACTCCTGCTTCTCCTGGGTGATTGTAGCTCAGATCCAGCTCTCTCAGGTGTGAAGGGTTTGAACTGAGAGCTGATGCCAGATAACAACAGCCTTTCTCTGTCACCATACAACCAGATAACCTAGATAATATAATTAAAAGAATAATTAAAAGTGAGATTGGGATTTCTGGTTGCATAAGAACTGCATTAGAATATTGAATCCTATGATGATAAAAGAAAAATATCTGTTAATACTGACGAGTTTATTGCTAATTTATTCTGGCAAGAATCATTTATCGGAACTTGAACTTACTAAAAACCAAAGAGCCAAAATAAGCCAAGAATATGTTTCAGAGAGGACCATGCAGTCTACGTTATCTAGCCTTACGCACATTTGCCTGTCTGAACACAAATGCACTTATCGGTGGGTCCACTAGGTATCAACAGTCACAGCTGGGATGCTGTTTTTTAAAAGTACTCAAGGAAGATAGAAAATGGCCATAAAACAAATGGAAGAAGTTCAGAAGTTAATAGTGATTATTAGGATAACACAACTCAGTGCTGTCCTCTGCAGGTCAAGTAAAATATCACAAAGCAGTGCACACAGGCAAAATGGCAGACAAAGACAACGCATACTCCAGGTATTACTCTTACCTCAGTATCTCCAGCCGACAGTTTGGACTCTTCAGTCCGTCACAGATGAGCTTCACACCAGCGTCCTGCAGGTCATTGTTACTCAGGTCCAGCTCTCTGAGGGGTGAGTTTAATGATTGTAGAGCTGACACCACGAGTTCACAGCACTGATCTGTGAGATTACAGCAGGCAAGACTGAAAGAGAGTAAAACACCGTTTCAGTTGAAGTAATGGACATTTGTAACAGGTAGTTAATAGTCAATTATATATAAACACATATACATATTTAAAACAGAAATCATTTGTAACAAATACACTACGGTTCAAAAGTTTGGGGTTAGTAAATTTTTTTCTTTCGTTTTTTCTAAAAGAAATGAATACTTTTATTCAGCAAGGATGTGTTAAATTGATAAAAAGTGATGGTAAATTTCTGAAGGATCATGTGACAATAAAGACTGGAGTTATGACTGCTAATAATTCAGCATTGCTTCACAGGAGTACATTCTATTTTAAATTAAATTATATTAAATTGGAAAACTGAAAAAAAAATTGTAATAATATTTCACAAGTTTTTGATCAAATAAATATAGCCTTGATGAGCAGAAGAAACTTTTGAACAGCTGTGTGTGTACATATTTATAATATTGCCACACTGAAAGCAGTCCAACTAGAATGGATTGCTTTAAATTGCAACAGAAAATTCAGAAACACTCAACAGAATTCACTTGAAGCAAATTGATATTTGACTCTTTACTTTGCTTTTCTGCAGTTCATCACAGCCGGTACCAGTCTCCTTCTGCCCTCATCTGATGTGTTGTATTCCTTGAGGTCCAGCTCCTCTAGAGCTTCGTCTGACATCTGGAGCATATAAGCGATTGCTGAGCAGTGAGACGGAGAGAGTATATTCTGTGAGTCTTTGTCTGATTTCATAAACTCCAGAATCTCTGTAACCAGAGTCTGATCATTCATCTCCAGCAAACAGAGAAGAAGGTTGATGGATCTGTCAGCCGAGAGACCCTGTTCCAGTTTGATTTTGTCTTTAATGTAAGCTGCGGTTGTACTGATACTCTCAGAGCTCTTCTCTGTGTGTGTCAGCAGACCCTGTAGGAGTCCCTGATTGGACTCCAGCGAGATGCCCAGCAGGAACCGCAAGAAAAGATCCAAGTGTCCATTCTCACTCCGAAGAGCCATATCTATCGCTCCTTTATGGAAATTTGGGAGCAAATCAAACACTTTCAGAGCATCTGAAGTGTCATTTATAAAGCTGTAGAAAACATAAAATGCAGCGAGAAACTCCTGAAAGCTCAGATGTATGAAGCGGTAGATTTTCCTCTGATGAATCACAGATTCCTCCTTAAAGATCTCAGTGCAAATCCCAGAATACACTGTGATGTCAGTGACATCTATGCCGCTCTCTCTCAGGTCCTCCTCATAGAACATCACATTACCCTTCATTAGCTGCTTGAAAGCCAGTCCAGCAAGTTTCACAATCTTGTCATTGTTGAACTGCAGGAGTCCCTCTGGATCTCTCTCACAAGTCTCTTCATACTTCTGATTCCTCATGTTCATCTGAGTGAGCAGGAAGTGGATGTACATCTCAGTCAGAGTTTTAGGGATTTCTGCACTGTTATTTTGTTTCAGGATGTTTTGAAGGACAGTGGCTGAGATCCAGCAGAAGACGGGTATGTGACACATGATGTGGAGGCTTCTTAATCTTTGAATGTGCGAGATGATTCTGCTGGCTTGATGCTCATCACTGATTCTCTTCCTGAAATATTCCTCCTTCTGAGGATCACTGAATCCCTCAATTTCTGTCACACGGTTGATGTATTTTGAGGGGATCTGATTGGCTGCTGCTGGTCTGGAGGTGACCCAGATGAGAGCATTGGGAAGCAGCTCTCCTCTGATGAGATTTGACACCAGCACACCCACTGATGAAGACTCATTCACATCAGAAACGCTCTCATTTTCTGAAAACATCAGTGTAATTCTGTTTTCATCCAGCCCATCAAAGACGAACACAACTTTACACTCCTCTAGAATCTTTGAGTCCAGATCTTGAAGTTCAGGATAAAAGTCCACCAGAAGCTTGTAAAGACTGTACTGGTGATCTTTAAACAAGTTCAGCTCTCTAAATGTAAGGACAAACATGAAATCTACATCCTGATTGGCTTTTCCCTCGGCCCAGTCCAGAATGAACTTCTGCACAGAGACTGATTTTCCAATTCCAGCAATGCCGCTAGTAAGAACGGTCTTGATTTTGACTTTTTTCTGCTTTTCACATCCCAGCAGAAGTTTAAAGATATCATTGCAGTCAATTGAAGTCTCTTGGAACATCTTGTAATTTTTCTCCATCTGTAAGATCTCATGTTCTTCATTCACACTTTCACTCTCTCCCTCTCTGATGTAGAGCTGCGTGTAAATCCGGTTCAGGAGGGTTTTATTCTCTTGTAATTGAATTCCCTCAAATAAGCATTCATACTTGCTCTTCATGCTTGTTTTGTGTCTCTCCTTGAGCAAATCAACTGTTACGGTGTTGCGGAGAGGAGAACCAGCAGGACTGGATTTGGACTGAGCATCTCTCTCCACACTGAAGAAACACAGAAATAGAAACCACATTCCTTAATTACAATCTGAAGGTAGATTTACTACTGTTTTTATAAGTGCAAAATATGTAATACAATAAACAGTAATAAAAGATATAATAAAAATAAACACCAGTCTTTTCTATTAATTAGCTACCACAGTCTATTTTGTCTATTTTATTCTGAAGATGCAAACTTTTGAAAACGTTTTCCAAAGTGCAAGTTTTTGAAAACAATAACGTTATCTGTAAACTAAGAAAATTTGTATTTGTGAAAATGGTGACGTCATGCACATGTGTATTACATGTTCAGTCTAGGAATGCATATGTGCACATGCTCAAAGTCACATTACCAACTACTGGCCTGGTATGCACAATACAGCGTTTTTAGTCGTTTCCATGGATTCATGTGAAAGGAGATCATTTTAACAATGTTGTAACATCTGTATGTAAACCTCTTCAAAATGCAAAGGAAAAAAATAGTTGTTTTAAGTACCATTGTTGTGTAGACACCCCCTAATAAGATTATAAAAATCGCAATAGGCTGCTATGTAAATTAAATGTTTATTGTCTGTTGTGCTACATGTTTCAGAGTAAAGTGCAACACTGTGTTCATTTACATGCATGCTGCTCATGATACAGTGTTTTCAGTGTCTTTCAGAGGCTTGTTTCACAGTAAATGCAGCACACTCCGCCTCTGCATGCAATACAAGTTTAAAGTTAATTGAGGAAAACAAATGCTCCTAGTGAACTTTATTTTCACATTCACAATTTCCAACATGTTGCGTTGTGATGTTGTGGACAGACAATTACAGCATTTCAATAAATCTGTAATGAGAAGCATTTGTAAACCTGTTATCACAGAAAATGAAAAGTTGTTGTGCATCTTTTCTGCCAAAATTAAAGGGGTGGTTGATTGTGATTTCATTTTTTTAACTTTAATTAGTGTGTAATGTTGCTGTTTGAGTATAAACAATATCTGCAAAGTTACGATGCTGAAAGTTCAATGCAAGTGGGGATATTCCACTTCAGGGCTTCAGCCTAGTCACAGGCTAAAATGTAAGTCTGAGCTGTTTCAACTGAAAAAAAAACTTGCACTGACTGATCTTAAAATATATTAGTGCCTTTGTTTTGTCTCAAGATGCACACCAGTAATGTTTTTTCTAAGGCACATTTATAAAAAAAAAAAAATGATTTAAATATCCTAATTGAATTATGGCCTAATCCTGGTTTAGTCTAAGCCCTGTCTGTGAAACCAGACCTTTGTCTTTTAAAATTATGGCAGTTTAATGCCTAAAAATATGACTGGTAGGGACTACAGTGAGCTACTTCCTGGGTTGGTGACATCACAAACCCTGAAATTTACATAAACCCAGCCCCCGGATGCAACAAAGTGGGAGAGGCCATCTGCTTTGGAGAAGAGGAAGAGTTATTGCCATGCCGTCAAAACTAGGGGTGCGCGAAAAAATATATTGATTCTGAAATGATTTTGTCTTCTAACTATTCTAATGGATTCACAAGTTTCAAAATCAATGTTCAAAAGCAGAGGTTCTTCATCCTGTTCCTCGCATCCCCTGCTGTCTTTTTATTCGGTTCAATTTCTCTTAAAGAGTTTTGAGCTTTGAGAGTTTGTTCTCAAAGTGCACCGAACTGATGCTTTTATCTTAATGTAAAACATTTTCTTCTGGCAGAGTCTGTCCCGAGGTCCACCCACCACAATCTCAAAAAATCCTATGGGGAACACCCTTAATATAGCTTAATAAAAAAATATCAAACAGCAATATACTGTGTATACTTGATTTGAATGCATTTGAGCATATGCCACAACACAGGAATTTACATTTTAAGTGTCCTATATCATACACTCTTAAAAATAAAGGTGCTTCAAAAGGTTCTTCAAGAGATGCCATAGAACATTGGTCTCAAACTCAATTCCTGGAGGGCCACAGCTCTGTACAGTTTAGCTCCAACCCTAATCAAACACACCTGATCCAGCTAATCAAGCTCTTCAGGATCACTAGAAACTTCCAAGCAGGTGTGATTTGGAGCTGGTTGAAGCTAAACTCTGCAGAGCTGTGGCCCTCCAGGAATTGAGTTTGAGACCACTGCCATAGAAGAACCATTTTTACTTCCACAAAGAACCATTCAGTCAAAGGTTCTTTAAAGAACCATCTCTTCCTTACCTTTTTATAATCTGAAGAACCTTCTTTCATCACAAAGAACCTTTTGTGAAACAGAAAGGTTCTTCAAATGTTAAAGGTTCTTTATGGAACCATTTAGACAAAAAGGTTCTTCTATGGCATCGTGAAGCACCTTTATTTTTAAGAGTGTTCCTGGGGGAGTCAACAAAGGAAATGTATACACGTTCAACTAGTTTCTTTTTAATGCAGCACTTTATAGAAACCGCGCCTAGTCTTACCTGGGGTCAAAGGGCACTGAGCCATCACTGAAGCCAGGACGTGGAATGGGAATACTGTTCAGTGACACACCACTGGGTTCTGGAGATCCTCTTCTCCGTCTCTTCACCTCTCCTTCCATATCTTTAAAAAGATTAGAATATGTCAACCATGTGAAGTTAAAATAAATTCTACATAATAAATACATTTTAAATTTATTTAAGATTTACTTCCTATAGTATTTGCAATTTTTTCAAACCCTGCTGCCAAAATTTAGAACATATCTAAATACTGCAGTGTTTAAAATCTGAATTTGAGTGATTTGAGAACATACCTGGTGGAACTATGATGTCACTTTGTAGGCAAAAACCCGGAAGTGAGTTAGCATTTTAGCACTTCCGGTTCCATTGTCCCAGAGCCAATTAGTTTTTTTTTTGTTTGTTTGTTTTTTGATTGGGAGTTTGATTAAATCCCCTAAAATAAGGTCAGTGGTTCACACAAGCTCAAGATACTTTCACATTTTATTCTACGACATAAAACACACCAGTTACACCCCTCTCATGATTTTTTTTAAACTGTTACGTTTCTTAAAAAAGACAGTTGCTAACAAGTTGCTAAATACACACACACACACACACACACACACACACACATATATATATATATATATATATATTGTTGGCTGTGGAGTCAAGACATTTGTAAATATGATGAAAAGATGAATATGAGACAAAACAACAGAATGTCACATTTTATTATTAGCCGTTTCAACACATACATGTTTTACCAAATAAAAAGAACAGCACTTTTAGAGTTCATCCCACTCATTGATGTGAGCATAAGTATTGGGACAGTTGGACATAAGGCAGATATAAAAGATTAAAAGCTATTATTTAGTTGCAGATCCCTTGTGCACAATCATAGCAGTGAGTCTGTGACCCATAGACATCACTGGACTCGTGGTTTCATTCTTTGAAATGCTTTTCCCAGCCTTTTTCTGCCTTTACTCTCCTCTCCAGCTGGTGAAATTCATTTTCAATCGGATTTTAATCTGGAGATTGACTTGGGCAGTCTAAGACTTTCCATTTCTTTGCCTTTATAAACTCCTTGACTGAACTGGCAGGGTGTTTTGGGTCATTGTCCTGATGCAATATGAAGCACTTCCCAATGAATCTGGTGGCATTTTCCTTTTCATTTTTCTGGCAAGATGGTTTTGTACGCTGCCAAATTCATTCTGCTACTGTCATCATACATTAAGTCATCAGTAAAGTTGAGAGGGCCTGTTCCAGTGGCAGCCATGCATGCCCATGCCATGACACCACCTCCACCATGCATTACAGATGAGGCTGTATGCTTGGGATCATTGCAGTTCCCTTTTTTCTCCACATTTTTGCTTTCCCATCACTTCGATAAAGGTTCATCTTTGTCTCATCGGTCCATAAACACAGTTCCAAAACTCTTCTGGCTCACTTTTGTGCTTTTTTGCAAACTCTAATCTTGCCTTTCTATTTTTGGAGCTGGTCAGAGGTTTGTCTCTTGCTTTGTAGCATCTATGATTCTGTGTCAAAGTCTCCTGAGGACAGTAGATTGTCAGAGCATCACCCCAGCTTTCTGGAAGTTGTTGGTGATTTTACAGACACATCTTTTAGGGTTCATTTTCACAGCTTTTATGATTTGTCTGTCATCAACTACTGTTGTTTTCTCAGCCGATCAGGTCATTGTTGGTTGCTGGTGTCGCAAACTCTTGATTTCTCCATGCCCTTTGTTTTTGCGAGAGCTCTAACTGACTTCCTCTTTTCTTTTAGCATCCAAATTGCTTGCTTTTCTCTCAAAGTCAGCTCCCTCATCTTCATCCTGGTTTGTGTGTGTCATCATCGAATGCAAGATTCAGAAGGCAGAAGTAATGGATATAACTGATACGACACATTCCCTGCTTTTAATATCTGAAGAATTAATGGAACCGGACACAGCTGATCACTTAGAAAGACCTGTGAGGCAACTGTTCAAATACTTCCAATACTGCTCACATCAGATAGAGGGATGAAACTCTAAAAGTGCTGAACTTCTTAGCTGGTAAAACATCTATGTGTTGAAACGGCTAATAATAAAATGTGACATTCTGTAGTTTTGTCTTATATTCATCTTTTAATCATATTTGTAAATGTCTTGACTCCACAGCCAACAGAGCAATTTTGTCTTTACTGTTCCAATACTTTTGGAGGGCACTGTATATGTGTGTGTGTGTGTGTGTGTGTGTGTGTGTGTGTGTGTGTGTGTGTGTGTGTGTGTGTGTGTGTGTGTGTGTGTGTGTGTGTGTGTGTGTGTGTGTGTGTGTGTGTTCTTAAATATGTGTATATATAGTATTTATAGAGTTTTAACTTTTAGTTTTAGTTACTTTTTCTTATTTGTAAGTCGCTTTGAATAAAAACGTCTGCTACATGACAAAGTAAATATATAATATTATTTATTTCATTCTATTTCATTCTATTTTATAGATAGTAAAGTGCTTTGCTTTTCATAGATATAATAATTATTATTATTTTTAAGAATAGAATTAGAATAGAGAGAGCTAGAGTTAGAGGGTCAAATAAAGATGGAAGAGATGTGTTTTTGGCTGATTCTTAAAGATGGCTAAGGCTGTTTGGATTGAGTTGGGCAGGTCATTCCAGGAGAGAACATTTAATTATTTATTTAATTAATTAATTAAAATGTTTAATTTAATTTATAGCTAATCATGTTACAGACCTGATGTCAATTAACTTAATTAGTTGCTAGATGTTCTCCCAGCTGAATCTTTTCAAAATGTCTTGCTTTTTCAGCCCTTTGTTGCCCCCATGCCAACTATTTTGAGACCTGTAGCAGGCATCAAATTTGAAATGAGCTCATTTTGTGCATAAAATTGTATAATTTCTCCATTTAAACATTTGTGTTATCTATGTCCTATTGTGAATAAAATATTGGCTCATGTGATTTGAAATTCTTTTAGTTTTCATTTTATTCAAATTTAAAAAACGTCCCAACATTTCCGGAATTCGGGTTTTAAATAAACAGTACGAAACAAAAGTTTTATCAAAATAAATTAAAAAGATGAAATAAATTAACTGTTTTAACAGCTTTAAGATTCTTGGAAGATGAAATAAATAATAAATAAAGGATATTTTTCATTTTAAAAATAATAAATAATGGATTTTGATGAGTGAATTTACTCCGGTGATTATGAAGTTTTGCAAGAAGTAATAATAGGTTAATAATAAAATATTCATTAATATTATCTTTTTATATAACCTATTAAAGAAGCCAAACAGTACTATATCCTTAAAAAACAAAGAGAAACCCTGGAACACACTGCGATTAATAACATTACAGAATTCAATCCAAAATAGCAGTGTGTGAGGACAATCCCAGAAGATATGCATATCAGTTTCATTAGGGTTTCCACAAAAAGAACAGCTTTTATCTATGTCTGATTTAAACTTTTTCGAAAACACGTCAAATCTGTGTAACAATCTGACACCATTTCATTTTCTTTGTCAATATGCGCTGTCAAATGACGTTAACATCCTCCACATAGCCCTTTGCAAAGCCATTAACAAACAGGTTTTTCTTGTTACGTGCTAAATCTTCTTGAAGACACCTTGAAATAATAAAGCTTAATAAAACATCATAAAAACGTATTTTTTAAAAAGGCCAAACCTGAAACAAACATTTAGCGAATAAATTCCACAATCTACGTCTACCTGAATCAAGTGAGATGGAGATACAACGTATAGACTAAATACGTCACTTTAGTCAAATATCTACAACAGTGTAATTTCAAATTTTACATTAAACAGATGTCTCCGTGATGTAGTGTGCAATCAAACAATGAGAAAACGAACTTACTGTGAATTTCTATCACTCTTTTCATCCTCAGCGCTCTCCAAAACGTCGATGTAAAACTTTCGATGAAAAACAGTAGTCTGTTACTTTCGGTTCTGGATTTAGTGAAGGCAATGCGCAACAGACTTCCGTATTTTGTGAAAAGGTAGCATATCGTGACCTATCAGCATGGAGCTGATTTAATCAAGGTGCCTTCAAATGAGATACCAAATATATACAGTACTGCTGTTGTAATGTTAGCTACAGTAACAGGAGAGTTTGCATTGTGTGTTCGTGAATTGAAATGAAGAGAGGAGTGTGTCTATATGGGTGTTGATTTCAAATATCAACAGTGATACAACAGAATTTATAACTCTTCAATATTTTTCTAGTAGCCTATTTGCTGTTCACAATTTTTAGAACCGTTCCGATGCAGTAACATGTAAAGGAATAAGACATCAAACTGAATATAAACATTCAATCATCCTATATAATATAATTTGCACTCAAGTGAATTTTAAAAAACAGCACATGCTAAAAGTGAGAGAAATATACACTACATGGACAAAAGTAATTCTTTAGAAGTTCTAAATTAGAACAGAAAAAGGCACTTCCAAAACAGTTGCAACAAAGATGGAAATGAAATAGCATATCGCAAATCATTTGATTTAGATTGGGGCTTTGGAGCAGGTATTGCAAATCATTAGATTAAGATCAGAACTTCGAAGCACAAATCGTGAATCCTATCGAGACTTTGGAGCGCTTGCCAATCATTTGATTCCGATCAGAATTTCAGAGCAGGTTTGCCAATCTTTTGATTCATATTTGAATAATGATTCTCGAAACATTATTCAGATTGTGACTTTGGAGCATTTTTCACAAGTCTTTCTGTTCAGATAGGGACTTTGGAGCGCTTACCAAGAATCATTTTTCTCCTAAAATCCCCACCCTTTCAGGTTTGTTTTCACACTTATCTCTCTTTTTGACTTCTAAATCATATTTATCTGTCAGATATGTTAAAGACAGTGATAACACGTCCCTAGTAATGCTGCGCAGAAATAAAACCATTCACTATCAGGTCAAAACATATGTTATGTTATTGCTGAAAGTGAAATTTAAGAAACATTTAAAAACCCAATATTTGGCCTGTGCCGTGTTTATGGTTTGTTGCATAATATGAATGAACTGCCCAAATACAGCAGGTAATCAGTGTTAGTACAGATACATGTGCACATAACCGAGTCTGTGGGCTAACTCGATGGCCATCACCATCTCAGCCAGCTAGAACTGAGCGTGTCCTGGACACAGTCACCAAACGTACTCAGATCTCCAGTGACACAGTAATCCATGAGCAGATACTGCAGAGCAGAAGAAGAGAGACTCTGACTCATAAATGAGAATGAACAGACAGCACTGTACATCTGACAAACATTAGATCATTCATGAGTACTGGAACAAAACACACACAACTGAATCATGTGTCAAGGAATCATTCTGAATTAATCAGAATCAGAATGAGCTTTATTGCCGGGTATGTTTACACATACGAGGAATTTGTTTTCATGACAGAAGCTTCCACAGTGCAACAGAATGACAGCGACAGAACAAAAACACAGATAATAAAAGAATAAAAAATAGAACAAGTAAATAAGGAATAACAATATACAAATTGACAATTCAATTCAAGTTTATTTGTATAGTGCTTTTCTTTGTATTGTAGAATTGTATGTACAGGTATATTACAATAGATAGTATTCAGATAGTTCCTGAAGTCCACGATCATCTCCACTGTTTTGAGCGTGTTGTGCTCCAGGTTGTTAAGACTGCACCAGACAGCCAGCTCCTTAACCTCTTGTCTGTAGGCAGACTTGTCACCGTCCTGAATGAGTCCGATAAGTGTGGCATCGTCTGCAAACTTCAGGAGCTTGACAGATGGGGTCTTTAGAGGTGTAGTCATTGGTGTAGAGTGCATGAGTCTATTTACAAACCTGCTGTCAAACCAAGAGAACATTTATTGACGTTTAATGACTTTGTCCATATAAGGGATTTCCTGGAACAGAGTAAGTTTTATTACTTCTGTAAGTCTCACTTGTGGAGTTTCTGCATGAGGGTGCCCTCTGGCTACGAGTATGAATAAAAACAGCCATTACATTGTGTACTCACTAATGGCCACAACACCCTATTTTAGGTAAAAATAGGAAAAATAACACTAATCTACTGATGTCAGAAAATAGTTTTATCTCTTTTATCAGCACAGATTGCATTTACACTTCTTTTTGGAATTTTCAGTGTGAACACACCACTCACATTTCAGCAGCTCCAAACTGTATTATATATTCACACTGTACAATGAAAGAGATTCAAACATTTCTTTAATACTACAACTACAAAGTTGATCTTGTTAAGGCACATTCAGAATATCACATAAATCATCATAAAGAAAATGGAGATGGATTTGATTCCAATCAACAACTCCAAATCAAGCTTAAATACAAACACACACCAAAAAAAGAAAAGAAAATGCACATACGGCAGTGAAGCTGTACATGATATTAAAGATTAAACTGTAAACAATTATCAGTTTTCATACTGAAAGATATACAGATACTGTAAGTTACTGTCATTTTGACACAGAAAACACCAAGTCACATCATTTGCATGACATTTATAACACTTATTTATATAGTTTTAATTCATTTCTCACTTTCAAATCACCAGGAAAATGATCTTTCTGCATGTTGATCAAACGAGTCAGGCACAGAGTATCTTTTATCTTAGTTTTAATGAATGCAGTGGTAATTAAGGGCTCCATATTTACAAGCACACAAATAAACTGTGTCTCTCAGCGTGGAGAGCGTCGAGGTTTGAATCTGTCCCAGCCGGCTCTGTCCCTCCAGCTGTTCTCTGGGAGCAGCGAGTCCTTCAGTCTGTCTGGCAGTGGCAGGGCTTTCACCTTCTCCTCAAAGGGCCAGGGCCGCAGACAGCGGCGGATGAGTCTCCTGCAAAGGCATCTCAGTGGCAGCGGCCGCCTTTCTTGCTCTTCTAGCCTGCTGTAGAGCTCCAGCAGGGGCTGATGGTTAGAAATCTGGTCCAGCGCGGGAAGTTGTGAGCGGGGAAAGAGGGGAGGAACGGCTGGAGAGCAGATCCTGGCCAGATCCAACAGCACTTCAGCTTTAGCTAAAACATCAGCCGCCTCGGCAGCATCTAAAGCTTCCCGGAGAGCTTCAGTGAGACGTGTGAATATCAACTGCGGCCCTGTCCAGTAGGAGGCACTGTGGTGAGAGCAGAAGAAGGTAGCACCATGCTGGAGGAGAAGGGCGGTCAGGGGAAACAGCAAGTCGAAGTTCTCCAGACTGGTGTAGGTTAGTGAATGTTCCCACACTTCCCCGTCGGTAGCGTTCAAGCAGCAGCTGGGATCGGCGCCGTGGCTGATCAGAAGCTGTGCCATCCGGGTACAGAAGTGCCCGATCTCCTTCGCATCCTCCGCGCTGCTGTCCAGAGCCTCCTTCACCAGGAACGTCAGCGAGGACATGGGGGTCTCGCCGTCATGTGTGGTGGCGTTCACATCTGCACCTGCAAGGGATTATAAAAACACGATTATAGCATTGACAACAAGCAATAAAAAATATTTTTAAACCCCTTTAAAGAAATGTAAAAAAAAAAAAAATAGCTGTGTTAAAAATAAAAATACAATAAATAAAAATATAATTCAAAATTAATCAAATAAAATAATGACTGTTTGTAAAATTAATTTTAACATAATTATGAATTTCTAACATTTTATATTAAATATATATAGATACCAAGAATATATATAGGTACCAAGGCTACCAAGATATATAAATATATATAACACATAAAATGTTTTTATAAAATTACCCCTCCACAAAATAAAATTAAAATGAATATATACACACACACACACACACACACACACACGCACGCACGCACGCACATATAAATACATATGTAGAGAGAGAGAGAATTTTTAATTTTTATAATTGAATTACACATATATACAGTCATGGCCACAAATATTGGCACCCTTGGTAAATATGATCAAGGGAGGCTGTGAAAATTAACCTGCATTGTTAATCCTTTTGATCTTTTATTTTAAAAATTCACAAAAATCTAACCTTTCATTGGATAATAAGAATTTTAAATGGGGGAAAATATCATTATGAATTATGAAATAAATGTTTTTCTCTGATACACGTTGGACATAATTATTGGTAGCCCTAGAAATTACCTCTGAAGTATATTTGAGCACTCCAGGGTGATTATGAACATGAAATTATCCAGCCATGGCTTCCTGTTTCACAGAAATATAAATAGGAGGGAAACCCCTCTTTGTGGAGGGTGTCAGTGATTGTCTTCTGGATCATTGCCAAGTCAGCAGTCTTCTCCATTATTGTGGTTTCAAAGAACAAGAGATACCCGGAATTTATACTGTAGGGATGGTCCTTTAATGAAACTTAAATGTAAATATTCCAATATTTTGAGATACTGGATTTTTGACTTTCATGAGCTGTAAGCTCTAATCATCAAAATTAAAAAAAAAAAAAAAAAAAAACTTTTGAAATGTTTTACTTTACATGTAATGAATCTAAAATATATGAAAGTTTCACTTTTTGAAATAAGTTACAAGAAAAAATTTTCACGATATTCTCATTTTTTGAGATGCACTTGTATGCATATTATATATTATATATATATTATATATATATATATATATATATATATATATATATGTGTGTGTGTGTGTGTGTGTATACACGCACACACACACACACGTATGTATGTGTATATATATGTGTGTGTGTGTGTATATATATATATATATATATATATATATATATATATACATATACATTTTGCAATAATAACTATATAAAATCTTTGTTTAATATTTGAAAGAAATGCCATCTTCCATGGTGAAACCATTTTTAAAACACCTATTAATAAAAATTTCTGAATAAAACTGTTCTCTAGCCATATCAGAGCTGATGTTTTACATGCACAGTGAAGCACCTCTTTCTAGAAGCAGCTGTATATTGTCCACATTATTGACCGTGAGTCCATCGCTGCTGGCTAGAGCATGAAGCAGTGCAGTTTTTCCTGTGAAAGAGCAAGCATGCGTAACATATAATAAGAAACCATTCTATTATAACATTCTATTTTATTAGTTAATTCAGCTGAAATACCATTCTTGTCTTTTGCATTCACATCAGCACCCAAATCCAGAAGCACACGCAAACACGGCAGCTTATCCAACTCCTCGCTGGCCAAATCAAGAGGGCTGCTTTCATGAATCTATCGCACAGACAAAAAAGCTAATACTTAAACTGTAATATATAAAATAGATATAAAATGTAGAAAATGTCTGTATTCAAAATATTTTTTTTTTTTAAATTACAATGAATAAAAATCAATCAAATTGAAAATTTATGAAGCAACATAATTACATTTAAATAATTGCATAAATTCTCACCCTGTCCCTCTTTTCGATTTCAGCTCCGTGAGATATCAGCATCTGCACCATGTCTGGCTTGTTCCTCAACACTGCGATGTGTAAGGGGTTGTAGTACGATACAGGGTCTGGATCCATAACAAAAAGGGTCTGATTATGTTTCCATGATTATAATGAGGCTTCTCAGAATCACAAAATCATCCACAAACCTTCAAAGTTGAGATCAGCTCCGTAACGCAGAAGCACCTGTGCCGCGCCAACCAACCCGAGATCAGCCACTCGAAACAGAGAGTAACTGATCCCCTCCATGAAGACGGGAGACTGAGACTCTCTGTCCAGCAGCTCCACGAGAGCCCCAGAGAGTCTTTCTTCATCATCTTGCCTGTCAAATTCAGAATATCAAAATGAAGTTCATACAATTCTGTCATCATTGCAGTCTTTAAAACGCAGTTGGTTTGCTGACCTGTGCTGGTTTTCTCCTTCTATTCCCAGGACACGCATCACAGCATCCACCAGCGGCTGGTACTCGTACACGATCCTCCTGAAGCCGTGCAGGAAAGGCATAGTCTGTTCCCCTTGTGCCACGAGCTCTTCACGCTGTAAACCAGCACAGATACATGTAAACCATACACAAATCATGTCAGACAGCAAAACATAACATGCATAACATTACACAATTTTATACAACACAGATCAATCTGTTTGTGGCAATTAAACAATGTTCTTATGGAGCAATTATGGCATGTAGTAATGTATATATATATATAGTAAGGCTATAATTATAAGAAACGATCATTGAATCCATCTTCCATCTTTATTTGACCCTCTAACTCTAGCACTCTCTATTCTAATTCTATTTTATCTGTCTTCTTTTTTCTATGTCACATTAGTCCCTCTATCAATTGCATATTTATTCTGTAACTGCTAGCTTTTCTTGGAAATCTAACACTAGCTTTCTTTTTTCTATTCTATATATATATATAAAACAACAACAAAAAAACTAGGTTTTTAAAATTTTTCTATATTCTAGCTACTCGTTTTCTTTAAAAAAAAAAAAGAAAAGAAAAGAAAAGAAAAGAAAAAAAAAACACACACACAAAAAAAAAAAAAAACTTTCTACGTGTACTGTGTTAGGCTAACCGAGGCTTGTCATAGCACTTTCATGTTGTTGCTCTTTTGTTGGTTTTGATTGCTTCTAATGTCCTCATTTGTAAGTCGCTTTGGATAAAAGCGTCTGCTAAATGACTAAATAAATGTAATTGTAAATGAATCCTCTTTTAAATTTTTAAATAATGCACATTCAGAAGAGAGACTCAGTTTATCAGATGGACCACACCTCTGAAAGAGCGGTATATTCACATGAATGAAAATATACATTAACTTAACACCGTATAAAGTGTCTTTAAAATTATAACGTCTGAATTAGCAGAAAATACACCCAAGAAAAAGATTTATTCATTTTGTTCGTTGTTTTATGTGGTGGGATGTTTACTTGCCTGCTAGCTGTCTACCGCTATCTTTATGATTCATGCATAATCAAAGCTCCCGGAAATCTTTTTAACATAAATATATTTAATAATTTGCGTTTTATTCTTATGTTTGTTATTCCTTTAGCTTACCCACTGTAGAACCGGAAGTAGTTCCTCCCACATGTTACAGTGAAAGTAAACTAATGCTTCTTTTCAAAATAAAAGCACACGCAGAAACGTCGGCTGATTAATAATTAATGAACGTTCATTTCAAAATAAAAGCCTTTATATATTAAAAACAGCAACGAGATTTAGTCTTTCACGTGAATCAAGTCACCAAAAATCATATTTACAATAAAAAATACTTAAGATACATTAAAGAAATATTGCAAACTGTATTAACACTGGGTAAAGTTTAATAATATTATTCACTTGAGGAAGCCTATTCATATTCAAATTTGAAATACAACTAGGTTTTCATCAAACATGTGCTTCAATCTTTAAAAGTGTAAAATATACATCCAGAAAAACATGACAACAAAATATGAAGGAAAACAGAAAGATCAAATGTAGCTTAATTCAGCTAGTGTGATTAAATTTATTGAGTTCAACAAGGCATAAATACAGTAGTGTTATTGTGCAAGCGAACGCAACTTCAGTGACACACAGACTCAACGTTCTCATTCTCACACACACAATGCACAAAGGTGAACAAAGTATTATATTAACATCTCCTCTCTTATGTTGCACATTTATGACCACAAAGCACTAGTGAATTCCACAAACAAGCGCCACGTCCCACAAAACCAAAAACAGAAACATCAGCCCTAAAACAAAGATAAGACACAAGTTTCTTTCATGGTCCACATGATTTAGTTCAGACTCACTCAAAACACAACAGTCATCTTGACATTTACAGTAGGGGTTTCATTGCACATGATTCAAGCCAGCCTGCACGGAAGATGCTGTTGCCAAGGTAGCGAAAGCTTGGAGTTGCCGTGGTTACTTCTGCTCCCGTCTCCAGATGATCACCATTCCGGTGGCGTCAGAGGAGGCCAGCAGGCTTTCGTCGCAGTTGAAGCTCACGTCCAGGACGGGCCCGCTGTGGCCCTGCAGCTTGTTAACGATGGCCTTAGTGTTGCGCTCGACGTCGAAAAAGTAGACGCATGCATCCTCACTGCCAGTGACTGCATAAGGGAAAGAACAGGATTCACTTACTTTGGCTTTGTTCCAAAACATAGTGAGCTGCCTACATAGGCAACATCCTGACTGAAAAGAAACCTCATAAGTGATTGTGATGTGCCATTCAAACAGAAATTGACTGATTTCAAAAGTTTGTCATTAACATGATGCTAATCTAAAAACAATGAATTAATTTGATCAAAAGTGACAGTAAAAGATATTTATAATGTTATAAAAGATTTCTATTTTGAAATGTTGTTATTTTGAACTTAATATTCAAAGAATCAAGAAAATCAAATATGAAGCAGCACAACTCTTTTCAACATCAACAATAAGAAATTAATATTTTCTTGAGCAGCAAATTAGCATATTATGCTGAGCATGCAAAACTGTTTCGTATGCTGCAACGATCGTGATACGACGTCACGCAGTGCAGCGTCTTTTTAAAAACTTAAATTCAACACAACAATTTATAATATATCTAAAATGTAAAAATATACAATCTACTCCACTTTCCTGCAGCGCTGCAGTTTTAAATTTATGTTCTTTTAATTCAGTTACGAGGTCATGCTGTGACATATCGACCTGCTGTTGGTCACACAGCTTCACATGATGCAAATTCAGAGGTCAGAGTTCACCAAGCTCAAACTTTGGCATGCAGCGAAATACGAAACTTTTTGCACGAGCTTGCATTTCCGGCCTGACACATTTGCACGTATGAATGGAAGTAAATGGAACGAAAATGAATTCTGAAGGATCATGTGACACTGAAGTAATGATGCTTAAAATTTAGCATTGCATCACAAAAACAAACTACATTTTAAAATATATTTAAGTAGAAAACACTTGTTTTAAATTGTAATAATATTTCACAATATTATAGTTTTACTGTATTTTTGTTCAAACAAATGCAGCCTTTATGAGCACAAGTGACTTCTTTCAAAAACATTTAAAAATCATACCAACCCAAAACTTTTGAATAGTAGTGAATATATAACACACAGAACAGTCAGAAATTGCCCGTAATATGATGATGGTGGTCTTACCAACACAGGCTCCCTGTCTGAAGGACATGAGAGGACAGAAGATGCTGTGCAGCGGTTGGGATCCGTGTTGAATGGGGAAACTCCTCTTCAGCTGTAGAGTCCCCTCATTATCCACGACCCTGTCAACACCAGATCCACGATGATCAATAATCAGCTCAGTCAAGAGACAGTGACGATCTGAGTTGCTGTACGTGCATTCTAACCTGTAGAGCTGTAGTTTGTTGACGCAGGCGTTGACGAGCAGCGACGGATCCCTTGCCTCTCGACTGATCCACGAGCGGGCTGAGATGCTGGAGATAGGGCTGCCCTCATTCACCACCAGTCTCTTAGCTTTGGTCAGTTTTCCTGTGGAAAAAGAACCTCAGCTTTACAACATATTTAACTATACTCTCATCTATATTACATTGTCCTGATTTCCCACTCATTCTTTATGCAAGAAAATATCTTTGTACTGTACCTGTGGCCATGTCAAAAAGGAAGGAGAAAATGCTTCCCCTGTCATCACCAGCCCACAGGATTCTCCCCGGAGCATCAAACGAGAGAGAAAGCACTCGACCGGTGAGTTTACTGGAGCCTCCTTTCACTTTCTTCCCTGTGGAGATGTTCACCACCTGGAGGTGGTGTTTACTGTTGCCAACCTGGGGACGGACAACAAAGGACACATTTGATGCATCATATCAACTGAAAACACTTCACAGCAAAATCATCATGCAATAGATGGGATTCAGGGTAGGATGTGTGTAACAGACGTTTAAAGACTTTTTTTTTTCTTTCAAAATTTAAACAAATAAAATAACTAGAAAATTAAACAATGTGTAGTAGCTCTCTTTTTGGTTTTGGTTAAAGCTGCAATCAGTAATTTTTGTTTATAATGCAGCATTGTATAAAAGCAAATATTTAGATTACAGATGTTACTGAGTGAGTGTATATTATTTTAAAATATATTTTCAGAAGAGCAATGAATTTCTGTTGGGGTATTTATTACCCAAAAAGCCTGACAAAAGAAATAATTATTAAATAATTACATAAATCTTAAAAAAAAAAAGGTTTGCCTGTGTGTGTTTTTTTTTTATTTGAATATCATATCATTTTGATACATCGGGCTTTTATTGCTCATATAGTATGATATAGTTATTCAGTGGTCCAATTCAATCAAAATGTGCAATTGTAATTTCTGAGATTTATTCATGATTTATATTATATTTTATATATATATATATATATATATTATAGTTTTAAGGCCAAAAAATGCCTCATTCATTCATTCATTCAAAAAGTAAGATGGCATTCTGGGCCCATATTCACAAAACATCTTAAGGCTAAAAGTAGCTCATAACTTGAAAATCTTAAAAATAATGGGCATGTCAGTCCTAAATTTAGGACTTATTTCACAAAGCGTTTTAGCACTAAAAACGAGCTCTTAAATCTGTGAAACATTAGAAGTAGTGAAGAGGACTTCTAAGTCACTAAGACCAAACCACAAACTAGCCTAAAATGGCTGTTGCCGGCAATCTGTCTTGGAATGTAAAGATTTTAGAAACATTTGACAATAATGAGCTTTTAAAAAGGTATCGCCTTCCCGATCACTATCCCAACTCCAAATTTTCCTTTGATTATACCTTGTTTTCATTTTTTTAAAATTCTAATTCTGTTTTATTTTATATTTTACTGTATTTTATATTGTACAGCACTTAGTGTGAGCTGAATTTAAATGTGCTCTATAGATAAAATTTACTTACTTCATTAACCAGTTGGGCAAGAAGTAACAGCTGTTCTTTTGTCCAGTTTGGTTTTCTTTTATGTTTGCATGTCTTACTATCAGCCATGATTATTCTACTCTGTTAATTAAAAGGCTGTTTATATGCATATTCACTAATTGTTTACGAGAAGCATACCTATAAGAGGCTAACAGTTAGCTGAACATATGACACTTGCATTTTAAAATCTTTTTTTGAATGTGGCAACATTTTTACTTTTTAACCTTTATTTGAATATGGCAACATAATATTGTTCTCTACAATATTTCTATGAATAAATCTCTGACAGAGACTCCTCCCCTATCAGCCAATCACTTTGCGCATAGTTAGTAAGCATCCTGACATCATCCATACCAACGAGGTCAACCCCGCCCCCTTACTCTGAGCTTAAGACTTCTCTCTATGCCTTAGTAAAAGTTTGTCTCAGCAGCTTTGTGAATAGGTTTAGTGTGAATAGGCAATTTATTTTGTGTTCACAATGCATGTTATGAATTAATCAAACTCATAGCACCTCCTGAGATTGTCTGAGTTTAGTTGGAGTGTTCACATTTAAGACAAAATTGCTTTAAAAGCCACATAGAAAAAGAAAGTATAAAAGATATAATCAAACCATCAATTGCATTTCTTGTCAAATGTCATTCAGATATATTTTATAGGTCCACCACAGTGGTTGGTGGGTAAGTAAAATTTCCCATCACTGCACACAAATTACTCTTTTTGGCTGGTGGCGCATGTTAATTTCACACCCTAATAGGATTACTGAAAGGGCTGATGGTATTTGTCACAGCTGTCTGCAGTGTTTCATCAGCATAAACAATTCCACATACTACATCCCATTCTAACTTTATATTCACCAAAAAAATACTCATTGTTTTTTCTACAAAAATATTTAGTGGCTTAGCTGTTTTCAAAATATGGCAATAACAAGAAATGTTTCTTGAGCAGCAAATCAGCATATTAGATTGATTTCTGAAGGATCGTGTGATGCTGAAGACGAGAGTAATGATGCTGAAAATTCAGTTTTGCGTCACAGGAATAAATTACATTCTAAAATACATTAAAACAGGTAATATAAAAATATTACTCTTTTTTTACTGTATTTTGATGAAATTAGAGCATAAGAGACTTCCTTCAAAAACATGTAAGAATTTTACTGAGCTGAACTTAAATGGTAGTGTACAAAGGAAACAAAAATGGCTGGCATTTGGACTCACCACAGTCAGGTTGTTGTTCATGGGCTGAAAAGTGCAGCACAGCAGCTCACTGCCCTCGGGGTCGGACACCTCTCGGATGCAGCGTCCATCCTCTGTGTTCCAGATACGCAGAGTGCCGTCTTTTGACGTGGACACAATGATGTCATTGCTGAGCGACCAGGCGAAGTCAGTCACGGGACCAGCGTGGCCTTTTAGTGTCACCTTTACAGTTGGTGGAGGCGGGGACAACGTCATGATTGACAATGTCCCATCCAACGAGCAGCAGGCAAGGAGGTGTTTATCATCATTGGCAAACTGTAATCGAGGAACTGAGGAGATAAAATAGTAAAAGGTTAAAATGAGAGGGTAAAACAACAATTCAGAGCCAGGACTGACAGACGGCTACTTTCAAACATTTACGTGCATGCACTGAAGTAGAGGTCTGCATTCCCATGACTGTCCCGCGGGAACCGTGGGACCCGACCAGATTTCTTGCGACGCGGGATTAAATTCGCGAATAAAACGCGGTTGCGGTCGGTAACTCTGGTGCAATTTGAACGGGAGCGGGCGGTCTAGCAATATCCCGTTCCCGACGTCTTTTCAGAACAACATATCTGCACTTTATTCAAGCACCGGTACAGCCTGCACTCGCTGCACGCATGAAACAGTGCTTCCTTTTATTTGCGAGGTCTGTGCGCAGCATGTGCATAACGATGCTCAGAGCAGGCTACCAGTGAATATACGGCCCGCAGACAGAACAGGCAGGTTGTCGATGAGTGACAGAGCAGAATAAAGATGGAGCAAAGTGTGGATGCGCTGTCCTTGAAGAGCGCTCAACTTGGTTTTGTTTATATTTTGCTTAGCCTATAATTTTAAATGACAGATGTCGAATTTATTTATTTATTTTTCTTCCGCGACACTTGTCCTATAGCTACTGTGTTTACAGCAAGATATTAAACGAATTTAGTATTTTGACAAGATGAATAAAATTATAATAGGCCATTTTTGTACAACCTACTTTTTTTTTTTTCTCTGCGACACTTGTTATTGGGTTTTAGGCTAAAGGTTAAACGAATTGTATCCTGACAAGATGAATAAAAATAAGGAATACAATTTTTGTACATTTTTATTTTCTCTGTGACACTTTTTTTTCCTACTGTGTTGGCAGCAAAATGTTAAACGAATTTCGTGTCTTAAGACGAAATAACTTCAATAACTTCAAAATGTCAATAACTTCAAGAATCTTGACAAGACGAATAAAATAACAAATATAATTTTGTGCAGACTACAAGTTTATATGTTAGCCTATCTCTCTTTCTTTTAGTAGAGGAAATTTAAATGTGTGATTCTGGAAACGAGATCTAAATTTAGCGGGAACGGTCGGGTCGGGAAGAAAATTATTCAAAGCGGACAGCGGGTGAACAAAGAGTAAATATATCGCGGGAGCGGGCGGGTGCGGGATATAACCTCGCGGGAGCGGGACTTAAAAAGCAGTCCCGCGCAGACCTCTACACTGAAGCAGGCTAGTGGTAATGCAACTGCACAGGAAAAGGATTAAAAGCACTTCTTGAAAATGCTGGTCTTGATGAAGCATTCATCTAAATACGGTTATGTCTAAGGTGCAGGTTGGATGTATACCAAAGTATCAGATTTGTCATTTAGCAGATGTGGCAAAGCAAAAATTAAACAAAAATATTAATCAAACAATATTTTTTTAAAAGAAGAAATCCAGTCACTGCTTTTTTTTGGTGATTTTTTTCAGTTTGGCTGATATGTAAAAATGAAAAGTGAAAGTGACGTGAAATGTGGCCAAGTATGGTGTCCAATACTCAGAATTTGTGCTCTGCATTTAACCCACCCAAGTGCGCACACACACACAGCAGTTGGCAGCCTTTTTTTTTTCTTTGCTGTGGTGCCCGGGAGCAATTAGGGTTCGGCTTACCCAAAGGCACCTCAGAAGTGGTTTATATTTTTTATATTATATATATACACACACACACACACACACACACACATATATATATATATATATATATAAACTATAATAGGATTAAGGTCTCAACAGTATAAGCTTTTCACTTGCATTTGCAAGGTTCTTTAATGTATAATTGAATAATTTAAGGTATAATTGCTGCTTTTTGCAGAGCAAATTTTGTTTGTGATGAAAATAACAGTACGCTTTCGTCAGTTATTTTACCTATGAATCGATGCATTTCTTACAGAAATCGGATACAGATGAAGTAGCACTGTAAGATTACATTTGTTTGAATGTATTATTGAGAGCGACTGCTTGTGAATAAGTGTTGTAGTACTTGTTTAAATCATGCTTTCAGCTGAAAATATTCAGTATCTAGAAGGAACAAACAAATTCCTTGAGAACTATCATAGCCTTCACATTCTTTCTGATTTGAGTGATCCTTCTCTATCAAGCTAGCTAAATATGTTTAACATGTGAATTCTTGCTAAATATGCAGTTATATTACAGGCTGTTGGCATGAATTGTACTCGGGATAGAGCAGTGGTGGAGCGAGTGAAAACCACGACGCTCCGACTTTTAAAAAATCCACATTTTATGAAAAAAATTCATAAAATCCACTGCGTGCTCCGCTCCCGTACTCTGATTGTGAGTAACTGTTGCTGTCATGACAGATCTATTTCAGAACCAGCCGCTATCAAAATAATCTGGCTGCGGGTGCGGGCCAGATATTATTGCTGGCAGGCCAGTTTTCACTTGTTGCCGACCTCTGGTCTAAAGTATGTATCTGTATATTTATTTTGTCATCAAGGTCAAATATTTTTTCATACTGCTTCATTTTCGAATGATTTACTTCTAATTTAGTAAGTATTATGCTGATAAATCTGCGGCATGCAGCATTTGTTATTTACTATCTTTAAATTAAATAGGCTTTGTATTGACATTCTTTCACCCTGCTCTTTAAGGTACTGACCATCAATTAAAAAATGTTTTGTTGGTCACCACCCTTAGTAATGTCATTAACAGCTCACTCACCAGCTGAGTCGACATGCTGGTCAAAGATGTGGTGCATGCCGGCAAAGGCGTAGTTCTCACTGAGGGTGGTGTCACCTGCCATGGCCCGACTGGCTTCTGCCACCGAGGTGGGCACCAGACTACCTGGAGGCCTAGCACATAAGATAAAACCAGAGAATTATTCATACCGGTACACAGTGCAAAACACGGTAATAACACCCAGCATCATATTTACTTAATGAAATCCAATACTTGTTTCTTACTAATTTTGGGACGCTGATTCAACAAATAGTACCTGTTTTGCTTAAGCATGTCACACTTTCTCACAAAACATTATGCATTTCATAACATTTGTCAGATGAAGAAGTTAGTGGGCTTCACCTTTCATCATACACCACCCTGTTCATCTGGGCTTGCAGCTGGTATGAACCACGACTTACTGATCTCCGGTGGCCTCTGGCACCCTGAGCCCTGGGATCCTCCTCGAAGTCCTTATTGAAAGACAGAAAAGAGGATAAAAAAGACCACGAAAAGAGAAAAGCAGGCAGTAATGAAGGATGATTTAGCACTACAGCAACATAAAGCCCATCATGCTCGCAAACTACATGCACTGCAGCTCTCACACAACACAATGACCTGGATCTGGATTGCTATTTATATCAAGGACTATATAGATGTTCTATCTTGCCCTCTGTCTGTGTTTTTGTGGGGCATATTTCAGCCCAGAACTCCTTATCCGCATTTCTCGAACCCTTTTCCCTGTTTCTGAATGCACCTAACCTCCATGCGATCCAGTGTGGTGCGGGAACTGCGCACACTGCTGGCTCTGAAGCTGCTCTGCTCTGACAGAGGCCCGTAACGCAGGGCGAGCAACTGACTGCGCAGACGCAGATACTGCCTGCGCAGCCCCGGCTCAAAGCCACACTTGGCATTCTCGCGGAGCAGCTGGCTGCGCCGGCGGATGTACTGCGTGCGGAACTGGGGGAACGTAGGTGTGCGGTAAGCATTGTACCTGAGAAAAAAAACAAAAAGAGGCAGAAAGAAAGAAAATAAAGAATAATATAACACATGATTAGGCTCTACACATGTCAAAAACGTACATATAAATACATGGAGTCCTGCTCCAATGACAATCATGCACACACCTTGCGTCCACTGCCAGCACCTGCTGCCAAACAGCAGCCATGAGATCCACAAACACAGAGAGGTGCAGGAAACACAAGAGCTGCAGGAGACACAAATACACTTTTATAGACATTAAATAAATAAAAACACGAATTATATATATATATAACAACTAAAGATGTCAAAACATTATTTGTATCATTCAGTTCAGTTGAGATATGATACAACTTTTCATAAAATAACACTAATAACCCTAAATATAAATAATAAATGCAATTAACAATTTAATTTAAAGGTTTTCAAACTTCAAAAAGGTTTTGAAAAAAAGTTAAGGACCCCCAAATACAGCGATTCCCTTATGAGAGACTCTAAATATAATAAATATGTATTTACAAATATAAAGGCAGCTGCATATTTTATGTGCAAAATCCATTTATATAGTGTAAGGAAACTATTCTATGTTATATTATTAAGAATAAAGCAAATTAAATAATTGTTTCACAAATGAAATATTTGGCTTTTGCATTGTCATTTTACTAAAACAAAATGTTAAAATGTTATGTGGAAAGATTTACGTTTAATTAACTTGTCAACGTTCATAAAATTATTTTTAGAAAAATAAATTATATATATATATATATATAAATTATAAAACACATTTATGAGAGAAAAATTAGCAATTAATGTCTTGATTTCTTTGGAAAGCAGAATAAAATGACTAAATTTAGTGGAAAAAAAATACGTTAAACGTATTTCATTAATACCTTAAATGCACACATTAACAGTCCTAAAACATATTTTGTAAACAAATAAACCTTATTAATCCAGTTTAATGTACAAATAGTACAAGCATCCAACACACTAGCACAATGCAACATGACTAACGTAAGCACAACCTTTATAAGAAATATATAATAACAAAATGATTCATATTTATGAACAAATAATTTATTTTTGACGCATTAGCCACAGTTAGCATAGATGCTAACAACAACAGCCGTTACACACCGATTAACAATCCTCCTAAAAAACCGTGTCAGTCAGCCTGTGGCTATAATATTTCGCTAATAACAATTTCTGAATGGGTTAAACTTACTGAAACGTAACGTCATGTATAATTTTGTATCTAAAGGACACCTACCGTGCGAGACTCTCACCAGTTCATACTGTCTGAAGGAACTGGCGTGATCACGTGACCGACCCGCCCTTCCAACAGCTGATCTGCATATCATTGACGTCACCGCAGCGCGTGTAATTAAGACTGTCCGATGATTTGTATGCTGTTGAAGATGGACAGGTCATGCTGTGTCACTTGGCCACGAAAATTGATGTTAGATTTATTTTAGTACATTTAGAATCAGTCAATATAGCCTACCATCAGAAAAGTCAATATATATCTCAAGTTCAACAGGCAAATGTCTCATGAGAAATGTTCACAAACTACAAATATCCATATTATTATACAAACACATATTTAAATATGTAACTAAACATTTAAAGCAGGGATTCCATTATTTTCTAAATCACATTTAGCCTATTTTTAACAAGTAGGCTATTTTATTTATATTATTAACACTTTTTTTTACTTGATTTGATTTGTGCCAGGTTTAGATATGTCTAAACATTTTCCTTTGTGCATGTCTATTCTTAGTCAAATAATGAAGATACAACATTGTCTTGGTAAAACTAACATAATTCATCAGAAGTGAGAGTCTTGTGACCTGAAAGATCGGCCCAAATTTCAAACTGGAATATCAACATTTCAGATCTCAAAAATTAGTAAGTATATCTGTGTTGAGGGAAAGGCTGTGGGAGCGAACTATTGATCTGTATTCAGCAAAATATAAGGATTAACTGTACAAAAGCTACATACACATCCATGATTTCACCTGAGCTCAGCAGAGGCCCATGGCAGGACAGTGCAGAGGCACAGCTGACGGGGCTCTTTGCTTGTTCCTGATGCTCTTTCCCGAAGGGGGCCCGTACATGGAGTCATTCAGTGGCCGGGGCCATAAATGAGGGCCTCGCCATCGGCTCAGCACTGCTTATTCTAAAAGGACACAAGGACTTGGGAGCGCAGCCAAAATGCCTGGAACAAAAGGTATTGAAGCAAAGCATGAAATATGCAGATTTTTTTTAATGATTTTATATGATATGCAAAACTGCCGTGATAATAATATTAATACATTAAACCAGGCATGCAAAAAGTAATGTCCTGAATGTTTTAATAATTAACAGGTAACAAGACGGACAAGAAATCCACCACCAAGGTAAAAATTGCCCACAGCAGACTCACTGCACATATTGGAAAGTTAACGCATGCATAATTCATAAAGCCTTCTCAAAATCAGTCACTGTCAGTTTTGGCTAATGTTCTGGCAAGGTTCTCTCAAATGAATGTTCGTTGTCTGGGCTTTTAATAACTTTTAATAACAAAACGTCAACAAAAAAACAAACAAATTTTTTTTTATTAAACCTTACTACTTGTTTCAGGATGTTCAGAGAACATTAAAAAGAACCGTTTCTATAATGTTTGCACAGTTTTCTTAAAACTAATTTTTATTCTCTGGGTTAACTGAGATCTTTAAACATTCTTCCAGTAACATTCACAGAATGTTCATCTTAAGTTTTCCGGTCTTTAATAACGTGCACAGAAATACATTGGTCGTGGAACGTCTTTTTCTGAAACATTTTTTAAATGATATTTCTTAATACATGTTTCAGAATGTTCAGAGAACATTCAAAAGTAGCTTTCATATAATGTTTGCAAAATGATAAATGGAACATTCCGAAATAACGTTTTAATTAACATTAGCAAAACATTCTTAAATAATGTTTTTGTTAGCTGCAATAAATTAGATCTTTAAATGTTCTTCCAGTAATATTACTACAAGATTCATTTAAAGTTGTTTGTCTTTAATGTTCACACAAAAACATTATTTATACATCATTCATGGAAAGTTGTTTTTTTCTTTTAAATGTTGTTGCTACTTCTTTCAGAATATATGATTCTGAAAGAATAATATAATGTTTGCACAATGATAAATAGGACATTCTCTCAGATTTCTCTAACATTCACTTAACCAAGAAAAAATGTTTTAAATGTATTAAATAACGGTCATTTGAAATATTCAGAGAACATTCAGACATAACTTAATAGGAACATTAGCAAAACGCTATTAGAAAATAGAAACTGAGACGTTTAAATGCTTTCTTTTGAAATTGAAATTTTATTTATTTATTTATTTTTCCCTTGTAGCAACCTCACAGTCCTAAGGAGCAGCCGAAGAAAGGTGATCAGAAAGGAGATGACGCCAAAAAGCAAGGAGGTAAATACTGACAAGAGCATAGAAGACACGAGTGAAAAAAGGCATTTCAGATGCATGAAATACAAGCAAATGACACCTGAAATGTAAAATGCTTTTTATGGCTTATGAAAGTAAATGTTTGACTCACAAATAAAGATTTGCTTGATTGATTACAATAGAATAAAGTGTCAAACGATATTTAGTGTGTGGGAGAAACACTATACGTTATCTTGACGCAAATGAGAGAGAAGATTGCACATTTCTTGCTCTCAGGGACAAGTGGATGTAATTGCACTTGCTGTATGTTTCCAGTCAAGGTATCTGTCTCTGTGTCTTCCCCTCGCAGGAGAGCCGAAGGGAGAGAAGCAATAATTTCCAGACCTTCGTGAAGCTGGCTCTGGAGACTCTCCTGGGCTCTTGTCGACGCAAGCATGGGTGCCCAAGGGGAAGGCAGGGCTAAGCTTTGCTCCTCCCACCACCCAACCAATCGCCGGCATCCATTTGACCATCGCTAGACAGAGCTTGGCCTAAGCCTCCGTAGTCTGTCCCTTCTGTACCTCCTCACATGGGTTTCACGTTTGAATAGCACTGGTGATTTGCTCATTTGAAGTTGGGTCAATATAAAGACTCCAGAGACTCTGTGACCCCGCCCTCATCTGTTCATTTGACTCCGCCCATGTCATAGATCTCAACTGTGCTGTACATAAATGAACTGATTTACAAATAAACATGATTTCATACACTTGACTGATTTTAAAATCAGATTATTTATTTATTTACACACATAATACTATTCAAAAGTTTGTGGCCGTTAAGATTTTTAAATGTGTTTGAAAGTAGTCTCATGCTCATTAAGGCTTCATTATTTTGATTACAATAGCTAATATTTCATAATATTATAATTTAATATTGCAATTTATATTGTAATTTAATATTATTTATCATTTGTATTATAATTTAAAATAAACGTTTTCAATTTTTATATATTTAAAACAGTCATTTATTCCAGTCGTGACCAAGCTGAATTTTCAGCATCATTACAGTCTTCAGTGTCACATGATCTTTCTGCTCAAGAAGCATTTCTAATTATTATCAATGTTTAAAAAAAAAAAAAAATGTGTTTCCTTTTGAGGGGAGAATCTTATGAAAATTATGCTTTTTTAAAGGATTCTTTGATAAATATGAAGTTAAAAACAACAGCATTTATTATGTAGAAATCTTTTGTTACATTTAATTATAAATATTTTTAGTGTCACTTTTGATCAGTTTAAAGCGTCCTGTTGTGAATACTGATGAACGACTGTGAAAATTACAAAAGATTTTTTTATAAGATGTACACTAATAAATAACACTAAGCAACAAAACCAGGAGCATGTACTAAAGGAAATTAATAGGTTCAATTATAATTTTATGCTGTTTGACATTTATTCAAACAATCTCAATTCCTCATGCACATAATTCTGTAACAAAAAGACATGTAGCCTCTTGCTTTGACCTACAATAACATTTGCCTTATAAAATAAATCCATTTTTGCCTATACCAGCCCCATATGAACCATCATCTGGCCTAGTAGACAGCAGAGAGAAATAGGTGTAGTGTAATCATGCATTAGAGACAGCGCTCAGGGGATATAAAGCATGTATGTAATACTGTTTTAGGCTGAGGCAGCAAAACCATAGAATGCATTTGTGCCACAGAACAAGTGTTTTAGGAGGTGCATGTAGTCTTCTAACTGGATTAGGGGTTTTGTTGGTTCTGGAAGTAAAGAATATTAAATGCACACCGGTATTTGACCATACAGTGCTTCTGCTTTATGGAATGTCAGAAAGCAGAATGTCATTTTTCTCTTGACTTAACCACATCAGACAGATTGTGAGTGTGTGTGATCATATATGCAGAGCCACATATGCAGAGCCATAAACCTGTCAGAGTGAACATTTCACTCCGGATGCACTCCAAAAAATGTGCCATTCATATTTAATCTCAAGTAATGAATATTTACTGACAGCAGCAATGCTATCATATGTGGCCATTTAACCAAAGATGTCATGCGATGGTCAGACCTGTATAAACCGGTATACCGGCCCAAACTTTTATTAAGAGAGAACAGACACAGGATATGAGAATAAATCTAATCTAATCTAATTTAATCTAATCTAATCTAATCTAATCTAATCTAATCTAATCTAATCTAATCTAATCTAATCTAATCTAATCTAATCTAATATTCCTGTAAATGCTTATGATTGTTCTTATCTTTATGAAATATACTGTACACAGTACTTGAAGATACATGTCCAAAAACACTAAACAGGCTATTATAAAAATTTACTCTAAAGTACCATGGTATTTCTGTGGTATTCTATGAAGTACCATATATGGGGCTTAAATATATGATACTTTACAGAATACCATGGTATTACCATGGTACACGTCCGATAAGCAACATAGACTACCATAATTACAAAACACATTTGAAAAGTACCATGGTATTAACACGGTATTCTGTGAAGTACCATATACTGTACTACATTACTTTAATTACTATATTTATGCACTGTAACGTGGTATTTACATGCTCCAAGGTACATAATAGAATACCACGGTACATGTCCAATAAATAAAATAGGCTACAATATTACAAAAACATGCCCAAAAATACCATGATATTAACACAGTATTCTATACTGCACCGTATTCATGATACTCAATTACTATGTACTGCACCGTAGCATTTACATACTCCAGGGTACATGGAATACCATGGTAGGCTATCCAATAAACAAAATAGGCAATACTTACAAAAATGTGCCCAAAAAGTACCATGGTTGCTGACATGGCATAGTATTTTATACATGTACAATTATAGTACCTTGGTATGTGGATAGATGTCATAGTAATCTGATACCATTACTGCATGGTAAAGTAGCAGCACTTTCATGATGTCATGTAATTTATGATATTGCCATAGTAGATACTTGTTCTGAAACCCTGACATTACCATGGTACATAATACGACTGTGGTATGTTTTCTTATAGTACTATGGATTCATAATTGTGTGGGTTCACGCCCACAAAACTCCCTCCTACCCACCCACTCACCCTCTCTCTCTCTCTCTCTCTCTCTCTCTCTCTCTCTCTCTCTCTTACACTCACGATCCTTGGCTTCCTCCATTAGAGCTTCAGGATCGTCACACGAGAGCATCCAGCGCGCGAAGCATCATTTCCTCACAGATATGGCTTTCCGTCAGTCTGTCGGATGGACGGCGGGATCGGCTGATTTCTGCGCGAACGTCGGAGAAATGTTCGGATAACTGGCGTCGCTTTTCAGGTCCAGCATCTTTCTTCGGAAGTGCTTCAGGTAAACGCTCGTGTGCTACAAGTGACGCTGCTGTTCCAATCACTGTCGCGCTTTGACTGTCTGTGGGATTCTGTTGAGTGACACAATGTAACAAGCCAAAAAAATCGAATCGTGATTTGGCGCGTTTCACCTGAGACTGTGTGCTTCTCACGAAAGGTCAATCTTATGAAAACAAGTCCGGCTTGCATTTCACCCTAAAATTAAAAGGGGAAGATTTTTTGTACTATTATCATATTTTGAGTTATGACATTTTTTTTTCTTTTAAATAAAATTAAGCTTTCACACACAATTTTCTTGATTTAAATGAGCCCAGATGTTTAGCTTTTGAGTTTTTATTCTCGTTGATGATTCTCATTAGATTTTAAGCAGTAATGAGAATTGTCCTGTACGCATTATATTTTCATTTTACTAACTGAAATTATCTATCTATCTATCTATCTATCTATCTATCTATCTATCTATCTATCTATCTATCTATCTATCTATCTACATCTTATTTTGCATTATGTTAATGAGAATGGGTGCCCGCTTAATTGTTCTGAAAATAATGTCACAAATGAATGCCAAGGCTCTAGTTGTCTTTATGCTAACATATTTGATTTGAGGCTGCAATATGTTGTTCTGATTATGAGATTTTCCTGTCAGCTGATCTGTAGACTATAATTAAATGCTATTGGGAACTTGGCGTAGGCAGCAAATTGCCCTTTACAAGCTCTCTGTAGGTGTCTGAACTATATAGAGAAGAAGCATTGATGTACAGTGTCTTATACTTGCACATTATGTTTTAATTTTACTACATTTCTGCAATAGACAATAATTGACAGTCCCCTGTTGAAGGCCCCTGATATTGGGATATAAGATGGCATTGTGTTTGATAATTAGTCGATTCACTTCTTATAGACACAGTTCAGTGAGAGAAACTTGATTTGTGTATCAATGTTGTTATTGTTAAACTATCAAAAACAGTTTTTATTTTTGTTAGTGAATAATAAAATAATAAAATATTAATATTAGATGCAAAAATGTAATCTTAAAATATAGTGAATAGAATCATTTATTGTCTGTGATGTGAAATAAAATGTAAAATTGCTTCACACGATGGCTTTATTCACTGTCTAAAAATCATTTTGGGAAATAAAATTAAATGAATAAAATATTATATTAATAAAATATGAAAATAAAAAATGAATAAAATATAATATTAGAAGAGAAACGTAAGCGAAAATTAGAAATGCTGCCTTGAAATCTAACTGAAATAAGTTCAATTTGAAGTACTCAAAGTACTTAAAGCTAAAAAATAAATTAAAGATATCTATAAATGTTAAAAAGCTATTAAAAATTTTCAAAATCATATAACAAAATGACTAAAACATTAACTAAAATTAATATTGAAAACTGAAAATGTAAAATATAAATAAAGTTCATTTAAAATAAAAAGCTATAATGGTAAATTAATAATAATAAAATATAATATTAATAAAATATGAAAATGATGTATCATGTCAGATGAAAAGCTTAAATGAAAATTAGAAATGTTACCTTGGACTAGAAGTACTAAAATGACTTAAATAAAAATGAATGTAACAATGTATGTAACAAAAGCATGTAACAAAATTACTAAAACATGAACTAAAAATGAAAAATGAAAAAAAAAAAGCTATGATGGTAAATTAATAATACTAAAATACACTGTCAAAATAGTGACATTTCACGAATCAACCCTTGTGGGATTTTAACCACCAGCCTTAGATTTTCCAGCCCAGCTTAATAGTTTCATTCCAAAATGACGTCTTTGCTGAACGATGACTCACTTATGATCACAAGAACTATTGAAGTAAAATGTGTGTCTCTGTTTTTAACATCTTAGGGAGAGTTTTGCAGCTTTGCAGTGGAAGAACTGTGCGATGAAGACATCAGTGATGGATCTTAAAGTGGAACCTATGGACATCGATTACGACCAGCCGCCTCCCCTCCAAGTGTTCGCTCACACCTCAACTCTACACGGCATCTCTCATATCTTCTCCTATGAGAAGATCACGGCCAAATGCTGCCTCTGGGTTGTGTTTTTCCTCAGCTCACTGACCTTTCTCATGTACGTCTGCGTCGATCGGATTCAGTTCTACCTGGAGTACCCTCACGTCACCAAGCTGGACGAGATCACGACGCCCGTAATGATTTTCCCAGCGGTGACGATCTGCAATCTCAACTCCATCCGCTTCAGCAGGATCACACGCAACGACCTGTACCATGCAGGCGAGCTGCTGGCGCTGCTCAACTCGAGGTTGGTGAATGTGTATCAGTCGAGGGGCTGTGGTTAAGTTTTAATAATGAGCATGAGTCACTCGCTCAGTAGATTATGCTCTCGTATTCCCTGCATGAATGCACAAGCACATTGGAGTGTAAATGATTAGCGTGCTTTTATTGAACTTGAGGAGCGGAAATGAAAATGCAGAGCTCTGGGGAGTCCCTGATGCTGAACTCATGATATTGTATATATTTCTGTCGCTCTTGCCTCTTCATCCTAAGTGCTTTTCTGGCAAATTGAATGATGCAGTCTGATTATTGTTCATTTTTTAATCGTGGGAAGTGCACTCTTGAAAATAAAGCTTCCAGTAGGGGTTTTGCAGCAATGCCATATAGAAGAACCATTTTTGATTTCACAAAGAAACGATCAGTGATCAAAAGGAATAGTTCACCCAAGAGTTAAGGCCATTGCTCAGGCCATCCAAGATGTAGAAGAGTTTATAGATCAGAATGGATCACTTGCTCAGCAGTGGATCCTCTGCAGTGAATGGGTGCCGTCAGAATGAGAGACCAAACAGCTGATAAAAACTCCAGTTTTCCTCTCACATCAAAATCCACCAACGTATTTATTTAGGACTGTTTTGGCTTGTAAACGGTGCTTTATCTGTGCTTGTTTCTCTCCTGATTCAGATGAGATTACTTTTTCACTAGAGGAAGCAATATTATTCATAGAGTACTTATATTTTAGCCAGAAACAATTGTTTAAAACAAAGACGTGTTTTTATCACAAAGATCACAGTTTTTTGCTTAATAAGATGATGGATTACTTGTGTGTATTTTTGTGATGTTTTATCAGCTGTTTGGTCTCTCATTATGACGGCACCCATTCACTGCAGAGGATCCATTGGTGGGCAAGTGATGTAATGCTAAATTTCTCCAAATCTGTTGTGATGAAAAAACAAACTCATCAAACATCTTGGATGGCCTGAGTAAATTTTCAACAAATTTTCATTTTGGGGTGAACTATTCCTTTAAGAAGATTTTATTCATCTAAAGAAACTTTTACTAATATAAAGAACCGTTTGTCCAATGGAAAGGTTCACTGGATGCTTGAGGTTCTTTACGGAACCATAAATGCCAATAAAGAACCTTTATTTTTAAGAGACATGTAGACCGTGTATCATCAGATTATACAGGTCTTTTCTGAATTGCTGAGGTGCAAACTCCCATATTAAAATGTTTAAGTAAAATGAAATCTTTGGCATGAGCATCAGTATCCGCTACCATCTGGCTTCAGGAAGTCGTGATTTAGTTACTGCAGTGTTGTAACACCCGGCAGCTGTGATGTGATGTGGGTTTGAATTGGACTTCAGTCATGCCTGCTTCTGCATTCCAAGTGCTTCTGCACAGTGACACACACACACACACACTGTCTCTCGTTTTCTCAATTTTATTCTGTATTTGGTCTTGTGTGGCACTTTTGACATGTTTACAGAGAATTAACCTTGACTATTCATCTTCCTGAAAGGACAGCTGAAAAGAACATGCACAGCTTTGCTGCATCAAGGGCACAAAATAAATGTTGACATTTTGCCATTATTTGGGATCAGTTATGGGTGTAGTCAAATTGAGATTCAATCTAGAGTTTGCCTCTAAATTCTGCATGTCTTTATTTGTATAGCACCTGTTCTGTCATAATTTACTCAAACCTGACTTCCTTTCTTCTGTGGAACACAAAAAAAGCTGAAGAATTTCTGAAGAACAACAGCTCTTTTCTTCCTTAATGTGACATACATCCTAGTGTTATTTTAGTATTATTTATATACAGTTTTAGTTTTTATTAATATTTTAATTAGCTTTTATTTTTGTACTTTCAGTTTTCATTTTAATTACAACTTCATTTTTAGTAGTATTGCAATATATATCTAATGTATATATTTTATTTCATTTAACAAAAAGCTTTTTAATAGCTTTAGTTAATGATTTGCATAACTTCCTTTCTTGGAACAAAGAAGATATTTTGAAAAATGTATGAAAAATGTCATTTCACAATGAATATTGAGTTATGATATTTCGATTGAGAATTATGAAATAAATAAATAAATAAAGCATGCATGAATTAATATTTCATAATAAGATTACTAATATATATTTTAAAATTATACATGAATTTTAATTTTTTGCTGACTTTAACAATGTAAAAATAAAAATTCATACAAACAAACCTTGTCAAAACTAAAAGCTTAATCCTCTTCGGTGCTCTTCGGTCACTTTTGACCAAAAGATTTTCTGTTTTGAATTTTTAAAAATCAGTCACTTGGTGACTTTTATGACATTTGGAATATGAACACACCCACAAATTGAGGGCTTGTTTTGAGCAAGCTAAGTGGTCATAAAAAAAAAAAAAATAGTCACACTTGTGCTCTTCAGTCAAAAATGACCGACCATAGGAAATGAATGGGAAATTGACAAAAACAATCTACAATCTTTTGTACAATCTACAAATCTGCCACAATGCAGAAAAAAAGTACACAGCAATGATAGGGTGAAACTCTAAAACATCAAGAGTGCAAAACCATCACATCCACTCACACACACATATAAACACACACACAGCAATTATATAATCTAAAAGCAATAATTCAACTACAATGCAGTAAAAAAGTGGACAGCAAGGAAGGGGTTACAGTCTGAAACATCAAGTGCAAAACAGGCACATCCACTCACACACACATACACACACACACACACACACACACACACACACACACACACACACACACACACAGACACATACACAAATATACACACTCAAATGAATTGGTATGGTTATAACCATATAGCCATAACAACTCAGAAAACTGAAATAAGAGGTTGAAATCAGATCAGACCCAGAAGGATTAAGCTTTGATAAAACATTCCTGTTCATTTTTGTTACTTTTTATAGAATATAATATTTTGTGAAACAAAATGCTTTCTCTGTATTCAGGTTTGACTGTAGTAATAATAATTTAAAAATTGATGCTTTAAATCAACATTTCAAACCAAAACAAATCTAAACCTTTACAAAAAGTTGTCTTTGAAAAGGTATATATATATATTCAAACCCACAACTTAAGAAAAATAAGTATTTATGTCCAAAAACAATTAGAGAATTTATAGGCCTTTTATATAGAGCTTTGTAGGAATCTATGGGCTAAACCCATAGACTGTAGAAAAAAATGGACGTAGTGTTCGTGACGTCACCTGCAGGTTTCTGAAGAACATTTTTGAAGCTCAAAGTGGGCTGAGACGGCTGTCGCCATCTTGAATGCACGTCACTCCCGGATAATCGAAAATGGGCAAAAAGGTGGGATGTGGGTGGAGCTGGTTGCTGAAACCACGCCCACCAAGCGCAACAGTGGTGACAGCAGCGGCAATCCACCTGTCACTCAAGTGGCCACACCCTTAATTATGCAAAACTTTAAGGCTTAATATAATTTAAAGGGATGAGCTTAAAAAAAATTTCACACCCCTCACAGTTGCCCCTTGGCTAAACCATGGAATTGCAGATGTTTTTCTTATTTTACTGCCACCAGATGACACTAATCTGGCTTCAAAAATTGTATTTTAAAGGCATTGCCTCTATTTTAACATGAAATACTGCCATAATTGAGAAGTAATAGAAAATATTTGAAAAAAAAAAAATTTGGTATTATTTTCAATGGGAAAATTAGATTTTTACATAATTATTGTATAAATATAAAGTTAAATTTTAGGTGTCCGGTCACTTTTGACCGTGAAGAGCACAAGTGTGACTCTGAAATGAGGAGCACCAGTGGGTTAAACCAGCCTTAAGTTGTTTGCTTGCCTTAGCTGGTTTAAACCAGTTTAGCTGGTCTTCCAAACTGCTCTGAAACCATAAAACCAGACCATCCTGACTCGTGGAAACTGGTTTGGTGGACAGCTACAGACCACATTACACTGTCTTAGGCTGTCAATTTCAGGAGGGAAACTCTTCCCTAGTGAAAAATGAATGTACAAAAATGTATTTGAAATACATTTATTTCATGCTAAATATACTACAAATACATTTACATATATAAGTGCTTGATAAAAATACCCTGCAGTTTTACTTTTGGTATACTAAACTGGTATACTTTTAAAGTCTGCTAAATTGGAACAGCTAATTTTGTGCTTAATATGCTTTAATTGTGCGGAAGTAGTGCTGAAGTCCAACTAAAGATTAACTGAAGTATATTTGATTGTGCTAAAGTGGAGCTATTGCAAGTATACTTCAGGTAAGCTTTTTATATAGTGCTTTATTGTGTATTGCTGTACACCCAAAGCGCTTTACAATCATGTGGGGGGTCTCTCCTCAACCACCACCAACGGTGCCAGTGTGAGAATGGGTGAGAGTAAGGTAAGAGTGAGAGCCAATCAAGTGGATGGGGATTTTTAGGAGACTGTGATTGACAAGGGCCAGTGGAGGGAATTTGGCCAGGACACTGGGGTTTCACCCCTACTCTTTACAAGAAGTGCCATGGGTTTTTTTTTTTAATGACCACAGAGAGTCAGGACCTCGGTTTAACGTCTCATCCAAAGGATGGTGCATCTGGGGCATTAGGACCCATACAGACCACAGGGTGAGCACCCCTGCTGGTCTCACTAACACCTCTTCCAACAGCAACCCAGTTTTCTCAGGAGGTCTCCCATCCAGGTACTGACCAGGCTCAGCCCTGCTTAGCTTCAGTGGGCAACCAGTCTTGGGCTGCAGGGTGATATGGCTGTGGCTATAATAGATTAATGGATTTAATAGATTTGAACTATACTTAGTATGAAATAAATGTATTTTAAATACTACGGTTAATAAAACAGATCTGTATACAATGAATAAACTCCATGAAATTAGCCCCAATGTTGGAAAAAGAAATGCCTATCAATTTTCCAACTGATGGGAGCAGTTTGTTTATACCCACCACTTTAGAATAGGTCATTCCAAGACGACACACAAGTTTTCAATACTAGGAGAAGATCCTTCAACATGCTCTCTCTGCCAAAACCCATGAAGCATGTTTTTTTAGATTGTGCTGGTTTTATCCCTGTGAGAAACTTATTCAGTGGACTCTTTTGAAGCCAAATACAGTTTTAGAGTTTTTAGTGAAAATAAATTGTAAAAACCTGATATAATTAAGCCATAAATGTTTATCACTATGAAAATATCCACAGAAGCTGGCATGACGTGAAACACAAACAAACAAACTATTAATAAAAATTAATTAAAGCAATGCATTTTGCACTAAGTTTGACAACTTGACAAATAAAAGCTTTAATATCCATGGAACGTTTTCATTGCACTAAAGGTTCTTTATAGTTTAAAAGGTGAAATGTTCTTCACACTAAGTTCATTGAAAGGTTCTTTTGGGAACCAAAAATGGTTCTTCTACGGCATCGCTATTTAGAACCTTTATTTTTCAGAGTGTATTCTCATGTTCTTGTGTTTTTTTTTGTTGCCTGTCTCTATAGACATGAGATTCGGGACGCTCACCTGGTTGAAGAAAGCGTGATGGAGGTTCTCAAGAGCAAAGCAGACTTTCGCTCCTTCAAGCCGCGACCCTTCAACATGTGGGAGTTCTATAATAGAACGGGACACGACATAAAAGACATGCTGCTGTCCTGCCAGTTCAGAGGTGCGCCGTGTCGACCCGAAGACTTCAGCGTGGTGAGGCACTCTAGGGATGCACAGTGATAGATTTCTTTGAGCTCTTTTCACTTCAAGTCCCATTCTGCAGCCCTGGTGTATTTATTTGATGCGAATCTCTCGGAGCGCTGGAGGCTTTTTCTAGGTTTCAGCCAAATGCTGGGGTGTGATATTTGACAGTCCAATCATTTACGCCGCTGGAATGAAGTTTGTAGTTCTCGAGATTTCCCAGGGTTCACATTGTGCTGTTGAGTTGTTTTATGGCTTTCATTTCAGGAACACTGACAAAAAGCACCAAAAAATACCCTTTTCTTTTATGTGTCCGGCTACATGGTACAGCCAGAGCTCAACTATAAGGATGGCGTGATGGCCTGAGGCTAATGTGAGGAAGGTTTGGTCAGAATTGTCAATTCAGTTCAGTTGCGTGCAGAGCTGCTGTTGTGTGAGTAGTTTTGGGTCGGTAAGATTTTTTTAATGTTTTTGAAAGAAGTTACCATGGCTGCATTTATTTGTTTAAAAATACAGTAAAGTCTTCAGTGTCACATGATCCTTCAGAAATCATTCTCATATGCTGATTTGCTTCTTAGAAACATTTCTTACTTTTATCAGGGAATGAATTCAAAAGACAAGTCTTTCTATCACCAACCGTGGCTTGTAGAGTTGTTGTTTTTTTTCTGATGGTTTGATGCATTATCTGAAAAAAAAAAGTTATTTGAGCAAGTATCCATCAGAGTAGTAGCAGAAATTTCTATTCTTTAAAAGACATAAACATGCAAAATATATATTTTCATATATATTCGTAGTGAATCGTGTCAGGTAAGAACACAGTTTTGTTTATCTTTGCCCAGAAAATCTTCTGTACAGCTTTAAAGAAGATAGTAAATTAAAATGTATGCCAGCGCAAATGCATTTATGTGTGTGGCAGACACTTTTGTCAAAAGCAAATTAAAGTACTTACAAGGGGTACATTTTATCTCTGTGAGGTGTTTTCTGGGAATCAAACACATGACCTTGGCAGTGCTAGTACCAGGCGCTTCCAGTTGAACTACAGGAATACAAATTAAAGTCTGTCAAATCTGAACTGCAATAAGTAAATATTTTAACTATTGACCTGAACACTGCAGCAGAAAATAAGAATGAATACCATGTTTTTTTGTGCCTGTACCAGATAGTCTTTTAAGCACATTGAAAAGAAATTGGTGTATGTTTACTTTGAAACAGTTTTAACTCTGAAGTTACTCATTTTAGAAATATTTACAAAGAAAGTAAACAAGTAACAATGAATTAAAAATGAAATTCTGACTTTGTTCCTCTGAATTCTCAGATTTGGGGAAAACAACTCAGAATTGCAAAAAAAAAAAGTCTGAAGTGTGAGATGCAAGATAAGAATTGTGAGAAAAAAGTCAGAATTATGAGATATAAACTCAGAATTGTGAGAATTTTCTGCGTTATGAGATGTAAACTCAGAATTGAATTGAATATAAAAGTTTGAATTGACACTTCGCAAAGACCCGCCCCCTTAGTTAATGTCCGACAAGCCATGCCGCTCTCACGCCGCACACCGTGTTCTCACACAGTGAAAATACATTGTGGAGCAAAGAGGAAACTGACAACGTATTTACAGACAAGACAGAGCTGGTGTAAAACAAAGCTTCAGCTTAAATACGGTTTATGGCTCTTTGTTTGACGTGACCGTTTGCTGTAGAGCCTCAGTTCAAGCGTCACATGAACCAATCATCTCTTGCTCTATACTAGTTAAAGCACAAAATAAACATGAATGAACATCAGAAGGTATTTTATTTCAACCGCGGAAAGATGTCAATACACAATTTTTTAAGTTCAAGTCCACCGGCGTTAATCTACTCTCCTGTCTGATTTGTTTGTCGAACAAAATGGCAGATTTGGTGTTATGATTGGTCAGATCGCCTGTCAATCAAGCTCCCTGCAAAGGGTCAGTTGTAAGATAAAAAGTCACAATTACCTTTTTCAGTTTTTATTCCATGGAGTAAACAAGCATCCATAACTTTCTTCTAAATCCTACTCCTGTAATCTTTTGTTTTATTTACAACCTTGAAAACTTGAAAAAGATACATGCATGTGGTAATGATTTAATACTATATATCTGTGTACCGTGGTATTACCGTATGAAACCACTGCTACAGTACTTTTTATGTCTGTGAAGCCAGTGACTCAGACCTAAATGTTTAACTGTAAGCGATGAGAGCAGATGTGAGCAGCAGCTCATTACTGAAAGCGAGCATCGGAGCAAGAGTTCACTATGACACTTTGAGGACTATGGTGCTGAAAAGGTTGCTTTGATGATGTAACCATGTTTCTCTCCAAGTTTCCATGGCGACATGTGGAACTGACTCCCCCATCCCCATCTGAAGCATCTGAAGTCTTTTGTGTGTGTGTGTGTGTGTGTGTGTGTGTGTGTGTGTGTGTGTGTGTGTGTGTGTGTGTGTGTGTGTGTGTGTGTGTGTGTGTGTGTGTGTGTGTGTGTGTGTGTGTGTGTGTGTGTGTGTGTGTGTGTGTGTGTGTGTTGGTGATAATGCCCTACTTACCCAAATGCCAACATGAGCATATTGTACAGGGATTTTTCCATCTCTAAATATAAATGCTTGTATAACAGCATTAGTAGTTCCCTGATGAGCAAAGAGTCTCCCAAAACCTCTGCATGTTTCTTATTCCCCAATGACTTTAGCTCACCTTCCATGCCAGGCTTTTGAAGAAAGCCTACAATCACGTTTGCTCCAGGCCGCTTTAAAAACTCCCACAGCGGGTTCAAAATACCCTGCAGCCTTTAAAATAGGTCAGTGTTAAATATTAGATTTGGTGTGATGTGTGAGAGAGTGTCTGCGACAGTCTATTCTTTATCTTGGTCTTTACTGACTCGGTGCTTTGGGAAAAAATAGCCCAGTGAAGTGCACCAGACTTTTTGTAATTGTTAATGGAATTGGAGAGATGGCTTTCCTCAGTCTGTCTTCACGGCCAGGCGACTCTATTTTGTGGTTTTCATCCCTGCGTAGCTACAATTAAATGCTTGATGGGTTTTGTTCTGGGAGGGGAATTGCTTGCTTCATTGGCCTTGATGACGAAAGTCATTTGGCTCAAATGTTGTTTATATACTCTCCAATCTGCTTTATTTGGCGCTTTCCACAAATAGGGTAAACTTGGTGAATTATTAAATTTTTTTTTTATTTATTTTTATTTATTTTTTTTTTATGAATCATTGAAGGCAGAAATCTTCTAAGTCTAAGTTTTCACTAGTTCTTTAAAAAACTTAAAATATATGATAATTTATGTATCATCATTTTATATACTGTTGAATTGATATTTAATTAATTGTAGTAAAAAGCTGTTATTTGTTAGTTCTTAATTTATAATATGAACTTATTAAAATAAGTTCTTATTGTAATAATTTCAAAACATAATATTTAGCTGTCTCACATTTTGTGCAAAAATTGATCTCTGTTATCGCACAAATTTCCCGCCATTTCTAAAACTGTAATACTATTTAAAATTTGAACACCCAACAATTAACATAATTTGGACTCTTTGAAAAACATGGTGGGAAAACAAGTAAATAATAATAATAATAATAAGGTTGCACAGATTAATTAAATCGATCAAAAGTGACAATAAAGACATTTAGAATGTTACAAAAAAAAATCTGTTCTTTTGAATTTATTGAAGAATCCTGAAAAAATGTATCTGTTTCCACAAAAATATAAAACTGTTTTCAAAATTAATAATAATAAGAAATGATTCTTGAGCAGCAAATCAGCATTTTAGAATGAATTCTGAAGGATCATGTGACACTGAAGACTGGAGTAATTCAGCATTGAATCACAGGAATAAATTACCTTTTAAAATATATTAAAACATAAAACAGTTGTTTTAATTTGTTATAATATTTCACAATTTTACTGTATTTTGGGTCAAATAAATGCAACCTTGGAAAGCTTAAGAGAAACCATAAAATACTAGCTGACATGTAATAAAATATAGAGCTGGATGAGAAAAAGAACAGATCACAGTCACACACATCCCCTTTTCTGCACAGAGATTTCTTTAATAAGCAAAGTCAATGTTTCAGATCTTCAGCCACAGATGAATAAATTATTGTGCAATGAATAATCTCACATGGTAATGAGACAGTGATTAAAGTGCCTTTGCATGCCGTCTGTGCTCCCACCCCACGTAAATGATGTTTACAGCTAATCATGACAGCTAATTGGACTCCAGAGTGTTGCCGAAGGAGAGACCGGATGACGATGGTGGTGGGGGGTGTTTGCATAAAGAATGAAGACCAATGAGAAATGCACAGCCTATCAAACACTAGCTGACTAATCTATGCATCTTTAACACAATTACCCATTAAAAGGCTTGTAAGACGTACATTAAAAATCTGGTAGTGACAAAATAAGGAACTGGCATATTTTTTCCAAAGTTTTTACTTGGCATGTTATGCTGATGCAATAATTCATGCAAAGAACAGTTTGCAGATTTTCAGAAGTGAGTGCTGCTTGTGTGTGCAATGCCAGTCTATGCCACGATAATAAGATATTGCTATCCAGTTGCTATGCAAATGTTAGGGTGTTCTGGTGGTTGTAGGCTGTTTTTTATTCATGTGACATATCAAGGAGAGGTGATATTTCTCTCCTGATTCAGATAAAATGACTTTACACCGGAGAAAGCGATATTAAGTATAAAGACTGATGGATTCGTTTCTTACAACCACAGCTTTTCACTTTACAAGATGTTAACTGATGGACTGGAGAGGTGTGGATTATTGTGATGTTTTTATCAGCTGTTTGGACTCTTATTCTGACGGCACCCATTCACTGCAGAGGATCCATTGACAAGCAAGTGATATAATGTTACATTTCTCCAGATCTGTTCCTATGAAGAAACAAACTCAGCTACATTTAATTTGACTTGAGCCAGTAAAAAAAAAAACACCTGGCAACATCTTAGCACACTATCAACTGCATAGCAATGTAATGGTAACCACCCACAACTTTGTAAAAGTCAATCATCCTGAAGTTTTGTGGATAAATATCCCCCAAAGCTTTTATTCTTGAGATGCAGTGTGTCTTCTTTTCAGTTTATCAGCCAGTGGACATGATCTTCCAGATCAGTCTGTTTCTCTCCATGCCAGTGTCCTCCATCTATCTTTCTCTCTGCTGTTTTACTGGTGTAATTATTTCTCCTCAGCTCCTGCGGCGTACAGGTCTCTCATGCACTGGGGATTTAAATCAGGCGGCTGTGTCGGGCAGACCTGCCCTCATGAGGACCCGCTGATCACACATAGCCATGATTCAGGCAGTCAAACAGATTGAAAGGGGGGGGGAAATGCTACAGGGTTTGTGCCTTTAGACAACAAATCTGATCCTGTCCTGATGAACAAAACTGCCTAAGGTGGTTTGTGCTGATTTAGCTGGTTTCCCAAACTGGCCTAGCTGACAAGTGCCCCAAACCTTCTGAAAACCAGGAAAACAGTGCCGGTTTTCAGTTTGGCAAGGCTGGATAATCTTAGATTCATTTATTTATTTAGCAGAATGATCTAAGCTGGTTAGCTGACACAGTGAGATGTCAGTATACATTTGCATTAAGGTTCTTGAGTGATACTGATTTAAACTGCAGAATGTTCCTTCTTTTCTGTATTTTAGTTTTTTTCTATGCGAACATGTGCTGAATGGATGTGTTTGAACTGTTATGATGCATCTCGCTGTCTTGTGCCATGAATGCGGTATTTTTAGGATGTTGTGTCTGTACGTAGAGTTAAAAAACACATTCCAAGGCCCCTCCAGAGGATTTGCATTGCTCAGAGATGTTGTATTATCTGAGATGGTTCCTCTGACTCAAATAAGACCATTTTTGACATACTGTAGGAGTATACAGCTATAAAATCACTGTGGATAGACGCTCAAATCATTTCGTCTTGGAAGAATTTGATGAGAAATATTTGAGATCTCTTAAGATTGTTTGCTTAGTATTTTGGCTAATCTGGGTCCAGACATGTTTGAGATTTGGGTCTTCTTGTGAGGAGAAAAGCAGATTTCTTGAATGTTTTTGAAAGTCTTGTTTGCTCACCAAGGCTGTGTTTATTTGTTTAAAAATTACAGTAATATTCTGAAATAAAATAACTGTTTCCTATTTGAACATATTTTAAATGACAGTTTATTTCTGTGATGCAAAACGCTAGTTACGTATGTAACTGTGGTTCTGTGAATTCCGGATGACCGCCAGAGGCAGTGCTAAGCACTAGTGGATAATCGCTGCGCCAGCTAGATAGGTCGAGAAAAAATAACAACAAAGTCACGTCATGACGTCGACCGAGATGCGAGGATATAAACCACAGCAGCTCGATGCCCAGCCTCGGAATGCTTTCTCGCGCATTCCAAATGACGAGGAACTCTGGCGGTCATCCGGAATTCACAGAACCACAGTTACATACGTAACTAGCGTTCTGTTTCATTCCTCCTGACCGCCAGAGGCAGTGCTAAGCACTAGTGGATGACACATACCAACAAAGTCATGAGGAATGCCACCCACCCGCAAACATCAGGGATCTTCCAGAAGGACTGCAGAACTCACACCATGGGAAGCAGCCACGTTCACCTTGTAGAACCGTGCAAAGGTACATGGAGAGGACCAGGTAGCAGCTGCACAGACTTCCGCCAAGGAGACTCCCCGCAAGGCGGCCCAAGATGAAGAGACAGCCCTAGTAGAGTGACAAGTAACACCCACTGGTAAAAGCTGATTCGAATTATTATATGCTAGCTTTATCACCTCGACAATCCAATGTGACAATCTTTGCTTAGACAAGGGGGTGCCCTTGCGTACCTCCCCATAACAGACAAATAACTGATCCGTCTGTCTAAAAGGAGCAGTAGACTTAACATAGCACCTCAAAGCCCTTACAGGACAGAGAAGATGAGTCCTACCCCCACCTGCATCGGAAGGAGAAAGAGGCGGTTGAAAAGCAGTCAAATGAATAGACTGATTCACAAATTGTGGTGACAAGACCTTAGGGAGAAAGGCTGGATTAGGCCGAAGAATGACCCCAGAGTCCTCTGGTAACCAGCGTAAGCACGGTGCACTCACTGACAGGGCATGAAGCTCGCAAACACGTTTAGCAGAAGCAATGGCTAACAAGAAAGATACCTTCAAGGACAACCACTTAATATCCACAACATCCAATGGTTCAAATTGCTGTGTGCAAAGAAACTCTAGAACAAGTGGCAAGTCCCATACAGGAAAGGGAGTAGAACGAACAGGTTTTAAACGTCTCGCTCCCTTCAGAAAGCTGCATACGAGGTTGTGAGATCCCAAGGATGCACCATCAACCGGGGCATGATAAGCAGATATGGCGGCAACATAAACCTTTAAAGTAGAAGCCGCCTTGTTGTCATTTAACAGATTCTGCAAAAAACTCAACACTTTCGGAACAGTACAATGAATTGGGTCAAATCCTTGATCCCCACACCAAGAGGAGAAAAGCTTCCACCGAGCAGCGTAAAGCTGTCGCGTTGAAGGAGCCCTAGCATTACCAATAGTGTTCAGTACTGCCGGCTCACAATCAGTTAACTGAGAGGTGGACCCACTGGCCAAACCCAAAGCTGAAGACGAGCTGGATCTGGGTGCCAGACACGGCCATTCAGCTGAGAAAGGAGGTCCCGTCTGATCGGAAGCTGCCACGGTTCGCCCTGTAACAGGCTCAGAAGAAGAGGAAACCATAGTCTGGCTGGCCAACGAGGTGCCACTAAAAGCACCCTGTGTTTGGACAGGAATACCCGATGTAGGGTCTCCCATAGAAGTGGAAAAGGAGGGAACGCGTACAATAGGCAGTTCGGCCACTCGTGAGCTAATGCATCCTGTCCCAATGGGCTGGATTTCTCGGTCCTCGCAAACCACCAGCGGCAATGTGTGGTTAGCTTCGAGGCAAATAGATCGACCTCTGCCCTGCCGAACCGTTGCCAAATCAGCTGCACCACATGCGGGTGAAGCCTCCATTCGCCCGGAAGCAGTAGATCTCTGGACAGAGCATCTGCCACTTGATTGTCCACTCCTGGGAGATACATTGCCTTTAATGAGGCCAGTCGGCCCTGAGACCATCTGAGGATCTTGCGAGTTAGCTGAAAAGAAGCCAGAGACCTGGTGCCACCCTGGTGATTCAAATGAAAGACTGTCGACGTGTTGTCGGACCGTACAAGCACATGGCAACCTAACAGATGTGGTAGGAAGCGTTGTAGTGCTAGATATACCGCCTTCAGCTCTAGAACGTTGATATGTTCTAAGGTCTCCTTTGCTGACCAGTAACCACCAATCCCCCTCTGGTTCCATGTTGCCCCCCATCCTGTTAGCGAAGCATCAGTTGTGATCACTTCTCGACGAGAAGGCACCACCCCTAGTGGCACTCCAGCCCTCAGAAATGTTACCCGTTTCCATGGTTTCAGTGCTCGGACACAGGCAGGAGTGACAACAATCATGTGATAACGATGTCTCGTTGAGTTTAGCCCTAGGCTGTTGTTCCACCTCTGAAGGGGCCTGAGGTGTAGCAACCCTAAGGGAATCACAGATGTGGCAGCAGCCAACATCCCCATTAGTTGAAGTAGGACACCATAATGTATCCTTGCTCCCATGCGGAAACGAGTCAGTAACTGAAAAATCCTGTCTGTCCGAGTTTGAGAAAGTGTAGCAGACATTGTGACAGAATTGAGCGTTATTCCTATGAAGGTTATGGTCTGCTCTGGAACCAGATGACTTTTTGTGTCGTTCACAACAAGGCCCAACTTCTGTATGTGCTCCAGAACAATCTTGGTGTCGTGTAGAGCATGCACTCTTGTTGGGGCGCAGAGAAGCCAATCGTCTAAATAGGGCAGAATCCTCATGCCCTTGGACCAAAGAGGAGACAGGGCCGCACTCATGCATCTTGTAAAAACCCGAGGAGCCAGAGATAGCCCGAATGGTAGGACTCTGAACTGATAGACCTGATCCTGAAAGCTGAATCTTAGGAATTTCCTGTGGTGGAGAGCAATGGGAACATGGAAGTAAGCATCCCCTAAGTCTACACTCACGAACCAGTCTCCTTTCGTCACAGATCGAAGAACGTCGACTGTGCGCAACATCCGAAAGGGAAGATGCTTCAGGAACACATTGAGGCGTCGCAGATCTAAAACTGGGCGAAACCCGCCATCCTTTTTTGGAACGAGGAAGTAAGTTGAGTAAAAACCGTCTCTTTGTTTGAGAAGGGGAACTTTCTCTATGGCTCCTTTCAACAACAGCGAACGAATTTCCATGGAAAGGGCCATTAACCTGGTTGAATCTTTGACAACTGTCGGAAGAATTCCTGAAAACCTTGGAGGCCGGCGTCGGAACTGCAGACTGTATCCCCTGTTCAGAGTCGACAGAACCCAGGGGTCGGATGTTAAATTTTCCCAGCAATGTAGGTGTTCTGCAGTGAAACGGCCGACTGCCAGCCCAGGAATTTCAGGGTTTTGGGTTTCTGCCCTTTGGACCTGTGGGGGGGCGCTGACGTGGCCCTCCTTGGTGACGGGGAAAAGGGCGGCGTGACTGAACCTCTTCAGCCACTCTATGTCGTGTCTGGAGTTGCGGACCACTGTGGTGACGCAAACGCTGTTCTGCGCTTGAGTAGCGTGGGTGAGCCGGTGTCGATGGCATCTTAAAGGAGGGAGCCCGTGGGGCCTGAGTTAGCTGTCGTGTAGCCTCCGATAACTTCATTCTCTTTTCCAATAGTTCAGAGATGTTGGGGCCAAAGAGATGTCCCGGTACAATTGGTAGTTCTCTCAATGTCTTCTTACAATCTTCAGGCAATCTTGCCTGAGCAAGCCATACCTGGCGTCTTGCTGTTAAAAGGGTCGCTGACAGTGTCCCAAGTTCACGTGTCACATGACCCATAGTCAATAGGGCAGTCTGTAGAAACTGAGGCACAGAGGGGTCAACATTTGCAGACTCCAATGTGGCGTTACAGGCAAGCAGTAGTTGGCAAACAGTATTCTCTGCCCGTGTTATGTAGGCTACGGATTCATATGCTCTTTTCAGAAATGTGTCAGTACGACCACATTGTGCACTTGGGCAACGCACATTGCCTCTAAGCGCTTCGTCTGGTGATACCACCAAGGCTGCTACCGGCTGTTCAATTTCAGGTGCCCGACCCACCCCAATAGAATCAGCCTCAGCCATTGAGGCCAGAGTGCGGGCTGACTTTGACCTCCTTCTAGGTGCATTGGAGCTAGTTAATGCACTGGAGAACTCAGTAACAAAATCCTTACATTGTGGCATAGTAAACGTAGTATCAGCATTTTGTCTGAAGAACACATTAGATTGAGCAGGCTGAACAGATCTGTCAAGACCTAAACGAGCCGTTGCCATCTGAAGAATTGAGAGAATGTCATCAGGAGAAGACTGGCCTGCACTAGATGAATGTACAGACCCACCGCTTGAACCACCAGCAGCCGACAGGCTGGAGAGAACCTCCTGTGGGGGGCCAGATTGTATGGCAGGATCCGCCAACTCTTCATCAAGGAAATGTGAATTAGATGCGCTCATGGAGAGAGCGTCTAAATCGATCCTATCTGGAGGATGGCCGAAATCACTCTCATTCACTGACGCGGTTTTAGTAGGCGCGGTTGGTACCGGGGGTTGTAACGACTGGAGAAGGCGTTTCATCTCTGCCATCTCTGAAGAAAGAGAAGCAACAGTCTTCGACAGCGAATTTTCTGTCTTCGGTAAAGATTTCTTTTTGGTCGGCGGCGCACCAGCAGCCGCTGATGTGCGACGTTTTTGAGCATGTCGTGGCGCTATACACGGTTGTGCGAGGCTAGCAGGTGAGTTAGGATCTAGCTCTGCAAGACGCAGCTGTCTTTCTGACAGCGGCAACATGGCACAATACAAACACGGATCAGTCAACGCTTCTTTCAGATGCTGAATCCCTAAACATGACGGGCAGAGATCGTGTCCGTCATCGGGAAGAAGTGTGTTCGGACATAGTTTACAACTCGGTGAAGAAACGGAAAAATGAGAGCTGTGATCCATGACTCCGTCGAACACGTCCTCGGTAGCACCGTAGGAACACAAACTGCGATGATGCGCGCAAAAGAAAAAACAGGCGTTGGTAAAATCTTCGGATAGAACCGAAAGATTTATAAGTGAGAGAATCACACGTGGATTATCAAAGCCGCCTTCGGAGCACCACAGGGCATACAAGAGCTTGTACGACTGTAAGTGGCGAATCAATGATAAATAGGTCAGCGGGGAACGCTACCTATGTGCGGTCGAGACCAGCTACCGGATAGTACCGTGAAGCACAGGGTTTCGCCGACACGACAATCAGACAAAGATGTGTACTCACGTAATGAAGAAGAAGAAAAAAAAAAAAATCCAACAATATCCGTCCTGATGATAGTGCAGAACGCGCTGTCACAGCTTGGGAGGGCGAATCCTCGCGACTCAGGTAAGCTGCACGGGACAACGCTAAACTAACGACCTATCGTAAGCGAGAAAGCGAAAGAGGCTGGGCATCGAGCTGCTGTGGTTTATATCCTCGCATCTCGGTCGACGTCATGACGTGACTTTGTTGTTATTTTTTCTCGACCTATCTAGCTGGCGCAGCGATTATCCACTAGTGCTTAGCACTGCCTCTGGCGGTCAGGAGGAATGAAACAGAACTGTCACATGATCCTTCAGAATCATTCTAATATGCTGATCTGCCACTCAAGAAACGTTTATTATTATCATCAATGTTGAAAACTATAGTGATACATTTATTTTTGGGATTCTTAAAGGAACACTCCACTTTTTTTGGAAATAGGCTTTCTCCAACTCCCCCAGAGTTAATAAGTTGAGTTTTACCGTTTTTGAATCCATTCAGCCGATCTCCGGGTCTGGCGATAGCACTTTTAGCATAGCTTAGCATAGATCATTGAATCCTATTAGACCAGTAGCATCGCGTTCAAAAATGATCAAAGAGTTTCGATAGTTTTCCTATTTAAAACTTGACTCTTCTGTAGTTATATCGTGTACTAAGACCGGCGGGAAATGAAAAGTTGCAATTTTCTAGTCCGATTTGGCTAGGAACTATACTCTCATTCCGGCGTAATAATCAAGGAACTTTGCTGCCGTAACATGGCCGCGGCAGGCGCAGTGATATTACGCAGGGCCTGAAAGTAGTCCCCAGCTATATTATAACTAGTTACCTAGCTGGGGACTACTTTCAGGTGCTGCGTAATATCAAGCGGACTAGAAAATCGCAACTTTTCATTTTCTGCTGGTCTTAGTACACGATATAACTACAGAAGAGTCGAGTTTTAAATGGGAAAACTATCGAAACTCTTTGGTCATTTTTGAATGCGATGCTACTGGTCTAATTGGATTCAATGATCTATGCTAAGCTATGCTAAAAGTGCTATCGCCAGACCCGGAGATCGGCTGAATGGATTCAAAAACGGTAAAACTCAACTTATTAACTCTGGGGGAGTTGGAGAATGAGCCTATTTCCAAAAAAAGTGGAGTGTTCCTTTAAATTTAATAGAAAGTTCAAAAGAACATTGTTTATTTGAAACAGAACTATTTTATAACATCGTAAATGTCTTTAGTGTCACTTTTCATCAATTTAATGTAATCCCTGCAAATCTTACTGAACAGCCTTTTGTTGTTGTCTCCTTCGATTTCTCTTTGTTGATGGAGCTGCTTTTTCTCTGTTACTCTTACTCTGTTAATGTCAATTCAAGCGATTCTACAGGGTCATTGAGTCTCGGTGGACGTCACACAGGGATGTTTTTGTGGCAGGATTTGCAGTGTGTTTGTGTAGTGCCCACAGGAGCACTAATGGATGCTGGTGTGGACAGCAGGGGAGCTCACTTTGACGCAGGTCTGACAGGTCACAGCAAACAGAACAGAGATTCAAAACCTCTCAGGATCTCCCGCTATGTTTTCAACACAGTCAGACAGATGGAGTCGTGCTCAAAGGGAAATGTCTTGAAACACTTTAAATGTTTAATTAAAGAATCAAAGAGAACACAGAGAGAGGACCGAGTCCGGTGTGTGTTCGTGCAAGCGTTTCTGTGTTTTTCACACTCGGGTCTCTGTTTCCATAGGAACCGGCTCCCTTTAATAACTCTCTGCAGGTCTACAATGAACTTTTCATTTTTTATTCCTCTGTTCCTCTCTCATTGTTTATGTCTCATGCCAGTTTTCAAGAATAGGGTGTTTTACTAGCAGTGTACAGAATTGTTACAACTCCTGTAATATCTCTTTATTTCGTTCAGATCATTTCAGTGTGGCTGCATGTCTTTTCTGACAGCAGGGGGAAACTAAAAATGATAACAATAAAAAGCAGCTGTCATGTTAAGATTATTTGGCCTGTGAAGCTGTAAAATGAAATATCGTGGAAATCTCAATACATTTTAATATCTGTATGCAAACAAATATTTTTACTGTTTCAGGTAATATAATGTGTGATAGAAAATCAGTTCAAAGTCTTGAATAGACATCCTTATTTATTTGTCTCGTTATCCCCACATTACAAAAGTTATTATCTTGCATTTTTGTCGAGTTATCTTGACCAAATAGGCTGTGCAATATACAGTATGTAAATGTTGCCAAGGACAAGACATTTGTAATGTTACAAAAGATATATATTTCAAATAAATGCTGAAATATGAAGCAGCACAACCGTTTTATTTCAACATTGATAATAATAAGAAATGTTTATTGACCAATAAATCATTTCTGAAGGATCATGTGACACTGCATGGAGCAGTGGCTGCTGAAAATTCAGCTTTGCATCACAGAAATAAATTCTATTTTAAAATATACACAAGCAGAAAATGGCTACTTTAAATCGTAATAATATTTCAGAATATTACAATTACAATTTACTGTATTTTTGGTCAAATAAATGCAGACTTGGTGAGCAGAAGAGACTTACCAACCCCAATCATTTGAATGGTAGTGTAAACATCAGTATAAAAATACCAAATATATTATAGAAAATGTATTTTTATTTATACATTTTAGTTACTGTATTATATGAACCATCTGGTGAGGTATATTATTTATTTAGACATAGTGAAAAAGAAACACTCGAATATTCCTCCTAAACTAAGCAGACTTCTGCACAGGCAAGCATCTCTCACATTATCTTCAAATTATGTTAAATAAAAGGTTTTCTGTGTATGAAATGGCACTGAATGAACAGTCTAGTGCGTGCATTGTTTCCAAATCATTGGCCCAGTAGAAATAAACAACAAAACATTAATATATAAGGTATGCATTAGTTTTCTTCTGTGTGTTTTCAGGTGTTCACGCGTTACGGGAAGTGTTACAGCTTTAACTCGGGTAACACCGGCGCGCCGCTGGTCAGCGTGAAGGGAGGGATGGGAAACGGCCTGGAGATCATGCTGGACATTCAGCAGGATGAATATTTACCTGTGTGGGGAGAAACAGGTGAGGCTGCATGAGGAACAAACAGATGCACACTACTCCTGTATTCTTCTCCTCACTCCCTCTTTTTTCTCTCACAGACGACTCTTCGTTTGAGGCGGGAATCAAAGTTCAGATTCACAGTCAGGACGAGCCTCCGTTTATAGATCAGCTGGGCTTCGGAGTCGCACCAGGATTCCAGACGTTCGTTTCTTGCCAAGAGCAGCGAGTGGGTGTCATGATAATATGCACTTTAAATTGATTGTTGTTGTTTTTTTACACTACTACTATTTATTTTCCAGCTGGTGTATCTTCCTGCTCCGTGGGGCAGTTGCAAGTCCACTCCGCCGAGCTCCGATTACTTCAATGCGTACAGCATCAGCGCCTGTCGAACAGACTGCGAGACGCGCTACCTTGTGGAAAACTGCAACTGTCGTATGGTGCATATGCCTGGTGAGTCACTGCACCGATTACAGCAGCACTTCACATTCACTTGGCAGTGCAGCGTTAAATACATTTTACTCTAATACTGCAGTTACTGTAATGATTCACTTCAGAAGAGTCCATCAGGTCCATGAAATGGTGAGCAGGTTCATTGAATGTTTGTGCTGTGAAATTAAATCTCAGATTGCTTCACATGATGGCTTTATCCACTGTCTCTCAGTTTTGTTATTGTTAACTAAAACTATTAAAAAAAAATTGGTAATTGAAATAAAATATAAATATTAGGTGAAAAACTAAAACTTAAAAAACTGAAATGAAAATTAGAAATGTTTTCTTAGCGGCTAACTGAAATATGTTGAAGTACTAAAATTATAAAAATAAAACTGAATTAAAAAGCTATATACCACAAGCTATAAATATATAAAAAGTTCATAAAATGACAAAAGTGCATAATAAAATGATAATAAAATGACTTAAAATGCAAATAGGAAATATAAAATTTAAAAGCAAATTCTACATTTCAACAAATACTATATTATATAAATAATACTAAAACATCAGTGTCTTCTGTTATCAGTGTTGTTACGGTTAACTAAAACTATTAAAAGTGGTTTTGATCTTTGAAATAATGCTGAAATAAAATAAAATTTGAAATAAATAAAGTGATGTACTAAAATTGCTTAAACGAAAACTGAAATAAAAAGATTTAAAACTATATATAAATATTACAAAAACTAATAAAAATTTCAAGAGCACATAAAATGACTCAAATTAAATTTAAAATATAAAAATAAAAGCTAATTCAACATATTACTAAATACAATAATAGTATATAAAAATAATACTAAAATAAAGCTGTCTGTCGCCTTCTCATTTTCTTAAGGCATGTGCACTTGTTAATGACAAAGTTCATTTTCAGCCAGCATTTATATAATGGGACTAAAACCACACATCCTCACCTTTATACAGAGTGTTTAATGATTGTGCTTACGCACGTTTATAGTTACAGTAATTGTGCTTAATAGTCACATTTATAACATACTTGCAGGTATTTTAATGTGTACTTGTAGAAGTACTTAAAGTATCTGCCTCTAAAAAGCAGAGTTCCCAGCTGCTTTGAGGTCAAGTTAATCAAGCCAGTGAAACCAAATTAAACCTGCTCCTGTTAAACCGCCACTGGCACTGAAACACAATTTACTTGATTACAAAAAGCTAAATTAACATATATTAGTGTGGGATTTTAACTTGAGGCAATTTGTATCTGCAGTAAGGACTCAAGCCATTGAATATTCGTTATGATGCACAAGAACACGGTAAAAAATGAAGATAATGGGTTTTTAAAGGGGTGGTTTATTGCAATTTCACTTTTTTAACGTTAGTTAGTGTGTACTGTTGCTGTTTGAGCATAAACAACATCTGCAAAGTTGCAGCGCTGAAAGTTCAATGCAAACAGAGATATCGTCTTTTAAAATTCTGGAAGTTTAATGCCTACAAAATGGCTGGTAAGGGACTACAACGAACTACTTCCCGGGTCTGATACGTCATGAACCCAGATAAACCCCGCCCTCGGCAATATGTAAGGAAGGGGGAGGGGCCATGCTGTGCTGCTTTAGAGAAGAGGAAGAGAAAACTAGGGGTGCACGTAAAAATCTATTCATATATGAACCGCGATTCTGTCTTCTAGCGATTCTAATGGATTCACAAGTTTCCAAATCAATGTTCTAAAACAGCCTCTTAATACTGTTCCTCGCGTCGCCCTGCTCTGCATCTCTCTCTCTCTCTCTCTCTCTCTCTCTCTATCTCTCTCATTCATATCATCAGATCAGCTTCAACAAACTGTTCCAATTATACATTTTCACATGGCAATGAGAAGCGTTATACATGGACGCGTGTGCGGTTGCCGTACTGTATTAAAGCTTTAATCAGAATAAAACCGTATATTAAAAGCTAACATAAGCAGTAGCATAATAACAGCGTGTCTAAAAGTATGAGACAACAATCAAACAAACATACCATTGAGCCATGCTTGCACAGGTTCTGCGCGATCCTCTTCACTAATATCCTCTGCGTCTCAATCTGGCTCAAATTGATAAGCAATATAGACGTTTCTATACTGTTATAAATCATTGTTTACAATACAACCGGAGCACATGCCGCTGAGCTGAGGGGCGGGACATTTAGACGCACGCTCGGCGGTTTGGCGAATCACAACACATTGAGCCAGCTAACCAATCAGAGCCCATCACGTATTTCTGAGGGAGGGGCTTCATAAAAACAGGAAGTAATCGAGGTGTTTGTCAGATAAGGGACAGAGCGGTGTGGAATAAAGGTAAATTATATGAAAAATAATGCGTTTTCAAAAAAATGAAGCATGAACACGTTAGACTGCACTCCATAAACACAATCAAGCCTAGAAAAAAACAGTAAACCACCCCTTTAATATTGTGTGTTAATAATGTTTTGATCTTATGATTTTACTAAATGTTACAAATCTTATGGGTTTTACTAAATGTAGCCAAACTGTTTAATTTGATTTTACATGTGCATTTATGAACTAGTGTTAAGTATTATTTGTATGGTATTATTGTACTTATTAATATTTTGAGTTTATTTTTATATTTTCAGTTTTCATTTTAACTTTTAGTTTATGTTTTAGTCGTTTTGTTGTGTTTTTGACATTTTATTTGTTTTTTTTGGTAACACTTTACAAAAAGGTCTGATTTGTTAACATTAGTTAATGCGTTAACTAACATGAACTTATAATCACCAATGTATTTTACAGTATTTATTGTAGTTATTAGTTATTAATAAAAATGTTCATGTTCATGTTAGTTCACAGTGCATTAGCTAATACTGACAAATACAACTTTAGATTTTAGTAATGTATTAGTGGATTAATATTATTAACCATATAAATAAATGTTAAATAAATGCTTTAGAATAATTTTTCACATGTTGTTTCATGTTAACTAGTGAAACCTTACTGTAAAATGTTACCATCTTATATATAAATATATTGCTATTTATATTATATATATTCTATTTAGCTTTATTTTTATTTCAGGTTTAGTTTTCGTGATTTTAATACTTCAACTTCAACTTATTTGTTTCAGTTAGTTGCTAAGTTTACATTTTTCATCTATTATTTTTATCACATTTCACTTTTTATTTTATTTCAGCTTTATTTCAGTGAACAAAAAAAGGCAGGAATTTTGAACACTAAGTTCACACAGGAAATGAAAACTCAAATAATCACCCTAATGGGTGTAGTTTGTTTTATGCAAGGTTTTCTTCTTCATATAATGAAAGTGAATTTCTGGTGTGCTGGCAAGCTCCCAAAAGAGTATAAAAACATAATAAATTGCAGTAAACAGAGAGGCATGAACTATACTCCGTGTCTTCTGAAGCCTCACAGCAGCTTTGTATTGGAAACATCAATTAAGTCAAAATATTTACACAAAATTAAATTCAACACGGGATTTGGAACAACACCAGGGAGAAAATGATGACAGAATTGATTTTTATCCCAATAATGATACTTAGACATCTACTGCCCCTGCAGGTGATGCGCAGTACTGCACTCCTGTGCTCTATAAAGAATGTGCACATCCAGCACTAGGTAAGTTAACTTTTATCACGAATCAGTGTCATAAACACAGTTTATCTTTCAGATGAGCCATGATTTTAATGTTTGCAGTGCTATAATTTATCTCATTGCACAGATTTCCTGGTGGAGAGAGACAGCGATTACTGCTCATGCGAGACTCCGTGCAACATCACGCGCTACAGTAAAGAGCTGTCTTTCGTCAAGATCCCCAGCAAAGCGTCGGTCAAATACCTCGCAAAGAAGTACAGCAAATCTGAGAAATATATAACGTGAGTGTTTCATAAGCATTGAGTGCTTTGTTACCTCAGTGACATACAGTAATACCTGTTTTCCATCACAGTGTTTCCAAAATTTCTTAAAGGTGCTGTATGTAATTTTTTGACTGTACTAAAGCACAAAAATGGCATGTTTACAGATATTTAGAAAACATAAGTAGTTCACATAGGCATACTTGTTTCTTTGAAAAGCAATGATACAGACAGTTATTCTACTTAGAAATGTGTGTTCTGTTTTGGTCTGTGTGGTTCCGTTCACTGCCAGTTTAACCAATAGTTTTTCGACACCCGGTTTCGGTTTGCGAAAAAAATAACGTATTGCATCCATGGAAGTGAGTCAGAGATCGCAGATTCGCCCTGACCTAAAAGCCTTGGCGTCCATCTAAAAAGCTCAGAGCACTAATAAAACACGGATAAATCAACTCATCAACTTACAGTTTAAGCCATTGTCATTTGTGCCCGTTCCTGTTGCGTGTCCGTAATCTGGCAGTGTTGAGTCTGAGGAGAATGGGCGGGAGAAACAACGCTCTCCAGTATTTTGAATTTAGATTGCAGCACCCTTAATTGATTAACTGTGTAGATACCAGTGACTACAGTGTGCTGTGTACTTTCAAAAAGACAAAAGTGTTGGATAATGTGTCACTTTAGCATTTTAATTTATAATCTGCCATACTGGACTGTTAAATTCATGCTAAACCGTGTTGTGTGTGCTGTCAGGGAGAATGTTCTAGTGCTGGACGTGTTCTTTGAGGCTCTGAACTATGAAACCATTGAGCAGAGGAAAGCCTACGAGGTGGCTGGTCTGTTGGGTAAGTAAAAACTATATATCCTACTGTAAATATTATTGTAATTTAAAATAACTGTTTTTATATGAATATATTTTAAATTGTAATTTATTCCTGTGATGCAAAGCTGAATTTTCAGTATCATTAATCTCCAGTCTTCATCGTCACATGATGCTTCAGAAATCATTATAATATGCTGATTTGGAAATTGATACAGTTTTTCAGGATTTTTTTGATGAATAGAACAGCGTTTATTTGAAATAGAAATCTTTTGTAACATTATAAATGTATTTTCTGTCACTTTTGATCAATTTAATGCATCCATGCTAAATAAAAGTATTAATTTCTTTTTAAAAAATCATACCGAAATCAAACTTTTGAATGCGTACAATGCATTAGAGGTAATATCTACAGAGAATATCACAGACCTGGATAAGAAATTAGCTAAAACATCTTAGCGAATGTATAGCAACACCCTAAAATTGTGGCAATAATTTTCTCACCTCTTAGTTTTTCTTCAAGAAATGTGAATGTCTGTACTGTCCATCCTTTCAGCTCAATGTGTGTGTGTTTGTGTGTTGGTAGGTGATATCGGAGGACAGATGGGGCTGTTCATTGGAGCCAGTGTTCTTACGATTTTGGAGCTTTTTGACTACCTTTATGAGGTAAGATATATCTGTATAGCTGTTCTGTCATAAACATTTCTACTGGGATTTGTGTGGTGACATTTTTATAGTTTACCAAAGGAATGTTTTAAATTCTGTTACCTTCATGACTTTCATGACAACTCAAATGACTTTCTTTCTTCTGTGGAACACAGATTTTTCTGCAGAAAATCACTATTCACCAAAAATCTCTTGCCTACATTACCCATTGCAATATGCCAAGCTTAAATACAAGACCATTCAAATGTTTGGGGTCCATAAGAGTTGTTTTTAAAAGAAATTAATACTTTTAATTAGCGATGATGCATTAAATTGACCGAAAGTGACAGTAAAGATCTTTTGTCTTTCTATTGATCAAAGAATCCTGAAAAAAATGGTTGTTCACAATAATATGAGGCAGCACAACAGTTTACAACATTGATAAATATAAGAAATGTTTCTTGAGTTGCAAATCAGCATATTAGAATGATGACATGTGACACTGAAGACTGCTGAAAATTCAGCTTTGCATCGCAGGAATAAATTCCATTTGAAAATATATTAAAACCAAAAGCAGATATTTTAAATTGAAATAATATTTCACAATATTAGTGTTTTTACTGTATTTTAGATCAAATAAATGCAGCTTTGGTGAGCAGAAGAGCCTTCTTTCAAAAACATTTGAAATATCTCACCAACCTCAAACTTTTAATGTTAGCGTATGCAAAATGAAAGAAATCCCGAAGATTTAAAATAGTAATGACAGCCCTAGTATAAAAAAACAATATATTTAAAATACATTTATTTTATACTAAGTATAGTTCAAATCTATTAACATATTTACTGATGGATCACTCGAGGCTTACTGATAGAAAAATTATAATTAAACTCTGTGCACAATGCACATTTTTTAATATTAAGCCTGAAATGTGTTTTAATGTCATTGATGAGGATTGCATGATCTTTGAATAATATCTGTCTTTAAATGAAAGAAATGTAAAGTGTACCTGAAGTATACTTGCAATAGCTCCACGTTAGCACAATCAAATAAATATACTTCCCCTTACAGAAAAACCACATGAACTTCACATGTGAAAATCACTTGTTAAAATCGTATGTGAAATATGTGAAACGCATAGAAATGCACCCGAAATGTGGTTTTGGAACATTTTCATTGTGTAAACGTGTAATATGAAAATATGAAAATATTTTTAGTTGGATTTCAGCACTACTTCTGCACAATTAAAGTGCATTAAGTACAAAATTAGTTCCAATTTAGCAGACTCAAGTATACCAAAAGTACAATTGCAGGGTATGTTTATTAAGCACATAATATGTAAATGTATTTGCAGTATACTTAACATGAAATAAATGTATTTCAAATAAATTTTGGTTTATTTATTTTTCACTAAGGAGAACTTTCATTTTGGAGTGAACTAACCCTTCAAAGACAACAACTTTTTGTCTTTCTGTTTTGTCGGTCAAGGTAATGAAATACAGGTTGTGCCGCTGCTCCGACAAGAAACATCACAACAACAACAACACTGATCACGGCACTGTACTCGGCCTGGATGATGTCAAATGTCACGTCAGTAAATTCCATTAACATTCCAGCTGTTTGCCTGCCAGTCATAGTCAGATTATGTTCTACATTTTAGCAGATGGCATCACAACACCAGCACGGTTGTGTTTTCTACGGATTGTTCTGGCATCTTGTGGTTGTACTCTCTCTCTCTCTCTCTCTCTCTCTCTTTCTCTCTCTCTGTTATGCCTGTGTAATTTTCTAGGATTTTTCCAAAAATGTTTTGTGGTTTTCTGAACAAACTGCTTTTGATTATGTCTCTATAGGGCAGGAATGTCAAAAACGTTTAATATTAATTAAATGGTTCGATCTCTGTGTGCCTGGCCTTTTGCGACAGAATTGCGTCCGCTAGCTTGAGGGGTTACTGTATGTGTCATATTTTATTAATTCTGTGCATCTTAATGGCTATTATATGGCTGTAAATGCATCGTGACAGGCCATTCATCGCACAGTGGAACACCATAATGAGGGAACACAAGTCTAAAAGGAATACTTCACCCAAAAATTAAAAAAATTACTTAAAATTCACTCAACCTCAGGCCATCCAAGATGTAGATGAGTTTGTTTCTTCATCAGAACAGCTTTGTAAATATTTAGCATCACATCATCTGCTCACCTCTGCAGTGAATGGGTGCCGTCAGAATGAGAGTCCAAACAGCCTAAAAACATCAAAATAATCCACACCACTCCAGTCCATCAATTAATGTCTTGTGAAGTGAAAAGCTGTGTTTTTGTATGAAACTAATCCATCATGAAGATAGATTTTTATCAGCTGTTTGGTCTCTGACGGCACCCATTCACTACAGAGGATACATTGGTGAGCAAGTGATGTAATGCGACATTTCTTCAAATCTGATCCCATGAAAAAACTAACGTCTCGCCTTCGCTTTGTCTCACACACGCAAAGAAAGATACACAGCGAGAAAGTCTTACATAACATGCAAAATTGACACGCTACATTAAAACGATATTCTTTGTTGTATTTTCCTGTCAAAATAACGGAGTTCCTTTTGAGTTCTTCAGCTTTTAAGAACTGCAGGTTTCTCCGGTTGTAGGTGGAACTAATGCACAAATGACAATCTCATTGGCTGGCGCTCACCTATTATCGTCCTTGTTTTGATTTCAGCAAATCAATTCGAGCGAACGCAGACAACCTGATTAATATTCATGAACCCAGCAGCTCATTAATCCTTAGTGCGTTTTATATTGATATTAGTAGTAGAATTCATAGTAGTTTTGTTATCTTATCAGTATTATTTTTATTTTTATCTTATTTATTTTTATAACATTTTGCATTAAGGTATTTAAACAATATTTTAAGCTCCACCGCCAGTCCTAAGTTTGGTCAACATTACAAATACATTCATACATGGTTATTCTAATTACTAAATTTCTATCATCATATAATGCTAAATTATCATAATATCATGTTGTAATGCTTGACTGACAGATGCTAAGTGTCAGATATTAATATTAGTCTGGTGAGTAAACTAAAAAAATTACAAGCCAATGGGTTGATAATATTTACAATAATCTACTGAATTTGACACCTCAGAAACATTAAAATAGTGTAGATTAGTGTACAATGTTTTATAATAATAATTTATTCTATTTAGTGTCCATTTCATTTATTTAACCTATTTAATATTGGGGGCATCCACGTTATTTGACACATTTGAACTTTTTTTTTTTTTTTTAAAGTAACACAATAGTTACTTTCCCTGGTAATTGGTTACTTTTGTAATGATGTAACTCAGTTCCTATTTGTGAGAAGTAACTAGTAACTATAACTAATTACTTTTTTAAAGTAACGTTCCCAACACTGCTCGTCTACATGTTGGATGGCCAGAGGGTGACTACATTTTAACTAATCTTTATTTTTGGGTGAACTCTTTTTTTTTTTTGAAGGCCTGTGGGTGCTACATGATGTGAGCATGATATCACCGGCCCACGTCAGATCAGAGAGAGGCTAACCCTAGATATTCCCAGGGGTGCATGTGAGCTCTCTAAGGCTTCTGTCCGCAGTGTCACGTTTGTTTCGGGAGCTGGGATGCGTGTGCATGTCTGTATACGTGTCTGTTAACGTTGTGTGCCATTGGTGTGTATGTGTGTGTGCGCAAGCTTGACTGCAAGTGCATGGATGTGTTTGTCTGTTTGTAAGTGTGTCTTTGTGCATGTATATATTACATGTGATCATTTCTGGAACGGATGAGGAAAAGCTGGAGCAACAGGGTGGCAGATATTTTTAAACAGGAAATGAAGTATTTGTTGCATTAGAAAGATGTGTCAAATGCCAGCAGATAGTACGCAGTGATTTGTTGTGGACTATGGTAGTTTATGAATATTTTTCATGTCAGATTTACATTTTAGACACGATATGTATCTCATATACAGCAGATTCTGATCTGGTTTCTTTTTAGAAAACCACGCAATCAGTTTTCAGTATTTCCTACAAAATCAGGATTGTCAAATATCAACAGTATTAATATGTAAATCAAACTTTTTCAACTGATACATTTCTGTATTATTTTGATGTTTATCATGTGGCTGTAATAAAATATGATTTTTTTTTTAATGAATAATCATGCATAAAATGATGTCTTGCTTAACTGCCTGCCTGGAATATTTCTGTGTGCGTGTCTGTACAACTTAAGATGTCATTTTGGGACAATTTGTTGCCTTGGCAACTGAAATAAGTTTAAGTATTAAAATAACTAAAACTGAAACAAAATCAAGCTAATTAACAAAAATTTCAACAAAATTTCTAAAACGTTAACTAAAATTGAAATTAAATATAAAACATATAAAACAAAAGTTCATTCATATTTTGAATTGTTTTGTAAAAACAATTCAAAATATGAATTCATACTAAATCAATAATTCTGAAATAACACAAAGGTTTTAACTCTTCATAAGCTCTTTTTGAATTGAGGAATTCTTGTCGTTTCTCCCATGGAACTTTGACCTTTGGCCTCCGAGAACTGTTCTGGCATTCCATTTATTCCTTAACAGGGGATTCTATTGTTCAAAGGGCATTTTGCCATCTTAAGCCACTCAGTTCCTTTGTTAAATTCCTATTCTGATGAATCAGTTGATCTTTTATTTCCATGTGTGGCTGAATCTCACAAAAATGTCTCACATTTCAGTCAAAAGATAAAAGAAGAAGAAATTACAGTCTGCATGAAGCATATTTGTAGGACCATTACAATGTATCACAATCCCCTTTCGTGACAGGTTTGCATGTCTGCTTTATTCTTCCCATCTCACTTTATAACTTATTGATTGCTCTTGCTAAAAATAGATTTTAAGCTTTACAATCAGTCCTTAAGCTAGCAGACAAATGCAGCATTGGACTCTAACACTGTGTTGTTTTTGCTGAGTGTCAAGTTACAGCTTGGCTTTGAGTGTGTGTCATTATGTCCAACTGAGACTAAAGTTTGTGTCAGTGCATAAAACATGATAATGAAAACTGGTCATGTACATACTGTATTAATGATACAACGTATTACTAATACTATTTTACTATTACTATAAAATGGTAAAATTATATATATTTATAATGGTGAAACCTTAGTATTGAATTAAGTTACTCACCCCTGCTCTTTTTAACATAAAAAGTGAATCACATGCTTTTGAGAATCCGTAATCACACCCACCAGTTGATAATAGGCGGAGTCAACTGAGTCTTCGCCATCTGAGTGGCCAATAGCACCGGGGGGCGTGGCTTCACGGACAAAACACTCAAGTGTGCGTTCACTGCGCGGCGGTTTGATTGACAGATCTGAGTGACTGTAATTCTGCGAAGGATCCGGTGAAGAGTCTCAGCGCAATGTCAAGTCCAAAAAGAGTTTGCATCGTCGGCTCTGGGAACTGGTAAAATTTTTCATCTATTAGAAATGACTGTTTGAGCTGTAGGGATTTAGGATCATATGACAGCATAAGACTACTAGTTCAAACCGTTCAATGAATCACATACTATTAACAAGTTTAAGGTTATGACATTTAAAAGGGCATTACTAGCAGACGTATTAATAGAGATTATACTGATATATACAATGTAGTTTTTGTTGCACAATGTGAGATCCACTTCAGAAGTTCTGTTCAACTGCAGTGAATGAAGACTATTTATCACTGTTTACATGAGGCATGTGTTACATTGCTGCAATGCAAAACAAGTAGGACACATGTTCCAGTCAGTCACACTGGTTAGGTTCAGTATTTATGTTCCATGAGTTTCAACTAACCAACGTACAGCCGTCTGGCCACATCTGTGGTTCAGTATTATGTCCATTTCTAATTTTTTAAATCTGACAGCTGCAGAAATGTGTATAATATTACAATGCACTCTTCCTTAAACTTTTAGGATGTTAATAATGTACACATTGATAGGCATTTATTAAGGTAAATATGATTTGCTGATAATTTGGGACTTTCACGAGCTTGAAATCTTTGAAATGGGCTACTGTTCCTTTAAAACCACGTTATTTATGGTCACACTAAACAAGATTCCAAAAGTAGTTATGTAACAACAATACAAGTTTATGTTTATACATCCAGTTAAGAGTCATATTGTATTTTTTATAAACTCTGTGAATGCATATACAGTGGAAATGTTTCTAGTTAAATGTAAATTCAGTGTTTAGGCTATACACATTACCAACCCAAAATAATTCATTTCCCTAAACAAAAGGGATATGTCTGGGTATTTTGCACTACAGTGATCCTTGTTTGGGGTCAAACTGACCTAAACTAAAACTGAGACTAGTTAACCCCCACTTTTACTAGAGTAGACTGACCGTCTGGTCTTACACAACAGGCTTTGATCACCATATCATCCCTGTCCCTTGGAATGCAAACGTACCTTTTGGTGCGAGATCCCAGAGGTTGTAATGAGAGTAAAGTCCTTGGTTGCATTTCACCCCACAGTGTTCACTCACAGTATTGTAATATTGCATGCAACCTTTCACATAATTAACTTTCTCTCTTTCGCTCATGTCCGCAGGGGTTCTGCTATTGCTAAGATAGTTGGCACAAATGCAAGGAATAATTCAAAGTTTGACTCCACGGTTAATATGTGGGTGTTTGAAGAGACGGTGAACGGACGTAAACTCACAGAGGTCATAAACACAGACCACGAGAACGTCAAGTATTTGCCTGGACACAAGCTTCCGGAGAATGTTGTAAGAAACTTACATCTTACACTTGATCATATAATTTATTATATATAAATATAAATAATAAAATGTGTTACTTTAATAAATAATGTCTAATAAAATAAAATAATATATTCTATTATAAAAATAAAACAATAGTTTTACTTATATAATAAAATACTAAATGCATACATATGTACTGCATATATATATATATATATATATATATCAGTTGTATATAACATATATATATATATATATATATATATATATATATATTATATATTATTTTAATATGATAAAAATCTATAAATAATAATAAATAGCTGTTGTAAGAAACTGTTGTAAGTTCTAATCATATATTTTGAAGCAAATATGGGAACATTATTTTGCATAAAATATATATATATATATATAAAGAATACATTATTTTATTTTATAATATATATATATAATTTTAGTATAATAAATTAAATAATAAAAATGTACTTGTTTTATTTGAATACTTATATATATAGTTTCTTATATACATAACAAATAAAATAATATTGTATGAATATATAATATTAATATAATACATTATTATAATAACCATTATTATTTATTATTAATATAATCTAAATTATTATAGTATTAATTGATAAATTATACAATAATATATTGTATCATAAAAATACTCACTACATATATGTTACTTATTTTACTTGTTATATGAAATATATAATGAAATAATATATATATATATATATATATATATATATATATATATATATATATATATATATATATATATATATATATATATATATATATATATAATTCAGCCACACGTTTCAACCACACAAACAGATATTTCATGTTTTGCCTGAAAAAGAGTGCTGAGCCACTAGATTCTCCCCCAAAACCTCCGGGAGGCACTTGCTGCTTTGCTTTGCAAAGGAACCCATCCATTTGCACTCAAGCAGCTAATAAGAAGCTGATGAAGCTGCATGTGGTTTCTCCATCATTATGACCTGTAGTCCAAATGGTTGAGAGTCAGCCAAATGCTTCGGCCTAACTAGGTTCACTAGAGGATTGGGCTAGAGGCCTAGAAAACCATTGGCAGATGCAACAGAGACACGGTACAATAACCAAAAGGATTTGTTTGTGAACAAGGTGGTTTTGGCTTGATGCGGACCCAAACTCAGCCAACATGTCAGTCACACAATACAGAGCACCGTACTGTAGGTGTAACCAATCTTATAGTGAATATATGGAGTGCATGCATGTTTCTCCAGGTTTCATCATTCAGTATCAAACAGATCCTTCCGTCTCTCGTTCTCTCTTCTCTCTCTCTCGCTCACAGGTGGCGGTGCCAGATCTGCTCGACGCTGCCAAGAGCGCTGATATACTGCTCTTTGTGATTCCACATCAGTTCATCGGCCGTGTCTGTGACACCATGAAGGGCAAAATCAAACCGGACGCGCTGGGAATGTCACTCATCAAGGTCCCGTACACTCGTCAATATATGCACTGTGTGCCGTTTTCTCTCTTACTCATCAGTCTTTCATAGGGGAAATAGAGCAAAGTTGCTTTCTAAGATCACAAGACTGTCACATTAGACACAGATAGCAAACGATGACTGTGCATATGGTCGGTTTAGGGGGTGGACGAAGGCCCGGACGGACTGAAGCTGATCTCAGAGGTTATTCATGAGAAGCTGGGAATCAAGATGAGCGTGTTGATGGGAGCAAATATCGCCAATGAAGTGGCGGATGAGAAATTCTGTGAAACCACCATTGGTGAGGCTGATGAAGAGCTGTGTGAATGTATCAGATTAGTCCATTTTTGTGTTTCAGGTGATTATATGCATTTGTGTGTTTTATGTTTGTAAGGCTGCAGGGATCAAGCTCAAGGAGCATTGCTTAAGGAGCTCATGCAGACGCATCACTTCCGGGTCACGGTCGTACAGGAAGCAGATGTGGTTGAGATCTGTGGTGCTCTGAAGGTTTGCGCATTCACACTTCTTCATTTTACCCCTCACAAAATAGTCAAAGTGGATATGTAAACAGTTCACATGGGTGATATTCGGTTAAATCTGTTTTTAGCTTGACATTGCATGCAGTGTGGCAGTTGTTTTAGGAACCGCAGTAATAATACTGGTCTGTCTTAATTTGGCAAGTGCGAGTTGTCAGTTTTACAGTCTATTAACTTTCTCTTTTGCTGTAAATACAGCAGGTTATTGTTTGAAGCATGATGTATAAACACAAAACATTCAAACTGAAATGTCCAAATTCTTTGACCATTAAATTAGCAGTATTGTTATTATTAACTAAAACTTAAAATAAATAAAGTTGAAGTGATATATATGTATATATGGAAATATTGTATTTTTATATTATAAGCATATATTTATATATATATATATATATATACATATATAAGTATATTTTCTATATATTAATAAAAACAAAACAAAAATTAAAACCAAAGTAAAGTTAAATAGAAATATTAAAAAACTAAACAAATTAAAATTCAAAATATAAATAAATAACATCATCATAATATATAAATAACTCTTAAGTAATACTGCCACTAACAAAGTTATGCTTTCAAATGTTGCTTGAAATGTGTGATTGTGCCATCTTTCTTTAAATATATTCAATTTATATTTATATTTTATTTATACTTTAATTTTAGTTTAAATTTTAACAATTTCATTTTTGTTTTTTTTTAAATGTCTATATATTATTTATTAATTTCTATTATATATAGTTTTATTTCTTTTTAGTTAAGTATTGCATCTTAAGAAAAGCTTAAATAAAAATAAGTTTATATTTTAATTTATTTCAGCTAATATTTATTATTTATTTATATTTAACATTTATAACATATTAGATAACAATAATAACTGTTTCAGTTGTTAAGGCTTAAGTGTCCAAATATTTTATTGGGTTTGTTTTTAATGATACTAAATATTAATTATATATATTCTATTTTTTTTTCTAAATTATTTTGTATTTAAAGGTCATATTTTGCCTTTTAGGGATTTTTTGGTAAATATAAATACATATACATTTTGTCCAAAGCAAGATGCATTGCATTCAGTGTAGACATTTTTACCCGTTTATGCATTCCCTGGAAATCAAACCCATGACTTTGGTGTCATGCTTGGTATGCCATGCTGTGCTGTTTGAGCTACAGGAGAAAACACAGCTTCTGAAGTTTGTTTGGTTGCAGAGTTAAATGAACAGATTGTTCGTTCATTAATGAATTCTGTCATCATTTACTGACCCTAATGTCAAGCTTCATAGTGCACTGAAAGAACACAAGCACCATAAAAATATGGTTCTAATGGGACCTTTCCAAACATCACATTTTGTCGTAATCCAGCTCTGAACATATCAGACATGTAGACCCTCTGTGTCTTCCTACAGAACATAGTGGCAGTGGGGGCAGGCTTCTGTGACGGGTTGGGTTTCGGTGACAATACGAAGGCTGCGGTGATCAGACTGGGTCTCATGGAGATGATCAGCTTTGCTCGGTTGTTCTGCACCGCCGGCTCGGTCTCTCCTGCAACTTTCTTGGAGAGCTGTGGCGTCGCTGATCTCATTACTACATGCTACGGAGGACGAAACCGGAAAGTTGCAGAGGCTTTTGCCAAGACTGGCAAGGTGAGACACCAAAACATAAAGACGATTCACACAGAAATGAAAAATTTAACTTTATTTAATTGCATAAGGATATGTGCAACATATATGACTCAAACTCTGTATTTCAAGTCTTATACAATAGCTTTGTGTCAGACAGTATTTTTAAAGTGGAAATATTCCTGACTGCAGTTGTCAAAGATTATTCATACTCACAGTCTATATGTTTAAATTTGGCACATCACAGTTCAGGATACTTATAGTTAACACTGAAACTAAAAGTGAAACCATTAAAAAAAAACAAAAAAACATTTGGGTTATTTGAAATAAAGTAAATGTGAAATTAAATGAAATATTTAAAATATATATATTTTAGCTAGTTGCCAAGACCGCATTTTAATTTAGTTGATGTACTAAAATACCAAAGTAAAACTACAAAAAAAAAAAAAAAAGTTTACTAAAAAAGCACAACAAAAAAATTACTAAACCTTCAACTAAAATGATTATAAATATTTCAGAATATGAATAAAAACATTCAATATATTGATAAAAACTATAATAGTATCTCAATGATATAAAATAACACTGTCATAATCAGACTTTGACAATTTTTTTTTTTTTCAAAATTTTATTTTTGAGGGGAAATCAGCAGAATAGATAGATATAATGAAATATTATATAATATATTTAAATATAAAATGAATCAAACAGAGTTGAGATTAGTGTATGTGGAATCATATTCAAATCAGCCTGGTCCAAAAAATTAAAATAAAAAAAGATGCAATGCGTATTGCCAAGTATTGAATATATGAGACCAGCAAATATGCAAAACATTTTATCTTCGCCCAAAAATTTCTTTAAATTCCATTTTCAGTTTAGCAAAAAGGGTACATTTGCACTGCCAAAACAATATGTAGTTCAGTGCATAATGTATGGTGGCCAAGAGAGTTCAACGCGCTGCAAATAGAAAAAAAACCACCTGCAAATTAAGAAAACACCTTCCTCAATTTTACAACACACACACTGCGAATGCTCACAACACAAAGAAACGCGCTGCACATAAATTCTTTATTTGGTTGTGTTATGAGCATTTGTAGCACCTGCTGTCAAATTGATGAAGATGTTTTCTTGATTTGCTGGTGATTTTTCTATTTGCATGTGTTTCCTGGAGTTGCAGCACATTGAGCTCTCTCGGCCAGCGTAATGAGAATACTGCAAAACAGGTCAAATAACATGCATCGTAAGATACAAAATAACAATAAAGCAAATAAAGTAAACCATTTTTCCAGTATATATACACACTGTAGTCCAGGCATCCTCAAATCTGGCTCACTCCTGCAGAGTTCAGCTCTAACCCTAATCAAACACACCTGAGCATGCTAATCAGAGTCTTCAAAATCATTAGAAAATCACAGGTAGGTGAGTTTGATCAGGGTTGGAGCTGAACTCTGCAGCAGATTGGCTCTCCAGGGAAAGATTTGAGGAACCCTGCTGTAGTCCTTTGATTCTCTGTGTTTCAGTCTCTTGAAGAGCTTGAAAAGGAAATGTTGAACGGTCAGAAACTACAGGGTCCAGCCACAGCCGCTGAAGTTCACACCATACTTCAAAACAAAGGTGTCCTGGACAGGTAAGACTCAAACTTTCATTACAGATCCAAACCTCTCGTGCCCAAGACCAAACATATTAAAAACAATTCAACACATCGGAACGTTTTCTCTTCCCACAGATTTCCTCTTTTTAATGCTGTGTACGGGATCTGTTACGAGGGTCGGCCTGTTACTGAGTTCATCCACTGCCTGCAGAATCATCCAGAACATCAGTGAAAGAAGAACAGAGCTGCAGTATTGAGTATGTGTGAGTGTTTGTTTGTGTGTGGTATGTATGTGAGCCCTGCTGAACGGAACAGCATTGCTCGTTAATTAGTTCTTAACTAAAGAATACTTTAACCAACTTTGTCAAACAGAAGCAGCATGCATATCTATGGTGATTCGGTCTGTGGTGTGAGTGTGTGTTACATTTAAGAGTGACCAAAGTCACACGAGGATGCTCTCTCAGGTTTAGTCATAGCTGGCTGCTGCTCATTTTTAATGAATCCGTCCCACAGCTGTGTACTTTCTGCCACTTTATTCTGCAGAAAAGCCTCAAATGTCACACTAAGCGCTCCTCTTTAAGTGCCACTAAAGCGGTTTCCATCCATTCAGAGGGAAACAGTTCTCAGTCTCACTGAAATGAGTGTTCTCAATATGTAATGTGAAATAAATCACTGTTATCTGTGAGCTCTAGCTGTCTAGTTCTTTCAGACAATTGTTCTGTGAAATAAATAGCATGTTGAGGGCTGTACAGTATGCTTGAAAACAAGACATGACCGTCTTAAATAACTGATTTATGCTTTTTGTTTTTTTTAGAATATGCATTTCCTATATAAATACTACTATTTATTATACTTGGTTACAGATGCAAAGGCATTCATTCTTGTTGGGGCCACTGTATAAAACTGTAAAAAAGCCATGTCTTTTGGTCTAAGGAATGAAATGGAATAGAATATGCATTAATAAAAGCATTTTTACACGTACAGCATGCATCTATTTTAAAAACTATTTTTTTTTATGCAGATAAATATGCAGGTGATCCAACCTGAGATGTGGTTCCTCTAATAAACAATATTTGGGCATGTGTCCATCAACTCAAAAACATCTTCACTGAAGTCATTATACTTCAGACTGGAAAAAATAAGAGAAAAATAATGTTATCACATGAAGTACATCATATTGAAACGTGACAAAATCATAAGGTATATTTGGCCAAAATATATGTAAAAAGTGTTTTACAGCATAAATTACTTTTTAAAATGTACCTTTTTTTATTTATATATATATATATATACACACACACACAAACACACATTTAGTATGTATATTGGCCATTTTATACATTAAATTTAAAAATACATTTAAACATACTTTATACTGCAAAAAATACATTTATAAATTCATTTAAAAACTAAAATATCTGAAAATATATTTTATTTCTGTGTGGGAATGTGTACATTTATGGACTGAACTTACTTTAGCTTGGTCGTTAGCGGACGGTCCTGCATTAATTTGACCAGTCGCGGTACGGAGGAGTCAGTCATGTCATTGTTCTTTAGGATGAGAGTTGATAAAGTGCTACAGGAAGCAACAGATTCACATAACTCCTCTACGCAAGCGTCTGTGAGCGACACCATCTCCAGACTGAAGAAACGAGACGGGGACAATTCAATCATCAGGTGTGGTTTAATGTGTTTCAGTCAATCTCCAATTGGGTTAGTTGCTACTGAGGGCATGAGTATGATGATTTTACTCACTCCAGGTGCTGTAGTTTGCAGTGTTTGTGTCTCAGCGCCTCCCAAATGTGTTTGGCTCCAGCATCGCCCACATCGTTCACTGCTACTGAGAGACTGACGAGCTCTGACACGCCAGACGTCAAAATACTCCCCAGCGCTCCAAACACCTCCTCGGTCAACTCACATCCGTTCATTCTACACCAAAACACACTCGCTGCTTAGATTTCACATAATCAAGCCCCCGGGAACTTCAACATGGCACTGAAATTTATTTCCTTCATAAATGTGATTGTCCCTAGTCTTACTGTGCATGATTCATCACTGCATCTTATTTTAAAGTAGTTTAAATGATTGTTTCCATAACCTTTTATTAAAATGTTTTAACGTTCTTGAATCAGAAACAATATTTTCTCTGCAAAACAAATGTTTGCGGTCATCAAGATGTTTTAATGTTTTTGAAAAGTATTATGCTCACCAAGTCTGCATTTATTTGATTAGAAATACAGTTGAATATTGTGAAATATTATTACAATTTTAAACAACTGTTTTCTATTTTAATATATTTTTAAATATAATTTATTCCTGTGATGGTAAAGCTGAATTTTCAGCATCATTACTCCAGTCTTTAGTGTAACACGGTCAGAGCCAACATTTTGATTTGCTGATCAAGAAACATTTCATATTATTATTTACGCCAAAAACAGTGTGCAAATTTTTTAATGAACAAAGTTAGAAAATAGGGCATTTATTTGAAATAGAAATATTTTGTAACATTCTTTACTGCCATTTTCAAACAAAATAATGCGTCCTTACTGAGTAAAATAATGATTTCTTTGAACAACAAAAAAACAACTTAGTTATCCCCAACTTTTAGTGTATTTTCTACTGATCCAACAAGGAAAAATAATATTAACCATTAATATCATAACCTAACATGCCTCAACTCTCTGCACTTCCCACATGATCAAATGGATCAACAACAATGTGGTTAAAAACAGCTCATTTGCATACATACTCCAGTTTTTCCAGTGTGCATGTAGGAGCCTTAAGTGCTTCACATATCTGCATCGCTCCTGATTGGCCGAGATCATTTATGGACAGATCCAGCTCAGTCAGACGGCAGGTTTCTGATTGGAGGGCAGCTGCCAGAGAAGAGCAGCAGGAGCCAGTCAACTCACAGCTAGACATACTGTGATTAAAAAAAACAAAAAAAAAAACAAATCAGTCATACAAGATTCCATATCTAATACTGTACACAAAATTTTGTAGTCAATTTTGCAACCATATATATCAGTCGTGGTCAGTCTTATCGGCACCCTTGGTAAATATGATCAAAGGCGGCTGTGAAAATTAATCTGCATTGTTAATCCTTTTGATCTTTTATTTGAAAAATTTCACAAAAATCTAACCTTTCATTGGATAAGAATTTAAAATGGGGGGAAATATCATTATGAAATAAATGTTTTTCTCTAATACACACTGACCACAATTAACAGCACCCTTTTATTCAGTACTTTTTGAAACCTCCATTTGCCAGTTTAACAGCTCTAAATGTTCTCCTATAATGCCTGATGAGGTTAGAGACACCTGACGAGAGATCAGAGACCATTCCTTCATCCAGAATCACTCCAGACCCTTTAGATTCCCAGCTCCATGTTGGTGCTTCTTCTCTTCAGTTCACTCATTTTCTACAGGGTTCAGGTCAGAGGACTGGAATGGCCAGCAGAAGCTTGGTTTTGTGCTCAGTGACCCATTTTTGTGTTGTTTTTGAGGTTTGTGTTTGGATTATTGTACGGTTGGAAGATCCAAACATGGCCCATTATAAGATTTCTAACAGAGTGGTATTTGATAGAATCATGCCATGTGTCTAAACAAGATGTCCAGGACCTCCAGCGGAAATATAGGCCCACAACATCATAAATACAGCAGTATATTTCATTGTACACATGGGATACTTTTTATCCCTGTGTTCTCCAAACCCATCTTGAGTGTTTGCTGCTAAAAAGCTCATTTTAGTTTCATCTGGCCATAGAAGCCAGTGCCATTTGATGTTCCAGTCGTGTCTGATAACTGAATATGCTGGAGTTTGTTTTTGGATGAGCTAGGAGAATTTTTCTTGAAAACCCTCCCGAACAACATGTGGTGATGTAGATGCTGTTTGACATTTTTTTTTAAGGTTTTCTGACCCCGAAACTCAACCTTCCTCTACAATTCTCCAGCTGTGGTCCTTGGAGAGTTTTTAGCCACTCAAACTCTCCTTCTCACCGTGCATTAGGACAATATAGACACACATCCTCTTTCAGGCAGATTCATATCATTTTCTGTTGATTGGAAATTCTTAATTATTGCCCTGATGGTGGAAATGGGAATTTTCACTGCTCTAGCGCTTTTCTTAAAGCCACTTCACTAATTTGTAAAGCTCAATTATCTTTTGCTGCACATCAGAAATTCTTAGATGAACAAAGTTAGAAAATAGGTCATTTATTTGAAATAGAAATCTTTTGTAACATTCTTTACTGCCATTTTCAAACAAAATAATGCATCCTTACGGAGTAAAATAATGATTTTTCAACAAAAAAAAAAACAACAACTTGGTTATCCCCAACTTTTAGTGTATTTTCTACTGATCCAACAAGGAAAAATAATATTAACCATTAATATCATAACCTAACATGCCTCAACTCTCTGCACTTCCCACATGATCAAATGGATCAACAACAATGTGGTTAAAAACAGCTCATTTGCATACATACTCCAGTTTTTCCAGTGTGCATGTAGGAGCCTTAAGTGCTTCACATATCTGCATCGCTCCTGATTGGCCGAGATCATTTATGGACAGATCCAGCTCAGTCAGACGGCAGGTTTCTGATTGGAGGGCAGCTGCCAGAGAAGAGCAGCAGGAGCCAGTCAACTCACAGCTAGACATACTGTGATTAAAAAAAACAAAAAAAAAAACAAATCAGTCATACAAGATTCCATATCTAATACTGTACACAAAATTTTGTAGTCAATTTTGCAACCATATATATCAGTCGTGGTCAGTCTTATCGGCACCCTTGGTAAATATGATCAAAGGCGGCTGTGAAAATTAATCTGCATTGTTAATCCTTTTGATCTTTTATTTGAAAAATTTCACAAAAATCTAACCTTTCATTGGATAAGAATTTAAAATGGGGGGAAATATCATTATGAAATAAATGTTTTTCTCTAATACACACTGACCACAATTAACAGCACCCTTTTATTCAGTACTTTTTGAAACCTCCATTTGCCAGTTTAACAGCTCTAAATGTTCTCCTATAATGCCTGATGAGGTTAGAGACACCTGACGAGAGATCAGAGACCATTCCTTCATCCAGAATCACTCCAGACCCTTTAGATTCCCAGCTCCATGTTGGTGCTTCTTCTCTTCAGTTCACTCATTTTCTACAGGGTTCAGGTCAGAGGACTGGAATGGCCAGCAGAAGCTTGGTTTTGTGCTCAGTGACCCATTTTTGTGTTGTTTTTGAGGTTTGTGTTTGGATTATTGTACGGTTGGAAGATCCAAACATGGCCCATTATAAGATTTCTAACAGAGTGGTATTTGATAGAATCATGCCATGTGTCTAAACAAGATGTCCAGGACCTCCAGCGGAAATATAGGCCCACAACATCATAAATACAGCAGTATATTTCATTGTACACATGGGATACTTTTTATCCCTGTGTTCTCCAAACCCATCTTGAGTGTTTGCTGCTAAAAAGCTCATTTTAGTTTCATCTGGCCATAGAAGCCAGTGCCATTTGATGTTCCAGTCGTGTCTGATAACTGAATATGCTGGAGTTTGTTTTTGGATGAGCTAGGAGAATTTTTCTTGAAAACCCTCCCGAACAACATGTGGTGATGTAGATGCTGTTTGACATTTTTTTTTAAGGTTTTCTGACCCCGAAACTCAACCTTCCTCTACAATTCTCCAGCTGTGGTCCTTGGAGAGTTTTTAGCCACTCAAACTCTCCTTCTCACCGTGCATTAGGACAATATAGACACACATCCTCTTTCAGGCAGATTCATATCATTTTCTGTTGATTGGAAATTCTTAATTATTGCCCTGATGGTGGAAATGGGAATTTTCACTGCTCTAGCGCTTTTCTTAAAGCCACTTCACTAATTTGTAAAGCTCAATTATCTTTTGCTGCACATCAGAAATTCTTAGATGAACAAAGTTAGAAAATAGGTCATTTATTTGAAATAGAAATCTTTTGTAACATTCTTTACTGCCATTTTCAAACAAAATAATGCATCCTTACGGAGTAAAATAATGATTTTTCAACAAAAAAAAAAACAACAACTTGGTTATCCCCAACTTTTAGTGTATTTTCTACTGATCCAACAAGGAAAAATAATATTAACCATTAATATCATAACCTAACATGCCTCAACTCTCTGCACTTCCCACATGATCAAATGGATCAACAACAATGTGGTTAAAAACAGCTCATTTGCATACATACTCCAGTTTTTCCAGTGTGCATGTAGGAGCCTTAAGTGCTTCACATATCTGCATCGCTCCTGATTGGCCGAGATCATTTATGGACAGATCCAGCTCAGTCAGACGGCAGGTTTCTGATTGGAGGGCAGCTGCCAGAGAAGAGCAGCAGGAGCCAGTCAACTCACAGCTAGACATACTGTGATTAAAAAAAACAAAAAAAAAAACAAATCAGTCATACAAGATTCCATATCTAATACTGTACACAAAATTTTGTAGTCAATTTTGCAACCATATTTTTTTTATATTATATTTTTTTATATTTATATTATTCAGACCCCCTTAAATTTTTCACTCGTTGTTATATTGCAGCCATTTGCTAAAATCATTTAAGTTCATTGTTTTTCCTCAATGTACACACAGCACACCATATTGACAGAAAAACACAGAATTGTTGACATTTTTGCAGATTTATTAAAAAAGAAAAACTGAAATATCACATGGTCCTAAGTATTCAGACCCTTTGCTGTGACACTCATATATTTAACTCAGGTGCTGTCCATTTCTTCTGATCATCCTTGAGATGGTTCTACACCTTCATTTGAGTCCAGCTGTGTTTGATTATACTGATTGGACTTGATTAGGAAAGCCACACACCTGTCTATATAAGACCTTACAGCTCACAGTGCATGTCAGAGCAAATGAGAATCATGAGGTCAAAGGAACTGCCTGAAGAGCTCAGAGACAGATTTGTGGCAAGGCACCGATCTGGCCAAGGTTACAAAAAAATTTCTGCTGCACTTAAGGTTCCTAAGAGCACAGTGGCCTCCATAATCCTTAAATGGAAGATGTTTGGGACGACCAGAACCCTTCCTAGAGCTGGCTGTCCGGCCAAACTGAGCTATCGGGGAGAAGAGCCTTGGTGAGAGAGGTAAAGAAGAACCCAAAGATCACTGTGGCTGAGCTCCAGAGATGCAGTCGGGAGATGGGAGAAAGTTGTAGAAAGTCAACCATCACTGCAGCCCTCCACCAGTTGGGGCTTTATGGCAGAGTGGCCCGACGGAAGCCTCTCCTCAGTGCAAGACACATGAAAGCCCGCATGGAGGACTCCCAAGATGGTGAGAAATAAGATTCTCTGGTCTGATGAGACCAAGATAGAACTTTTTGGCCTTAATTCTAAGCGGTATGTGTGGAGAAAACCAGGCACTGCTCATCACCTGTCCAATACAGTCCCAGCATGGTGGTGGCAGCATCATGCTGTGGGGGTGTTTTTCAGCTGCAGGGACAGGACGACTGGTTGCAATCGAGGGAAAGATGAATGCGGCCAAGTACAGGGATATCCTGGACGAAAACCTTCTCCAGAGTGCTTAGGACCTCAGACTGGGCCAAAGGTTTACCTTCCAACAAGACAATGACCCTAAGCACACAGCTAAAATAATGAAGGAGTGGCTTCACAACAACTCTGTGACTGTTCTTGAATGGCCCAGCCAGAGCCCTGACTTAAACCCAATTGAGCATCTCTGGAGAGACCTAAAAATGGCTGTCCACCAACATTTACCATCCAACCTGACAGAACTGGAGAGGATCCCCAAATCCAGGTGTGAAAAACTTGTTGCATCTTTCCCAAAAAGACTCATGGCTGTATTAGATCAAAAGGGTGCTTCTACTAAATACTGAGCAAAGGGTCTGAATACTTAGGACCATGTGATATTTCAGTTTTTATTTTTTAATAAATCTGCAAAAATGTCAACAATTGTGTTTTTCTGTCAATATGGGTTGCTGTGTGTACATTGAGGAAAAAAAATAATTAACAAATGATTTAAGCAAATGGCTGCAATATAACAAAGAGTGAAAAATTTAAGGGGGTCTGAATACTTTCCATACCCACTGTATATATATCTGTGTATATATATATATATATATATATATACACATATTACACACACACTACCTGTCAAAAGTTTTAGAACAGTAAAAATTAATGCGTTTTTTTTTTTTTAAGTCTCATCTACTCACCAAGTCTGCATTTATTTGATCCGAAGTACAGCAAAAAAAAAAAAAAAAAAATTTAAACTATTTAAAATAACTGTTTTCTATTTGAATATATTTTCAAATGTAATTTATTCCTGTGATTTCAAAACTGAATTTTTAGCATCATTACTCCAGTCACATGATCCTTCGGAAATCATTCTAATATGCTGATTTGCTGTTCAAGAAACATTTATTATGATTATTATCATCATCATCATTAATATTTATTAACAGTTGAGTAATTTTTTTTTTTCAGGATTCTTTGATATAGAAAGATCCAAAGATCAGCATTTATCTGAAATAAAAAGCTTTTGTAAGATTATTCAAAAGCTTGGAGTCAGTATCTTTTTTTTTTTTTTTTTTTTTTGGTAAAGAAATTATAGAAATTAATACTTTTATTTAGCAAGGATGCTTTAAATTGATCAAAAGTGATGATAAAGACATTTATGATGTCACAAAATATTTCTATTTCAGATAAATGCTGTTCTTCTGAACTTTCTATTCATCAAAGAAACCTGAAAAAAAGATTCTACTCGGCTGTTTTCAACGTAATAATAAATGTTTTTTGAGCAGCAAATCAGAATATTAGAATGATTTCCGAAATCATCATTACTGGAGTAATGATGATTTTTAAAAAACAAAAAAAAACACAGGAATAAATTACATTTTATAATATATTCATATAGAAAACAGTTATTTTAAATAGTAAAAATATTTCAAAATTGCAGTGTTTTTTTCTGTACTTCGGATCAAATAAATGCAGGCTTGGTGAGCAGAAGAGACTTCTTTAAAAAACAAATCTTACTGTTCTAAAACTTTTGACCGGTAGTTTTTTTAGAGGTGTGTAGAGGTGATTTTTTTTAGGCTTATGTGTTGGTCATGTGTGTTACTTCAATGTGTTGAGGCAGCCTTTCTTTAAAACTTGTGAGATCAGCTCCATCCCATCATCCATCACTGTGTTCCGGCTCAGGTTTAGCTTCCTCAGCTCTGAAAAACCACTGCGCAGAGCCGAAGAGAGCGCAGGCATGGATGCCATCGTCAGTGAACACGAGGACAGACTACAGAATACATGCACACACAAACAACTGTTAATATACCGTAAGGATTTCATTGCTATATTCCCAAAATACTGACTGTAATTTGAATAGTGCAAGTGTACTTGATTTCCAGTAGTCTGCAGTTCTCCAGTGCACTGCTGAGATGAATAAGGCCTTGATCCTCCATATAAGTCCCACTCAGATTGAGCACTCGCAGTGGAGAGCCTCCAGAGAGCATCTGAGCCAGAGCTTCACAATCAGCTGCAGTCAATGAGCATCTACACAAGCTGAACGAGACAATGACACTTCAGCAAGTGTTCGAGCAAGAGCCAGCACCAAGAATGATTAGGGTGACCACATGTGCTCTTTTGACCAATAGCATTCAGGTACACGAGAGGCGGGATCTACAGCAAACAGTCAAAGCAATGCAAATATGCATCCATATAATGTAGGACTGCAGAGAGCTTGTCAATAGGAAAACAAAGACAAAATTCAGACATTTTAGGCAAATTTAGAAATCCCAGCCAGGCAGGCCCGTCAGCTATGAGGTCACCGAGGTCCGGACCTCTGTAAATTTTTCAGGTTCAAAAATAAAATTTGTTCTCTGAATTACTAATTTGCTGTTTAAAACTCATACGAATGTCTGCATATATAATTCAGTTTAGACAGTTTGCAAGAATCATGTTTAGCGTTCGTGGTATGAAAATGATCGCTGCGGAGTGAACGAGTCTTGAGAGAACTGTGAGTGTGGGCACAGCATCCGTGTTGCCAGATCCATATTATATTATAATATGTATTCTAATCTTTTTTTGACTCTTGTTTTTTACTTACACTGAACAAAATTATGAACGCAACACTTTTGTTTTTGCCCCCATTTTTCATGAGCTGAACTCAAAGATCTAAGACTTTTTCTATGTACACGAAAGGCCAATTTCTCTCAAGTATTGTTCACAAATCTGTCTAAATCTGTGTTAGTCAGCACTTTTCCTTTGCCGAGATAATCCATCCACCTCACAGGTGTGGCATATCAAGATGCTGATTAGACAGCATGATTATTGCACAGCTGTGCCTTAGGTTGGCCACAATAAGAGGCCACTCTAAAATGTGCAGTTTTATCACACAGCACAATGCCACACCTGGGAGGTGGATGGAGTATCTCGGCAAAGGAGAAGTGCTCACTAACACAGATTTAGACAGATTTGATACTTTAGAAAGTTAATAAAGTGGGAAGTTGCAGTTTAGGGATAGCGATATCTTTCTTATTTGCAAAAGATATGAAAATTTCAGTTATTTATTTTTGGTTTTTATAGCAATATCTGGCAACACTGCATTCCCTGCACTTAAACTGACAGTAATCAAAAAAGCCCATGGACAGGATATTGCTGACAGGATAGCACATTCGGTAAGTGAAACAAAAAAAAAATCATGATATTATCTGTCAGAAACGTTATCAATGCTGCCAAAACACTACACAGATCTGTAGAACAAGTAGGTTACAGAACGAAATGAAATAGCCTATGCAAACACTAACCATGAAGAAGTCTATGCTGTGCTGTCATTCAGTATAGTATTTACATTTTCACAAATCATGCTAATAACATTCATAAGAGCACTAGACAAAGTTATCATCTATATAGCAATGATTATTAAAGAAAAAAAATAATAGTGCTGTGAAAAAGTTTTTGCCCCCTTGTTGTTTTTTTGCATTTGTCACACTTAAAAGATTCAGATCAAACTAATTTTAATTTTACACAAAGATAATGCAAGTAAATACAAAATGCAGTTTTTAAATGATTTCATTTATTAAGGGAAAAAAAGCTGTCCAAACCTACCTGGCCCTACATGAAAAATTAATTGACCCCTCCTGTTAAATCACGAAAGAACTGTGATTAACCACATTATTTTAGAAAGCTGAGTTAAATTTCACTAGCCAAACCCAGGCCTGATCACTGTCAGACCTGCTGAATCAGGAAATCGCTTAAATAGAACCTGTCTGACAAAGTGAAGCATGTTTAAAGAGCAACACATCATTCCGCGATCTTAAGAAATTCAAGAACAGATGAGAACTAAAGCAGTTGACGTATCAATCTGGAAAGGGTTATAAAGCCATTTCTAAGGCTTTGGGACTCCAGTGAACCACGGTGAGAACCATTATCCACAGATGGAGAAAAAAAAAGAAAAAAAAAAAAAAGGGAACAGTGGTGAACCTTCCCAGGAGTGGCGGGCCTACCAAAATTACTCCAAGAGCACAAAGACGACTCATCCAGGAGGTCATAAAAGAACTCCGAACAACATTTAAAGAACTGCAGGCCTCACTTGCCTCAGCTAAGGTCAGTGTTCATGATTCAACAATAAGAAAGAGACTGGGCAAAAATGGCATAGTGTATATGAGTTGTATTTGTAGGGGTTATTATAGCACAGTTCTCCCCACCCCAGAACTCACTAATTTTCAAACCCTGGCTACGGCCATGCAGCCAGGATATATCTGTGAAAAAGAGGACATACGTTTTAACCCAGTGTACCAAAAACTACTGGTGGAGCCATGGCACAGCAATAGCACACAAGCTCTCCACATAAAAGACGCAGGTTTGAATCACAGTTCAATTCCCAATACAATGTGGTCCCGCACGCACATAAAGAAAAAAAATAAAATTAAATAAAAAAAAAAATCGTCTTACTTGAGCGACTCCAGCGTGGAGTGTGTGAGTGCGTGGCAAAGGGTTTTGACTGACTCTTTTTCCAACGTGGATTGTGAAAGATTCAGCATTTTCGCCCGTCCCTCAGCCAGTGCTGTTGACAGGTGGGTGATGGCAGTCAAACGGAGACGACTCTGTGACAGACTGACAGGGTAAGTGACACTCTGAACCCCACTGACTTTAATTGTATGGACAAAATTTTTTTTGTTGTTGTTTTTTTATAAAAAAAAAAACACTTGGGCTCAGTAAAAAAAAAGAATAAAATTTTTTTTAAAGAAATTAATTGTGTTTTTACATTTTATTTATTTCAGTCTCATACATTTAAACTAATTAAACACTGGTTGTTCCACAGCAAAACAAATATGCATCATAGTATGGAATGTTTCTTGAGCAGCAAATTGACATTAGAATGATTTCTGAAGATCACGTGACACTGAAGGTTGGAGTAATGATGCTGAAAATTCAGCTTTGCATCACAGGAATAAATTACATTTTACAATATATTCAAATTAAAAATTACAGTTTTAAATTGTAGTAATTTCACAATATTACCATTTTATTTATTTATTTATTTATTTTGTATTTTTGATAAAAAAAATGCAGCCTTGGTAAGAGACTTCTTTCAAAAACATAAAACATTAAAATCTTACCAACCCTAAACTTTTGAATGGTTTTGTAAGCTTCTCATGTATAACGGAACCCAATACCTTTTAGTTTGTATTCCAAACCTGAGCTTTTGAAGTCAGGTACAACTCCCTTGTAAGTTCTTTGTGGGGTCATCAAGAATAATTAAAGCACAAAAAAAGTTCTAAACTCATCTAGTAGTGCAATGTGCATATTTAAAATGTCAGACTCACCCAATGCTTTTTGACAGCCGTAACGCTGGTATAAGTCTCTTGACCCGTTCGCCTGTTAGTTCTGCTCCGTATAGGTTCATATGCTCCAATTCTCCCACGCAACTCACTACATATGACAGCGCAGCGCAGTCGGGCTCCTGCATGGATTTGTACGACACAAGTCTCCACTGGGTCTTACTAATGCTTTCTTTGACCAGAGATGAGTTACGTGCATGATGCAGAAGCCGAAAAACACCAAAGTGCTTTGTTGCATAAATATCTGGCAACACCCTAGAAACCTTTCCCACCAACCACTGAGAGAACGCAGATATTTGGCTTTCATCGAACCTTCCCACGGAGTCTTCTATTGGTTTATGCTGGACTGAGTCTGAAAGTCCTGCTAGAAACGTGTAGTACAGATCCGAGCGCTTGTCTGAGATCTCCTGCACGGACTGGTCGAGATAAAAGGAGACGGCCAATAAGAACTCATGCATCACGGGAGACCGGAAGGAGAATGTGGTATCAGAGGAAGTGACATCACCATTGATGCACAAGAAAGCAGAAAGCAAGGGGTGGTGCAGAAAAGAATGCAGGCGGCAGGATGTGACATCACTGTAGGAGCAAACCAGATTGGTTAGTTTTCCCAAACTGGACAAAAGTGATCTAGTTTGTTCTGCATGCATCTTCTGTTTCTGCAGGAGTGCATGTGTAATAATGCTGAGCAGGTGAGTAAGAGTCTCAGGTGGGGCACTTTTACCCTCTAACTGAGTTTTTAACACATTGCAAAGCGTCCAGCAGAAGGCCGGACAAAAACACTGCTCGTACACTCCCAAAGCCCGCTCACATTGGCGAGAAAGTCTCTCTGCTTGGCCACCATCGCCAAAGAACTGCTGGAAGAATGTTCTCCTCTGGGTCTGGGAGAACCCGACCACCTCAAAACATCTCAAAGACTCGACTAGCTCTCGGGACGTGATCAGCATTGAAGCTTCAGCAAGCAGATATCCGTGAAGCAGACTGTACAGCAAGACTGAGCCGGTCGCTTCTTGTTGTACGTCACGTATAAGACTGGATGAAGGCGATGGAGTGCATAGAAGGTGCTTCAATTGCTCCAGTCCATCAAGCACAAGAAGAAGAGACTGAGGCCTCTGTAGAGCTCCAGCGAGAGTCTCTGTGGAGATGTGAGTGTGCATGCGACCCAGCATGCTCTGCAAACTCTCCGCTTTTCCTCCAAGAGCCCCCAGCTCCCAAACAGGCAAACGCATGAGGAGCATATAATGTTGCAGGCGCGTACCTGTCGTCCAATCCCAAATGATCTTCTCTACTGCTGTAGTCTTACCCATTCCAACATCACCATAAAGAACCAGCCTACGGCCTTCAGATCCTGGAGCAAACTCTCGAGATATGACATCCTCTAAAGCTTCCCAATCTCCTCTCTTAACCCATCCACGGATGACCTCGTATGCACTTGCTGAGAGGGGTGTGTAGTGGCCTCTCTGGATCACCTCTCGCACAGGTTGACCTCCCAAAAGAGAATTGGGCAGAGTTGAGTTCAGCACAGTGTTTGTCAAAGTCTCCTTATGCATTTGCTGCAGATCTGTGGAAAAAGAAATGTTAAGAATTAATGAAGATTTACTTCAAATAAATCACGTCATTCTGTCTATATATCTAGAATTTAGTTTTATTCAGGTAACCGAACTTCAAATGTCTATAAAACTTGTGTGTGTGTGTGTGTGTGTGTGTGTGTGTGTGTATGTATGTGTATATATATATAATCCATAGGCAAAGGTTAATCCAACTACATTTAGTGTAAACCGATAACACGCATCATAAACCTGTCTTTTTAAACAAGTAGATAATGAGTGTCACGTCATAAAATAGTTTTAATATGACCAAATTTGTATTTAACGTGATCACAAAAAACATTGTAATTTAGGTCTGTTTTGGGTTTGGTTTCATGTTCATGTTTTCATGTCTTTTATTTTGAAGTTTAGTTACGGTTCCTGTTTGTTTCACGCTTCCCTTGCCCTCATGTCTTCATGCTATTGGTTCCCTTGTTCTTTGAGTCACGTTCTGATTGGTTGTTTCTTGTCATGTGTTCAGTCTTGTTTGCTACAAGTAGTCATGTGGTTGCCTTTGTTCCTGGTCGTGTATTGATTGTTGTAACCTGCTGTCGGTGAGTCTAGTCTGTTCATGTCAAGCCCGTTCATGCCAAGCCAAGTCAAGTCTTCGTCTGTCTGGATTGTTTGTATTTTGGATCACTTTGTAAATAAACTGCACTTGGATTCTCACTACGCTATGGTGGCCGAGAAGTGCAAAACAACATTACAAAGTGTGAAACACTTTTACGAAGCTCGAGACAAATTTACATTTTGGAAAACATTTTTACCAATCATAAAACACAATTACATGGGAAAAAACACTTTTACCAAGGACGAAACAAATTTACAATGACAGATTCTTCACGGAAAGGGAATGTACCACACACCGGAAGTGACCGCCTGGACCGAAGTTAACTTCCGGTCTGTGTTTGTTTATCGGTCTTGTTAGTGCTGCTGGCTACAAACACAGTTAAAGTTAAAGTGATGAGTAATGAAGTTGGGCTCAGGTTGTTGTGCTGTGGGATGTGTTTCACATACATTTATTTATTTGTGGCGACCCCCCACGATATCAAAACTGACCGATTTTCCAAAAGGCTTCGTTGAATAAACATGAGCACGTAATGCACGTTTAAAAATCAAAATGAGGCGCAGGTGTTTTTATATCACTGTATGTCTGAAGGAACACGGTCTTTAGAAAATGTTCGATGTCATGTTCATTTCATCTTGCATGTTATATGCCTGATAAAGCGGCGTTTGTAAGCTCAGCGCTGCTTTGTGTAACGTACAGCCCAACCGCCTTTTCCGGGGAAAAACCTGCTTTAAAGCGCCTCCTGCTGGCAGAGAATGAATTTGCATTTTTAATAAGTCCGTCCAAGTAGTTATCGCTGCATCTCAGTCAATCTGATTTACGCAGAAAACGTCTCCGGTTACATCCGTAACCTCGGTTCCCTGAAAGGAGGGAACGAGACACTGCGTAGCTTACGCTTGGGTAATCCCCCTCCTCCCGAAATACTGAAGCCTTATTGCATCACGCCGGTAAATCTTACCGGCCAATGACGCTGGAGCGCTCGAGCTAGGGGCGGAGCCACCCACTATATAGGTCGACGTCCAGCGTCATTGCCCCAGAATCTTTCGACTGTTCGAACGGGTACAAGACTCTGAGGATTACAACACAGCAGCGCGCGCAGTGTCTCGTTCCCTCCTTTCAGGGAACCGAGGTTACGGATGTAACCGGAGACGTTCCCTATCAAGTTCGGTCTCTCGACACTGCGTAGCTTACGCTTGGGGAACGCGTAAAATCCCGCTGTGTTGCATTCCACACATCTGGTAAGAAGAGTCTAAAGAGCCGGGCCCAATAGAGCCGAGCCCGTTAACTGCTTCATCGGATACTCAGGGAAACCAGCGCCCTCCAGCTCCTGCGGAGCGGGACTAAGCAAAGTAATAAAGCACAACACCACACATGGACCGGCCGCAGCGCTGCTGGAGCCACGTACATATTCAGCATTTACCACTTGATTTATGTAGAAATCAGTGCACCTACCGCGGTCGACAACAGCTCGAACGCATGTAGAAGTCGCTGACTATCTATTATAGGCATGTCTACGGCCACCGGACCTAGTCGAAACCACCCTGATCATCAAGGGGGCGTGGCCAGGTGCAAGCGGCAGCCAACTGCCAAGCTGTAGATCCATCATTGCACAGACAGAACGAGCGGTGCGAATGACGGAATCTCCAGGTTGTAAAATCTAGCAAAAGTGTCTTGTGAAGACCATCCTGCTGCCAGACAAATATCCTGAATCGACATACCTTTTGCCCAAGCCCACGACGAAGCCATTTTTCTTGTGGAATGGGCGTGTACTCCCCACGGACAGGCCTCATTCTTAGAAGCATACGCCAACGTGATCGCTTCCACAATCCAATGTGACAACCGCTGCTTCGACACTGGCAGTCCTTTGGTACGGCCACCAAAACATATAAACAGCTGTTCTGCTTGTCTGAAATGACTAGTCTTCTCCAGATAAACTCGCAGAGCACGGACTGGGCATAGCGGGTGTGTCGCCGGTTCCGAATCCTGAGGAGCAAACGCTTGAAGCGTAATGACCTGTGCTTTAAACGACGTAGAAAGCACTTTAGGCACATAACCCCGTCTTGGCTGCAGTCTGACCATACAGTCATCCTTACCAAATTCCATACACGCAGTGTTCGTAGACAGTGCATGTAAGTCACCCACCCTTTTACCACATGCCAAGGCAAGCAAGAGCGCTGTCTTAAACGAGAGCACTCTCAACTCTGCCGAAAACAGCGGCTCAAAGGGTGACTCAGAAAGTGCACTAAGCACTAAGGACAGATCCCACACTGGTACCAAATTAGAACGAAAGGGGTGCAACCTCCGCGCTCCTCTTAAAAAGCTGGCCACCAGATGATGCCTACCGACTGAACGATCCAAAATAGGTGAATGGAAAGCTGAAATAGCAGCCACATACACTTTTAGAGTAGATGGCGTGCGTCCAGCATCCAAGCATTCCTGCAGAAACGATAGAATGACAGACACATCACAGCTGGCTGGGTCCTCATCCTTCGACATGCACCATGAAGTGAAAACTTTCCATTTCAGATTGTACAGACGCCTGGTAGACGGGGCTCTGGCTTCAGCAATTGTATCCAAGACTCGCTGAGATACATTTAGCGACTGCCCTCTGCGCTGACTTGCCAAACATGCAGGTTCCATAGCTCCGGTCTGGGGTGCCACACCGAGCCCTTTGCCTGCGATAAGAGGTCTCTCCGTAACGGAATCGGCCACGGGGGAGCCGTTAGAAGCTCTATCAACTCCGGGAACCATGGCTGGTTGGGCCAGTTCGGCGCAACCAGAAGCACCGTCCCCCTTTCCTCTCTGATTTTCTGCAACACTAGCGGCATAATCTTCACTGGGGGAAAGGCATATTTGCGCTTCCTGGGCCAGCGACTCGAAAGAGCATCCCCCTCCAGAGGTGCGTTCGTCAGCGAGAAGAACAGCTGGCAATGCGCGTTCTCCTCTGAGGCAAACAAGTCGATCTCCGCCTCTCCGAACAGGCTCCAAATCAGCTGGATGGTCCGCGGGTGCAGTCTCCATTCCCCGTGAACTGGACCACCCCTGGACAGCATGTCTGCGCCGCAGTTCTGACTGCCTGGAACATGAACTGCTCGGATCGACAGAAGGTTTCTGTCCGCCCAAAGGAGGAAACGTTCCGCCAGCCTCTGAAGCGAGCGTGAACGAATTCCTCCCTGATGGTTGATATAGGATACCACCGTCGTGTTGTCCGTCCGAACCAGGACGTGTCGATCCTTTACCAGTGGAAGAAAGCCCTGCAAAGCTAAAAATACTGCCTTCAGTTCTAGGCAATTTATATGCCACCTCGCTTGCGCATTCGTCCAAGTGCCATAAGCCGGTCTGCCGTCGCAAAGGGCTCCCCAGCCCGTCAATGACGCATCCGTAGTGACAATTTTTCTGCTGACCACTCTGCCCATCGAGACTCCCTGCTCGAACATCTTTGTGTTGAACCAGGGGGCTAACGTCTGCATGCATTCGCGGGTCACCATGACGCGCAACTGACCGTTCTTCCACGCGTTGTTTGGCACCCGGGATTTCAGCCATAGCTGAAGTGGTCTCATATGCAGAAGCCCGAGTTGACACACCACAGCCGCTGCTGCCATACGGCCCAACAACCTCTGAAAGCATTTCAGAGTCACCACTCTCCCTGGCTTGAACGAGGTGAGAGCGCTGGTCAAAGCTCGCATTCGCTCTTGAGAGAGACGCGCTCTCATCGATTGCGAGTCCAAATCCATTCCTAAGAATGCGATGGCCTGTGTGGGGCGAAGCTTGCTCTTCTGCATATTGATCGTCAGACCAAGGTGCTTCAGATGCTCTAGAAGCTGATATTTGTGGCTTTCCAGTGTATCTCGTGACTGGGCTATAACAAGCCAGTCGTCCAGATAATTCAGGATGCGAATTCCACTCTGCCTGAGAGGGGAAAGCGCTGCATTGATACACTTCGTAAAAGACCTCGGGGCCAAAGCCAAGCCGAAAGGGAGAACTTTGAATTGATAAGCTCTGCTCTCGAACGCGAATCTTAGAAAGCGCCTGTGACGAGGGACTATCTGAATGTGAAAATAGGCGTCTTTCAAGTCCACCGAGATAAACCAGTCCCCGGGCTGAATGTGCGCGAGGATTTGTTTCACTGTTATCATCTTGAACGAGCGCTTTGCGAGCGCGCGGTTCAGTGGTCTCAAATCCAGAATAGGTCGAAGCCCCCCGTCCTTTTTGGGGACTAGGAAGTAGCGACTGTAAAGGCCACACTCCATATTCCCCGGGGGGACTTCTTCTATCGCCTGTTTTGCAAGGAGAGAGAGAATTTCTGCTCGCAACACTGGTGCGTCCCTGCTCTGCACGTCTGACATCCTCACGCCGCTGAAGCGGGGTGGTCTGCGTGCGAACTGAAGCGTATACCCGCTCGAAACTGTGTTCAGCACCCATTCTGACACTCCTGGAAGCGTGCGCCACGCGTCCAAGTAGTGAGAAAGGGGTAGAAGCGCCCCGTGACGCGTCTGAACCGGCTCGTTGTCTGATGATAGGCAGCCGCCTACCACCGGAGGGGCATCGTATACGTCTTCCGCACCGGTTGGACCGCCAGCATGGGCCGGGGGAACACTCGTGCTTAGACTGAGAGGGCGCGTGGGGCTTGCGCCCTGCAGAGCGCCGCTCAGAAACGGGACTCTGCTCATAACGCGCGATTGGGGAAAATTCTGAGGGGGAAAAGAGCTCTTTTGCCGAACAGTGTTTGTTTTGTGCTTTTTTTGTGCAAACTTTATTGACAACAAACATTTCCCCCTGTCGCCTGCAACATGCAAGGGGACAGGCAGGTGAAAAACAGCAAGACGAACTCTCTTGCGAAGCGGCCCGTCGTCCATCTCTCCGGATGGCCGCTTCCCCCTCGGACCAATCCCGTCAGGAACGCTGCTGAGGATCTGGTCCAGCACTAGAGGGACGGGGTCCCATCTTCTTTGGATACCGGAACTGCCTCGCTTTTGGTCTCACGGCCGGCTCCGGGTCCACCCTCGCCCTAGTATGGGAAGGAGTTGGCGGCGGTCGTTCCCGCCTTTTTGGACGCTGCAAAGAAGAGGACCTGGAACGTGGCGGAGGCGCCGCGGACCGATCTCTCTTCGGCAAAAAATGGCTCATCGCCTTCGACTGCTTCTGGGCCTCCAGAAACTTCTCAGAAAACGAGCCCACAGCCTCCCCAAACAGGCCGAGCGGGGATATGGGCGCGTCCAACAGCTGAGCTTTTTCAGACTCCCTCATGTCGGTCAACGTCAGCCAAAGATGCCGCTGAAGCGTGACGAGATTGCCCATACAACGGCCGATTCCTTGGGCCGTCTTTTTTGTGGCTCTGAGCGCCAAGTCAGTGGCCGAACGCAGCTTTTTGAAGGCGGCAGAGTCTGGCCCCTCTTCATCCAACGTCTGCAGCATTTTGGCTTGGAAAGCCTGGAGAACGGCCATAGTGTGGATCGCAGACGCTGCTTGGCCGGCTGCCATGTAAGCCTTATCTGCGATGTGGCTTGTGGTACGGCACGGCTTCGATGGAAGCGATGGCGCAGATTTCCACCCACGTGCGGACGGACACAGGTGTGCTGCAACTGCCTCCTCGACGGGCGGCGGCTTAGTATAGCCCCAGCGGTCGGCTCCGTCGACAGAGGAGAGCATACGCGATCCCGCGGCTTGGGCTCGGGCCGAATAGGGGGAGCGCCAAGACCGCGAGACCTCCTCGTGGACCTCTGGGAAAAAGGGGGCTGGTCTCTGGGGGGCGGCAATCTGGCGGCCCGACTGCAGATACCGCATGTCCAACCTGTTCTTAGCTGGTTGCTCAGGGGGCGACCAATCCAGACCCAGGTCCTGTACAGCCTCAGACAGGATCTTCACCAGCTCCTCATCGATCGGAGCCGAGGGCTCGCGCACCTCGCTGTGTGAAGCCTCTGACTCCTGGCAGGCGGACCAGTCACCTGAACCCGAGGCTGCAGTTGACATAGCGTCGTCATCGACGTCCACTTCATCTTCTGCAGCACCAAACGAGACCAGGTCCCGCGCATCATCCGAGGGGCGGTGGCTGGACCTCGTGTAAGAAACAGGTGGCTCTCTTGAGTGATGAGCATGCAGGAACGGAGTCGACATGCGTTCATCGGAGGGGCCTACTGCACGTGGCTGCCTCGGCCTTTCCTCCCGCGGCTCGACGGCGGCTGGGGGCGGAGGCAATTGATTAGCCGGTGCGCAGTTCAGGATAACGGAAATCCTGGCCCGGAGGGTTTTGACTGACATTTCCTCACAGGAAGGACAGTCAGGCCCATCCAGCGCGGCCTCTGCGTGGGCTCGGCCCAGACAGAAGACACACGCGTCGTGTGCATCAGGGAGCTCAACTGGGCCCCCGCATGCACAGCACTCCTTAAGAGACATCTCGTCTTCTTGCCGGATCGCCAAAGGGGAACTAAAACGAATGGCGTCCTCTTAGGGCGTTGTCAACGGCGAGAAGAGTTAACGGCGGTGAGTAATTCTTTTAAGTCTTCGATGCTTGCTTCGTGAAGGAGAAAGATTCTGGGGCAATGACGCTGGACGTCGACCTATATAGTGGGTGGCTCCGCCCCTAGCTCGAGCGCTCCAGCGTCATTGGCCGGTAAGATTTACCGGCGTGATGCAATAAGGCTTCAGTATTTCGGGAGGAGGGGGATTACCCAAGCGTAAGCTACGCAGTGTCGAGAGACCGAACTTGATAGGGAACATATTTTGCATGTTATCAAAACATAATCTACTCTAGAGGGACTTAGCTGTTGTTACTGATTGTATTTGGATGTCTACCGGAAGTTAAGTTAGGGCCACAAAAGCGCGCATGCGCAGTAACGTTTGTTTATGTTGTTGCCGTTGAAACCGTCTATAAAAGATAACAAACAGAAGAGAACAGTATGTACAAAACTAACAACATACCTTTCAATGAAAATAAATAAATAAATAAAATACTCAAGGATTAATAGATAAAGAGAAACAGAACAGAAAGAGAGAAAAGAGGGCATACAAATAGAGATACAAATATATTAAGGGAAAATCTTAAATATAGCACAAATTCTAGAAGTTTTTAAAGCTTTCTTATTAACAGACATTGATACTGTAAGACGCGGTGAAAGGTGGTGCTGTTGGTGGTGAGCGCGGTAAATTCGTGTTGTGGTTGTGGAGTAAATGGCGTAAATAAAGTTAATGGTGACCGAACATGGACTGCGTCCGAGGGATGTTTTGCCCGTTTTGTGGCAAACACATGAGCAGCTTAATTTTTTTAAGCTTTACGTGTGGTCGGTGTTTGGAGTTTCTAAAGGACGCGGACCAGACGGAAACATCAGACATACTGCATCAGTGTGCTCAATATTTTAACGAGTCACTGGTACGCTGTAATCGTGGACATGATGTCAAGTCTACACGGTGTAAACATCAGCTTGAGGACTCTTAAAAGCAACCTGATCTCACAGGATTCCGTGTAATGACCACGGACTCTTAACCCCTGAATCTGTGGTGGCATCACGGAATCGCCGAAAACCCCGTGATGGGCTCACAGAAGAGATATGATATCAATGTAAGTCAGTGACAGGCATCAGCCGTGCTCCACACACGGAATTCTGTGAGACCAGGTTGCAAATTATATATTGGGTCGTAACATTGGCATTATTGCATATATGTTGGGGTGTGATTTTTCAATGTAAACAGTCAAAACAGTTTTATTTATATTACATTATTTACACATTTATGAGCACGTAACCCAACCCCTGCCCCTAAACCTACCATTCGTAAATAAAACACAAGATATAACAGACAGACACAACTACCGTCATATTTTATTCAAAAAGTATTAATAGTCCAAGTCTTCCGAGGCAAAATGATTGATTTGTGAGAGGAATAGACGCGATCGCCGTCTCCGGAAGCTATGTGCTGCAGTCTGTGCGTAAATTCAAAAGATGCCGCCAGAAGCTTTACATCAGCTTTAGTTGTGAAATACCATTGGCTCTTGCGTGTCTCGTGATCGATTGCGTCATGCTGTTGTGACAGGTTATTGGCTCTTGTATGTCTCGTGACCGATTGCGTCATGCTACGGCCCAGGAGTATCTAGCACCGCGTCACTTCCGGTGTGTGGTACATTCCCTTTCCGTGAAGAATCTGTCATTGTAAATTTGTTTCGGGACTTGTAAAAGTGTTTTGCGTCTTGTTAATTTGTTTTCTAAAATGTAAATTTGTTTCGTCCTTGGTAATTGTGTTTTATGATTGGTAAAAATGTTTTCCAAAATGTAAATTTGTCTCGAGCTTTGTAAAAGTGTTTCACACTTTGTAATGTTGTTTTGCACTTCTCGGCCACCGTACTACGCTCGTCTTCAGTGGACTGTTAGTTGTAACAATTACATTTCCATGGTTATTCAAACAATGAATAAATTTATATATATATATATAAAAAAAACAAGCAAAGTACATTTAAAAAAAAAAAATAGGTAGTTGATATTTTTAATAAAATAGACAACTGGACTTATTCAGTCCCATTTGTTCCCATTTATTTTTTTAATAGTGCTGTCAAACGATTAATCCCATCCAAAATAAAAGTTTGTTTACATAATGAGTGTTGTTTGTTTATGTACATACACACTCACACCTAAGAAAAATCTTATATATAATAAGCTTTAGGAATATAAATATACATGGAAATATTTTCAAAATATATACTGTATGTGTGTATTTATATATGCATAATAAATATACAGTACACACATTACGTAAACAAAAACAGTAAACCGTTATTACAAACATTCAAAACTCGTTCAGAACTTTTGAGTTGAAACACTGAAGACTTTTGTTGAATTTCTTTGAAATGTAATGTAAATTCATGCCATTCCTATAATTAAAAATGAGCCATTACAGTACGATTTCATTAGAATTTGAACTCATAAACTAAACTCATGCTGAACAACAAAAAGTTGAGGTTTCAAACTCAAAGCAGTGTTTGCTCACCATATGAAATCTCGCTGTGCATGGCTGCAGATCCCGATATCGTGAGAAATCCTGCAGTTAACGGATGGCCTGTGTAGGCTACTGCTGTGTTTCTGACATGTGGGACGGGACTGGACGGGACGGGACGGGACGGGAGGTGCTATTTAATCAGGGGTACGAGGAAGTGAGGTATGCGTATCATGCTCATGACTCATCCCAGTGCGGAAAGTTCCAGTGTTGCCAACTTAGCAACTTTTCAGACTAACCAAGCAAATTCTCCAAAAAGCACCTAGCAGCAAATTTAGATATTTTTAAAATGTATTTGGCAACTTTTGAAAATGGACTCAAATAATGAAAAAAAGCATACACTTTTCCTCTTAACCAAGCAGTTACTAAGCAGTGCATAGCAGTACACACATCAAATGTGAAGCTAGTTGCACTCGTTAAAAAAATAATTGTTCATTTATGAAACACCTTAGTTGTTAGTTTGTTCAATCAGTATAATTGTTAATCGGTGATGAACACTGTTGATCTTATATCAAAATCTGCTTATCTATCTAAATGCATTTAAAATATGCTGGTGAAAAATTAAAACAAAATTCCTTCATATTAACATATGAAGAACACTGTGCCCTATTTTATGAACTTTCCTTAGAACAGGGTTCCTCAGATCTTTCCCTGGAGAGCCAATCTGCTGCAGAGTTTAGCTCCACCCTGATCAAACTCACCTACCTGTGATTTTCTAATGATCTTGAAGACTCTGATTAGCATGCTCAGGTGTGTTTGATTAGGGTTAGAGCTGAACTCTGCAGGAAAGTGGATCTCGTGGGCCAGATTTGAGCATTCCTGCCTTAGTGTGTAGCATTTAACTTACTAGCAATTCACTGCTTAAAACTGTAATTGTTAATCATGTGTAGTTTTACGCTACTAATTATTTGGAGAACAAATAAAGTGCAACTGATCAAAAAATGTAACTTTTCAAGAATCCAGTGTTTTATTTAAAAATAAAATAATAAAAGTGTTCATTTTGCTTTTACAAATAATATATTAAATGTTTATTTTATACAAAAATCTAAATGAACATATTTCATATAATATTCTTTGCTGAGATTTGAGTAATTTCAAATGTGTATTCTATGCAATGATGCAGTTTTGCGTCATGGTTACATAATGACATAATCATCCAATGATGTCACAAGGTCATTTAGCAACATTTAGCAACAAATCGACCTGCCTTTAGCAACTTTTCCTGAAAATTAGTTGGCAACACTGCAGAACCAAAGAGAAGTTAAACAGTGCCACCTAGGGCCAACTTACATCATAATATTTCTTTCATGTTTTTATGTTAAACTTATGCATTTGGCAACTTACATTGCGCTCAAGGTATACCAACGGTGTACTAGGGACATCACTCCCTACCAATATCCAGCAACTACTAAATTGTTGTGTTCATTTGCTTCTCCCATTTGCTGTTTTTACATTGACTATCATATAGACTATAATCAGATGCAACAATTTCAGAACCTGTTTATCTCTAACCCTAATCAAACACACCTGAGCATGCTAACCAGTGTCTTCAGGATCATTAGAAAATCACAGGTGGGTGAGATTTGTCGAAGTTGGAGCTAAACTCTGCAGGGAAGTGAGTTTAATGAGCCAGATTTGAGGATCCCTGATATAGGCCGATTTGCTTTGCAGAGGCTGTTTGAAAATGCCCCTTTCATCCAAGTCCTCCTGATTCTGAAGTTGAGAGTGAGATAAAGGTGTGGTTGCAGAATTCAAGAGAGCGAGCAGGTGGATGAAAGCAGCGCTACCACCATCTGCTGACTAGTCAGGGGAGTGAATACTTTAGCACATCAAATCATATTTTCCTTTTTTTTTTTCTTTTTTTTTTTTTTTTTTTTTTTGCTAATTTGTAGTATTTTTTATATTTGTACAGATCAGGCATCCTCAAATCTGGCCCACTCCTGCAGATTTCAGCTCTAACCCTAATCAAACACACCTGAGCATGCTAATCAGAGTCTTCAAGATCATTAGAAAATCACAGGTATGAGTTTGATCAGGGTTGGAGCTAAACTCTGCAGCAGACTGGCCCTCCAGGGAAGATCTGAGGAACCCTGGTATAGATGATATGTAGTCTCTTTCAGAGTGTTAAATTAGCTGTGTATACCTGAATTGTATTTAATAAATCCATTGGTTTGAAATCCCTTTGACTACTATACCTTTTTGACAATACAGACATTAGTTATGTGGTGACTGCATCCATTTCAGATATATAATTTAATAGTTTTTCCCAAAGACTTAAGTTATAGTAGCTAAAAAGTATTTATAGTGAAACAGATTTATTGTTGTAGATTAACAGCGCAGGCGAGGCCCTAACCTAAGGTAAAGGGCCACTGCAGGCTTGTTTGCAGGGATGGTTTTAAAAAGCACGATGGGTGAAATGGAGTTTTTCGAAACTCTGAATCAGTTAAACCACTGCGTCACAAAATGATTCACTTTTGAAACACTCTAATCGTATCGCAAATAATTTGATTCAGACCGGGACTTTGAGTGAGTTCACAAATCATTTGATTTAGATCAGAACAGAAATGTCCCAGAAGGCACACAGACAGGTCGCTTGATCTGGAAAGCATCTGCTGTGTACAAACATCTGCCAGATGTACAATGTCAGTTTTACCTACATTCTATATCATAAACCTCTTAAAGACATCTTGTTGACGTCTGAAAGGAAACATCCTATAGACGTAAAAAAAATACATCTTCCAGATGTAAATGCAGACGTCAAATTGAGATCTCCATGATGTAGCCTACATGTATTACTATCACAAATCATTTGATTCAGATTGGGACATGGTGTAGGCTACGTATCGTGAATCATTTGCTTTAGATTGAAACTTTGGAGTGCGGATCGCTAATCATTTGATTCAGAGCGGAACTTCGGAGTGGGTTTGTAATTCAGATCGGAACTTCGGAGCGCCGATTGCAAATCATTTGGTCTACAAATACCATGGTTAAACTATGGGTAGTGTAACAGTGGTTAATTTGTGTATACTATAACCATGGCGTCAGGATTATGGACCTGTCTGTCTGTGTGTGTGTCTTGTCTGTCAATGGCAAAGGATTTAGTAGGGATGCTATGGTATTTCCCTATAAATATTTGACTATTTCACGTTTCAATTAGTGGAGTTGGTTGCTTAGCTGTTTATTTTGCCCTGTGTTTTTGTTGGCTTGAATGGGAGTCGTCAGTCAGGCAAAATTTGTTATCTTTCATCATGGTTGTGTGTGTAAAGGTGTTGAGGGGGTGTTGTTGTTTTAGCATTAGCTACATTCCGTGGAATCTTATCAGGCCTGTTTCTCTCTTTGAAGAAAAAATGACACACTTCACCCCTGTATTAGTTTTCGACCATGACCTGGGCAAAGCTGTTTGGCCTCTAATCACAGCTCTTCTCAGATGATGACAAGATGCTTCAGATTCTTCAGATGACACTGTGCCACGTACATTTTTGTAATTTGAAGCTGTCTTATGTAATACACACGTAAAGATGGAATATATTAATACCCATTTTAGAATTTACCGCATTAAACAAAGGAAATAATCCCTACGTTTTTTATTTATACATTTACTTTTACATTATTAATTACATTTTACAATTTCAAAAAATAAATGAGATTTGTAATAGTTTCAGATTACAAGTCTGAATCTGGGACAAGGGTAAATCAATCAAGTCTATACATAAAGGGCATTTAAAAAAATAATTAATGAAGGTACTAATAATTTGACCACCATATGACAAAAAGAAAACAGTTCAGTTAATTATAATAAAACATTGAGAACAGGCTATGGAAGCAAAAAACAGAATATAACTTTTTTTTAAATGTAAATATTTATTTTCTTTCTTTTTTTCAGTTGCTCACTACTAATCTTTATTCAGCATTGGCAATCAGGGATGAGATGACGTGCAGACAGTCAGATACTTGCTGTTCATTAGCGTTTATGGGCTGGATGGATGTTTACAGTGGACTATCGTCCAAGCCTGATGGGAAAGAGATCAGATTTACTGAGTTATTATTTTCTAACCTTTCACTTTTACCTACTTTTGACCACATATTTCAGTTAATTCATAATTTATATAATGAAATATATATAATATAACAAAACATTTAAAATAAAGCGATTAATATATTTCAATAAAAATTTAAATATTGAAATTACATATAATAAATTATTTACTAAAATAATATGAATATAATACAAATATTAAAAATAATCATAAGCAAAATACTTTATTTTAAACTCTGTTAATTGCTGAAGCCCCACAGTTTCACCTGTTCTCTTCTCCTTCCAGTAGTTTCTTGTAGGTGGCAATCTCAATATCCAGAGCCAGTTTCACATTCATCAGCTCCTGGTAGTCTCGAATATGTCTGGTCATTTCGCGTTTGGCTTTCTGCAGTGCGTCCTCCAGCGCTTTGATTTGTTCTTTCGCGTCAAGCACCGCCTCCTCACCACAACGCTCGGCTTCTTTGATTTGGTCCTCCACGCTCTCACGCTGTAATGACGTCAGAGAATTAACACAGCTGCAAAGTGTCACTGTACAAGCTGTTTACGTCCATTTGCACATCTGCGATTAGTACAGAAAGTTATCAGTGCATTTACTGCGGATGCTCATGTTTGTCCAGGTGTTCGACAGCAGACACCAATGAACAGATGTAGAGTATTATCTCATACCTGTGATTTAGCTGAGGCTATCTCATTTTGCAGTCGCTTTATCAGCCTTTTCAAATCAGCTATTGCACCTTTATTATCTTTTAGCTCAGTGTTACACTGGTCAGCCTGTGATGACATCAAGTGAAACTGTGGAGGAAAACACAGGTATATGCACAATTATGACATTATGAATATATTTTATGCACAAATAAAATATATTAATAATACAATCTTTGTCATTAGTTTAAAACATGAGAACCTGCAGGAAATAGTAAGTATAGGTTGCTTAAGGCTCCAACAGCTACTCAGATTTTTCTCTTGAGAAAAGGCCTCGGTAATCTCATGTTTCTCCTCTAGTGTTTCAGAAGAGATCTCAGCATTGTCTGAGGTGTGGTCTTCACCTTGTTCTTATACCAGGCCTCAGCTTCCTTTCGGCTGCATGCTGAAATCTCCTTATACTGGCTCTTCACATCAGCGAGGATCTTCTCCATGTTCAGCTGCCTGCTGTTGTCCATCTGCACCACAACGGACGTGTCCTTCAAGTCAGCCTGCAGCTCACGCAGCTCCTGCGGAGAAAGAGAGGTGAAGTCAAGTCCTCCGATTAATCTCAGGATGTTCAGCTGTTTCATTCATGCATCTGAGTTTGCATCACCTGTTCATAGAAGCTCTTGAAAAAGTTCAGTTCTTCCAGGATTGCTGCTATTTTATCTTCCAAGGCATTTTTATACAAGTATGTTGTATCCACGTCCTGTCAAGACATGTACAGTGTACTTGTTAGCTTTGCAGATCCTTGGCATATTATCTAATGCTATTCATCTTCTGCAGCTAGATTTGTCTTACCTTCTTCAGAAGAACAAACTCATTTTCAGCTGTGTTCCTGTTGTTAATCTCATCTTCATACCTGTTGAAGGAAACTGAATTTTGTCACACAAATCTCCTGTTAACTTCACTCAGCTTTGTTATTAAATATATTCAAAATAGTTTTAATTGATTGAAAATTACATAGAAATCTTAAAAGCAACAACAATGAATAAAAAAGCAAAAGCACATAAAATTAGCTATTAAAATAAATATAAAACTGCAAATATAAAATCAAACTTATTCAAAATGTTATCATTTATATTCATGAAAAAGATGAATATATTGATAATTATATTAATTACATTAAATTATATTAATATATTATAATGGTGGCTATAACTATGGGTAAAAAATCTGTTACTACAGTTGTTTAACTGTTAGTATTACTATATTAGCAATAGAGTTGAATTAATAATATAATATGGTATTGGATCTTCAAACCATGTAAAAATGTTTTAGAATCTTTCTGTTGTCTTATTTACTTTTTCTTTTTTGATGACAGTGATGGATACTGCAGTAAGAATAGATTCAATTTACACATGTCAAATTCTTAACATTTTAATGTATTTCTTGGCATAGTAGTGAGAAGTGAACGGTAAATGATTGTGAGGAAAGTTTTTGTTGTTGTTTACGTGATTTTACATTTAAATCTGAAATAATATTGACTGTGACTTGAAGAATGCTGAGACAAATATTAAGACTTTGCTCTGTGCTAATTATAGCATGAAACTGAACACTAATGTTGGGCTCAAGACTGAAGATGAAGTGTGTGATTACAGACCTTTGTTTTTGTTCCTCAACCTGTGCGTGGACATTCCTGAGCTCAGCGTCCAGGTGTTCTTTGTCTTTGTTCACCCGCTCCAGCTGTGCGCGCAGGGAAGTGATGTAGGACTTCAGCATGGGCTCCAGCTTAGACTCGGGTTCGGACTCCTTCTGTAGCAGCTGCCATTTAGTCTCCAAAAGCTTGTTCTCCTGCTCTAATTTACGGACCTGTAAAAAACAAAACGCATTTTAATGCTCAAATGTTGCTCTTACAGTTAAGTATCAGCTTTGTTTCTTAGGAGTAATAAAATACACACACAACAGACAATAGCTGTCATAGAGTAAGAATAAAACTATAAAATGAATGTGGAGAACAGCTCAAAATATTTGATCTCGTGAGAACGGAATGAGAAATATTTGAGTTCATGTTGAAATCTCAGATTTCTGATAGTTTCGGTCAATCTGAGCACAGTTTAAGACGTAGTTGAGATGTCTGCTGAGAAGACACACGTGAGATTGTTTTTCTTGGTCTTTTTCTAAGAAAACTCATTCTGTTCGCTCATTTTTTTTTTCCTCATTGCCATTAAGGAGAAATTTGTGTGTCTCATTTGTGACTTTTCTGTCCTTATATGGGTTAACAGATCTGGCGGCTGAGAATAAAATAATATTTTTAAAACACATTTTTAAAAAGTTAATAGAAATAAAATATTTCTCTCTTATAAGTTATTAACAAATCTGGGTTTTAAGATTAAAAAAAAAATCAGTACAAATGCTTTTTTTTCTCTCTCTCTTTTCTACAGGTTATTAACAAATCTGCTGAGATTAGAATAAAAAATAAGACAAAAACTCAGAATGAATGAATGGATAAATGAGAAGAAAAAAATCTTTTCTCCTTATTGACAGATATGGCTGCTGTAATTAAAAACAAAATGTATGTATAAATAAGTAAATAAATAAATCTCTCCAACAGGTATTAACAGATCTAGATAGATGTAATGTACTGTATTATGAGCGATAAGCAATAAGAAGTCTCTCTCACCTTGTCGATGAAGGAGGCAAAGCGATTGTTGAGAGTTTTGATCTCTTCTTTCTCCTGGATCCTCACAGCCTGCAGGTCAGGGTCCAGCTGAAGATCCACAGGTGTTAGGAGGCTTGTGTTAACGGACACAGGCCTGACGGGGACCGCAGCCGGTGACATGTTCCCAAACCCGAAGTAGGAGTTCCCCTGCCGGGGTATTTGTGCTCTGGCGCGGGGGTGCGAGCCCACTGAACGGCTGCTGAAGCTGTTACTGGAGGAGCTCATGACGGACAGAGAGAGATGAAGAGATGCGTTACAGAGGGGTGACAGGAAGACAGGTGGTGCTTCCTGAGAACTCAGCTACTTATACGCTGACAGGTGGGTGTGTTTCTGTGTATAAATGAGAATATACCAGCATTCCTCACTCTGAAAAACCTGTTCAGCCCACCAGTCGTCCAGAGTAAACACTCCACATTCATGCACGCTCACGCAACTCAAACCACGAGCAGAACGACCATTCACAGATACATCAAGAGAAATACCTTTGATTACGAGAATATTTCCTGTTCCTGATTGTCCAAAGTATGTGATGAATGCAAGGGCTGGAATAGCTGAATGTGCTATTTTGAGTTGCTTTTGCTTGTATTGCTTAATTTTGTATGGGTTTTGGTGGCATATTGTCTTCAAAAAAAAAAAAAAAAAATGGTAATAATAATTTGATTCAGTGAAATAATTACTATATTGTTTCAACGCAGTTGATTCAGTTCAGTATTGAATCATTTTTGCGTTTATCTTTTCTGAACAAAGTGCATTGATTTTTCTCAAATCTTCACATAAATCTGTTACATTTGCAGTGTGCAAATAAAAACATAATGGCCTGGTGGCCTAAGTCAGTATTAGGTCATAGTTTAATTAAGACGTTTAAGTATTTTTTTTATAAACATGCCTTAGAAAAAAGCATTACTGGTGTGCATCTAAAGACAAAACAAAGGCACTGGTATATTTTAAGATCAGTCAGTGCAAGTTTCTTTCAGTTGAAACAGCTCAGATTTACATTTTAGTCTAGGACTAAACCGGGGGGAAATTTGCTTTAAAAGAATATATTTGCAGTAGTGTAACGGTTTTTTCTTTTTTTTGATGGAAGGCCATTTATATACACACAATTTAACATTAAATATGTTATGTACACAAGCAACCATTTTAAATTATTCATTTATGCTGCCTGAGAATATAAGATGATTATTTTTTTTGTCTGCACTATTTAATGTTCAGGTTAATGAGAAATTAGTTCTCACCACAATAATTTTACAATAAATAATAAAAAAAGTAAAGATTTGTTTAAAAATTAACTTTAATTCTTAATATATTTAATTCTTTAATCTTTAGTTATTAAGAAAATTTGAATATATTAATTAGAATGAATTAATTTATAATGTATTATGTATAATACATTATAAAAGTATCGTCAAAAAACTCATAAATCCAAGGCACTCGAATAGTTTGAAAAAAATGAAAAAGCCTTTATTCACATGGCTTTAGAATTTAAAAAAATAACACATTTGTGCACCGACGCGCTGCGGATAACTCGCCTTCATCAGGGTGTCAATTTACAAACACACTCAGAGTTCATTAAACAATCAGTTCATCACATGACACGTCACATGTCTCCCGAGCAGGTATCAAAACAATTTTTTATATCCCCGTTCTTTAAATCTCTGAACCGTATCTTGGGCCTTGATGTCAAAATCCTCCTCCTCATTATCCTCCTCATTATATAACGAGGAGGATTTTGACATCAAGGCCCAAGATATGGTTCAGAGATTTAAAGAACGGGGATGTAAAAATAGTGTGATTAAGAATGCATATAATAAAGATAAACACATAAGTAGAGATGAGTTATTGGTACAGAGACAAAAATCAAGTCATTCAGAAAATCCTGTTTATTTTGTTACACAATACAGTACAGAGGCAAATAAAATCAAGAAAATTGTAAAAACTAATCTTGATGAGTGATCCTCACCTTTGGGAAGTTTTACCAGAATCTCCTTCCATTGTGTTTAAAAGAGCTCCAGCGATTAAAGATAAATCGGTGAGAAGTCATCTTTCTTCTATAAGACCAATCACCTGGTTAGGCTCAAATCTGGGAAATTGCAGATGTGGTAATTGCAATCATTGTGAGAATATGGTTAAGACAAATATATTTATTGATGTGACATCAGGACGTGAGTTTAAGGTAAAGTCATTTATTAATTGCAATACTTCATTTGTTGTGTTCATGTGGTTATTTTTATATAGGGATGACTAAAAGGAAATTAAAGCTGAGACTAGCAGAACATAAGAACGCTATATGAATCTGTAATCCTCAATATCCCACGGCCTTACATTACAGAGATACAAATCATGGTAACCCCAGTACATTGAAATCAGTGGGTATAGAACATATTCCAAGGTCAATAAGAAGAGGAGATGGGATAAAAAGTTTACAACAAAGAGAGTCTTTCTGGATTTATACTTCAAAAGCAACAAAATTTCCAGGTTTGAATGGAGAATTGGATTTTTCTCCTTTTTTGTAATGAATTCCTTTGTTTCTTTTAATTATGATATAATTTTTTATTAGACTTCTATATGTTTTTGTTGTTTTTTTCTTGACTTTAATATTTGTTACAGTGTTTTGAATTGATTTGAATTTATTGACTATGATTTTGATAAGTAACTCTCCATTGTTTTGATACCTGCTCGGGAGACATGTGACGTGTCATGTGATGAACTGATTGTTTAATTTTTTTGCATACTTTTGAATACATTATAAAAGTAGTTTTAATGCAGTAATATGCCTTGTAATGCACCTTATGCATTGTACAGTCTCATGAATAATTGTAACCACAGTTAAAACAATATAACAATCCATTCATTCTTACACTGTGCTTTTTAAATTCTGTTATAATTATTTACAACAAGATACAATGTATTACAACACTAAAAAATGCTTCTTTTTTTTTCTTTCTTTTTTTTTTTTTTTTTTTTTTAACACAAATGCTGTAGCCTGTTGGGCCATTTTATTGGGTTGTTTTTAATTATTATTATTATTATTATTTTTTTTTACCCAGGCACTGAGAACCCTTCATAATACATTATACATAAAGTCTTTAAGTAAAGTGTTACCATATATTATTATCTTTGCAAAATTAAAATGACCAATCAAATGAAATAAACATTAACTGAAATAAAATATACAAAACCTCTTTTTTTTCAGCTCGTTGCCAAGGCAACATGTCTTACTTTTGTTTAGCACTTAAGTTGAAGTATTCAAATAACTAAAACTATATAGACATATTTAAAAACGAATTACCTAAAAATTAATATATAAAATGTAACTAAAATATGCAAAATATTAACAAAAACTATATTAGTATATATTAATTATAGCCTACTAAAATAATACTGCAAATAATAAATCAATTTCTTAAAAATGCCTCCATTAATGATCAATCAAATGCCCAAATCCAATTTCATTTTATCATTTGGGGTAGCACAGAGCATAACAATAATTAAAATGGAATATAATTTGTTTGTTGTAGTTGACAGGAGGACGCTGGAGTCGCGGTCCTTCAGAGGGCGCTGTTGAGACGCACGTAAAGCTCAACTGTACGTACACAAATCCGCTTCCTGTTTACGTTTGTTGAGCACTTTCTCTGTGCAAGAAGAAACAGCAGATATCGCAAACTGCACCTGGAAACAGGCTCCGCGTTAGTTTTGTCCAGAGCCGTCGCTGTCCGTGTGCCTGCAGCCGATCCTGTCTGTTAGACAGGCCGTTTCAATGCATTTCAGAGAAGCTTTACCGCCGCGCAGATGGACGCTGTTGATCTGTTTTCAAGCTGCAGAAAGGGCGACATTGCCAGAGTGAGGTCAGACAGCTGATGGCTTCTTGTTGTTGTTTTGGTTTGAAGTTTCACATGTGGACAAACGTGCATGGCCCGTTTATTTTAAAGATATTTTATATGCAGATATATATATGGAAATTAATTTGCACAGCCTACGTAATCCCTAGTCTCTGATTTATATGCAAGCAAGTGTACACTGACCTAAAATTTCTGTGGATCATATTTAATCATAACTGAACAAATATGCATCACTTTACAATCTTCAGATAAATGTGCACATGTAAACAAAAGTTCATGACCACTGGTCACTATAATCATACTGTTTATGCGCATGGGCTACATATATGCTTTATATAAACAAATGCATTTCGTATTAAATGATCTAGACATTGCATATGCTTAACTAAAACAGAACCCAAGTAGTTTTAGTATGTTTATTCATATACAAATCTGTGTTTAGATACTGTATGTACTCATGTAAACAAATGTGCTATATTTTTGCTACATGTACATATGTGCATATCTAAGCAAAGCTTTATTAGTCTATAGTTAAATTCTAATTGACTTGACCTGTATTATCTTTTATTGTCTATATAGATGCAGAATATGATTATAGAAGCAAATATGCACAGCCTACCAAATCTCTTAATTAGATAACTAAAATAGTCTTTATTTATATTTAATCAAATGTGCATTTCCTATGTAATCTCATGAGACTGCATATGTGTAGATATATAAACCAATTTGCACGGTGTATGTATAGTGTTTGGAGACTGTATATGCAAATGTGAAGTGAGCATATACTATATAACTTTTAAATGATGTGTATGGGTAGTTGACGTATCAATGTGTCCTATGGTGTGACGGAAAAATAAAATAAATAGAACTCTTATGCTATTTGTAACTCTAAGAATGAAGATACATTTTTCTCATGTTATTTGTATGTTAAGTTTTTTTTTTTTTTTTCTTTCTACATTTTTATCAACTACCCTTATGCATGTCTAAGCAGTTGTGCATGGCATATGTATTATGTAGATACTGTATGTACATTCAGTAGTCAAGATGCCGTGCCATTACATTACAGTATAGAATTACGCTTTTCAAACACCTTTGGTTGATGGATATGCTTGTAACACTGTAAGATATCAGGGTTTTTTTTTTTTTTTTTTCGGTTTGTTTGGCAGTAAAGTTGTGAAATAGTCAGACACCCTATATGGCCTCAGAATTAGAAGGAAAAGCATGTGAGTCTGACAGATGATATGTTGTCATGTAGTGGCCCACATACTGGAATTACTGTACTCGGTCTGCTGATTTCTTGTGTGATGCTCTGTGTTCAGTTCTGAATGATGTTTTGTTATTATGTTGGTTGTAATGTATCTGGTCTCTGCTTTATCTTTTGACATTTTTTCCATCTTCTCCAGATACCTGGTTGAACAGAGGGATGTAGAACTGAACATCAGAGATAAGTGGGACAGCACACCTCTGTAAGACTGCTCACTTAGGCTTATTTCCTTTCATTGTCTGCAGTGTCTGTTGTAATGAGGCCTCTGTCTGATATCTCTCTCTGTCTTTGTCTTCAGGTATTATGCATGTCTCTGTGGACATGAAGAGCTGGTGCAGTACCTGCTTGCCAACGGTAAATGCTATAATGATAATTCATACCTAACCGTGACATTATAATCTGTACTGTATAGACGGATTTGCACAATTATGGTACAAAATAAAGCATGAAACACTTAAACAAAAAATAATAATAATAATTTAAAAAAATTATTCTATAAATCTTTCATTTAAAAAAAAAAGTTTTTTTTTTTTTCAATAAATAGTAAACGCAGGTGTGCAACCTATAGAAAACTTTCAGTTGGTGAAACAAACTCTTTAACTTTTATAATCTATCTATCATTTATTTAATCAAAATTTGAGCATGTCAAAACACAACTTTAAAACTTTATTTAAAATTTTGGGACTGAATCATGGCTTGCGGTTATTAAAGGAACACTCCACTTTTTTTGGAAATAGGCTCATTCTCCAACTCCCCCAGAGTTAATAAGTTGAGTTTTACCGTTTTTGAACCCATTCAGCCGATCTCCGGGTCTGGCGAGAGCACTTTTAGCATAGCTTAGCATAGATCATTGAATCCTATTAGACCAGTAGCATCGCGTTCAAAAATGACCAAAGAGTTTCGATATTTGTCCTATTTAAAACTCGACTCTTCTGTAGTTATATTGTGTACTAAGACCAGCAGAAAATGAAAAGTTGCGATTTTCTAGTCCGATTTGGCTAGGAACTATACTCCCAGTCCGGCGTAATAATCAAGGAACTTTGCTGCCGTAACATGGCCGTGGCAGGCGCAGTGATATTACGCAGCGCCTGAAAGTATTGCCCAGCTACCGGGGACTACTTTCAGGTGCTGCGTAATATCACTGCGCCTGCTGCGGCCATGTTACGGCAGCAAAGTTCCTTGATTATTACGCCGGAATGAGAGTAGTTCCTAATCATATCAGCCTAGAAAATCGCAACTTTTCATTTTCCGCCGATAAAATATCGAAACTCTTTGATCGTTTTTGAACGCGATGCTACTTGTCTAATCGGATTCAATGATCTATGCTAAGCTATGCTAAAAGTGCTATCGCCAGACCCGGAGATCGGCTGAATGGATTCAAAAACGGTAAAACTCAACTTATTTTGTTGTTGTTGTTGTTGGTTTTTTTTTTCCAACAAATATTCCATGAAAGCAGGCATGTAACCTTCAGAAAACATTCAGGTGGTAAAATTAAATTCAAAATTTAATTTTTTTTTTGCCAATTATTTAAAAAAAAATGTAAATATTTTTTTTTGTAACCCTATTACCAAAATTTGAGCATGGCTAAACAGTCCATGATGTGTGATATTATTCGACAGATTATGTAATTTATGTTCTTATATTACAATTTGATTTGTATTTAATCAAGAACTAAAGATGTTTGATTAACTTTTCATGCTATGTTAAATTTTATTATAGATAATAGTTTATCCATAATATATAATAGGTCTCACTAGAAATCAAATAGATTTTTTGTCCTCAGTGATGTGGGTTTTTTTTTAAATTATTATTATTGTGTCTGTATTACTAGTATATGTGAGTGCACTACAGGCTTGTGTTTGCTGTTTCAGGAGCAAAGTGTGAGGCGAACACGTTTGACGGCGAGCGCTGTCTGTACGGAGCGCTGAGCGACCCCATCCGCCGCCTGCTCAAAGAGTACAAGCGCATCACGGCGAAGGCCATGCAGAGAGACTATTACGACCAGTTCCTGCAGACGTGAGGACCACAAACGCATACAAACACAAACCATGGTCGCTTTCACAAACTCACTGATTGGTGCTTGTCCCCCTTGCAGGCTTTTGGAGCAGGGAAACTACAGCGACGTGACGTTTATGGTGCACGGTGAGATGTTTAAGGCCCACCGCTGTATCTTGAGTGCCCGATCAGAATACTTCGCCCACATGCTTGAGACCAAGTGGAAGGGGAAGAGTGACATTACCCTCAAACATCCACTGGTAGGCGCTGTTTCACTACACGCAAATCACTTTCACTGTTCTGATTCCCGGTCTGCATACTATCCATTCTGTGCCACATGTATGGAAAAGTTTTAAAAAAAGTTTTTCACAATTTCGGCTTTCTTTTGACTTTTTTGTTAGAATTGTGAGATGTGAACACATACTTGTGACATAAAAACTCACAAATGTGACACTTATCTTGCAATTCCATGTTTACATCTCACAAGTTCATGTTTTGCAGTTCACACTTCTATTTTGATTTGTTTTTGTTTGTTTGTTTTAATCTCACAATTCTGACTTTGTTTACACTACAGAATTAAAAATAAATTTAATTTCTCTCACAATTCAGACTTTTTCCTCAGAATTTGTAGTTCACATCTTGCAATTCTGACTTCACAGTATAAAAAAAATGTAATTAACTTGTTATCTGACAATTATGACTTTTTTCTCACAATTGCAATTTTATAGCTCACAATTCTTCATTTTTTTTCTCATAATTGCAGATTTACAGTACTGCACTGTTCTGAATTTATATGCATATGAAACAAATTCGGAGATATTTAGAATTGTATTATTTTTATTTTTTATTCTGTGGAATAAACAGGTTTCCATACAAATAATATTATGTCAAAGGAGCCAAGATGGCATATTATTTGCGATGCATACTTTCATAGAAATAAGAAAATTGGGAAATGTCAATTTTTTTCCCGAATAGTAAGTTATGCCACCTTTTTATAATTTAGGATGGAACAATTATTATTATTAATTTAGCAGATGCTTTTTTCTAAGGTGACTTACAGTACAAATGAGGAATACAATAGGCAATTCATTATAAAGGGGCAAATAAACACTAGAAGTGCTTAAAATACAACATTTCAGACATAATTTAGAAGAGGGAGGGATCAAGAAAAAGTGAAAGCATAGAATTTTTTTAATGTTCATCATGTTTTCTTCAGAAGGTGTTAATGCTACTGTTCACTATGCTACTATTCTACACAGTGTTGCGAAGCTTTCCTGTAGCTCAAATAGTAGAGCATGGCGCTAGCAACGCCAAGATCATGGGTTCGATTCCCAGGGAAAGCAAGAGCTGATAAAATGTAAAAAATTGTAACTTGAATGCAATGTAAGTCGCTTTGGATAAAAGCGTCTGCTAAATGCATAAATGTAAATGTAAATGTAAATGTAAATGTTCAGATCTTCTTGAGGTGCTTTAATTTCCCCAGGGATGTGTTAAATTAAGAAGAACAGACTTTTCTCTCTTATAACATTCAAACTCTCATGATCCTAATGTGTCCATTTTAATTTCCTTTTCCAGGTCAACCCTGCTGCATTTGGTGCAATCATGCAGTATTTCTACACGGGTGAGCATCAGAGTATGACCAAGAGTTTGTAGGTGGTGTTAGTGCTCTGGTGGCAGACAGTGTTATTCCTCACCATGTGCTGTCTTTTTCCAGGCCGTTTGGATATAGATGTGAATTACGTGGAGGACTGCAAGCGTTTGGCGAAACAGTGCAAGATCAGCGAGCTGATTGAGGAGCTGGAAGTGAAGTGCAAACAGGTTTATGAGTTTGGTGAGGAGCGGTCTAATTTCTACACAGTGTTGCGAAGCTAATTTGAAACTCATGATTCATGTTAATGTACACCTTATAGAAGAAGAATAATTAGCTTCACTGCAAGCTGTTAACAAAAAGATTTACTGTTTTTAAAAGAAGTCTCTTCTGCTCACCAAAGCTGTATTTATTTTATCAAAATACAGTAAAAATAAAGAAAATATTGGCAAATATTATTACAATTTAAAATAATGGTTTTCTATTTAAATATATTTTAAAATGAAATGTATTCCTGTGATTCAGTGTCACATGATCCTTCAGAAATCATTCTAATGATATGCTGCTCAAGAAACATTTCTTATTATTGTCAGTGATAAAAACAGTTAATATATTTTTGCAAACCTTAATCATTTTTTAGGATTCTTTGATGACTAGAAAGTTCAAAAGAACAGCATTTATTTGAAATAGAAATATTTTGTAACATAACTGTCTTTACTGTCACTTTTGATCAGTTTAATCAGTTAAATGCATCTTTGATGAATCAAAGTAATAATTTCCTTTGAACTTCCATCACTTTTGAACAGTTGTGTATTTATGAGAGGTAAAACTTTTCTAATTTTGCTGCTGTGCAGCTATGATTTATTCAAGAAATTAGATTAGTATTTGTCTTGCACAAAATATGGTTTAATAATATTTAATGAAACCTTATCCATTAAGGAATATATTGATGTTATGTTAATATGTTTACATTTGTGACCCTGGACCACAAAACCAGTCTTAAGTGTCAATTATTTATTAATATTTGGCTGAGATACAACTATTTGAAAATCTGGAATCTGAGGGTGCAAAAAAAATCGCCTTTAAAGTTGTCCAAATTAAGTTCTTAGCAATGCATATTACTAATCAAAAATTAAGTTTTGATATATTTACGGTAAAAAATTTACAAAATATCTTCGTGGAACATGATCTTTACTTAATATCCTAATGATTTTTGGCATAAAATAAAAATGGATAATTTTGACCCATACAATGTATTTTTGGCTATAGCTACAGATATACCCCAGTGACTTAAGACTGGTTTTGTGCTCCAGGGTCACCTTTAAAATTAATAAATAAAAAACAGTGTAATGATAGCAGTAATTTTAAAAAAAGTCGCTACAGAAAATCCTCAGCAGTATTTATTTTATGAGATTTTTTTTTTTCCTTCTCTACAAAAAAAGCAGTAATTTCAGGATTTTGGGTAAATGATTTAGGAATGAATTGGTGCTGCAGTGAACCATCCAAACAAACTGGTTCGTTAAAACAAATCTTGACTTCTCAGCTCTCTTGTTCTCTGTCTGGCAGTGTCTAATAAGCCTGGGACGTGTGTGAAGGTGTTGACTCTGGATCCTCATGACTTTCAGCTGCAGGACGGAATGGCTCTGCTGGCTGACAGCGCACTTCCTGCTGAGCTGCGGGTGAGAGGATGCACCCAGTCCAACTGTAACCTTTTATCACTAGAGAGAAAATTCATATGTGAAGGGTCTGTGGCTGCTTGCGTTTTTTTAATATAATTATGGGATGTGCGGTTGCCTAGCAAATTGTGGTTTAATTCATAATATTTAAATGCCAGTTCCTGCTGCCCTGTTGGAGCTGGAGGCTTTTAACATGAGGCTCCCTCTCCTCACGGAGAACAAATCTGCCTTAAGGCCCTATAAATGCTGTCATGAAAATTGTCTTTAGTATTTGACATTTGGGGTAAAAAAAAAAAAAAAAAAAAACTACAAATTTTTCTCATGAACTGCACATCCAGTGGAGATGGACGTAGTTCTTAAAAGCGTACAAAAAATTTAATTGTATTTGATTTTGTGGATTTAGAAATTAAAATGTAAGACATCCATACACTCTCCATACACTAATGTTCAAACATTTGGGGTCAGGATGATTTCTTTCTCTTTTTTTTTGGAAAGAAATGAATACTTTTATTCAGCAAGGACACATTAAATTGATTTAAAGTGACAGTAGAGATATTACTAAAGATCTTTTAAATCTTGAAAACAAGGTTTTCACAAACATATTAAGCAGCAGAACTGTTTTTAACATTGATGATAATCATAAATGTTTCTTGAGCAGCAAATCAGCATATTAGAATGATTCTGAAGGATCATGTGACACTGAAGACTGGAGTAATGATGCTGAAAATTCAGCGCTGCATCAAAGGAATAAATTGCATTTAAAAACAAATTCTAATAGAAAACGGTTATTTTAAATCGTATTAATAGTTAACAATGTTACTGTACTGATTAAAACTCTTGCTGTTTGATCTTTAGGTTGGATACGGTCAGCTTCCTTTCGATCTAACTGATAGTTTTCCGAGTTACCCTGACATCTGCTTCCGGGTGGAGGGCTATGACTTCCTGTGTCATAAGGTCAGTGTTTAACACGGATCATCATGATCCCTGAGTGTTGTAGGTAGGATGATTTTAGTGGCATTCCACATGCAAATAAAGATATCAATCTAATATCTCTTGGCTATATTTTTAATTACTCAGAATGAATTGTTAGAATGATGGTTGTGCTTTAATATTATATTTGTGGCTTGATTAAAAAGGGCATTTGTGCAGACAAAATGTGTTTGTGTTTATGTGCGCAGGCGTTTTTCTGTGGTCGTAGTGATTATTTTAAGGCGCTGTTGGAGGATCATTTCAGCGAGGGTGAAACTCTGCAGACTCTTCCCAGCATTCCTGTCATCACCCTTCATGATGTGTCTCACGATTTGTTCACAAGAATCCTTTATTACATCTACAGTGATAACACTCAGGTACACACAAACATGCTAACATGTTCAATCAACACTAAAACTCATCAATCAAGACACATCCCATCAGTGGAGGACTGTAAGACAAGAAATTATTAAACAAAGTTTTCTGCAAACAAAACGCTTCCAAATAAAAGTTTTAGTGTAGTTTTGGCATAAAACAACCCGATATCTATCATTGTTAACTAAAATGAAAACTGTTATAAGTTCAGTAATTGAAATAAAGCAAAGTAAAATACAATAAAATAAAAAATACTAAAAGTGTTAAGTGCCAAGTAGAAATATAAAAACTAATAAAATTACAAAAGCACATAATAAAATTACTGAAATTTCGAAAACAAACTGAAAATCTAAAAAGTCAAAATATGAATAAATTAATTGAAGTAAAGCTGAAATAAAATAAAAAATACTAAAATAACTAAAGAAATAAAAATAAAGGTAAAGAGACATGAAAATCAATAGAAATACAAATATTTCTAAAATATAAAAATAGAGTAAAAATGTGTATAAGTTACATTTTAAAATATGAATATATAAAAAAAATTCAGTATGAGTATTTTAATTTTATTTGAATCCAGTCTTTTTTAGATATGATTTTTATATGATTAGAGCACACTTTATAAGGGCATATTCTTGTGCTTTTTTCTTCCTGAAAACTGTCCAAGTTGACACGTCAGTCCAGGTTTCTTTCACCTCAAACAGGCGTAATATAGTTTTACTGGACAGTCTTTAAAGTCCCTTTAAGGCGAGTCATCTCGTTTCGTCATGTTCATTAGCTTGATAAATGCAGCGATCCGTCAGATGTGCTAATGAAGCCTCTGTGACTGTTTTCCAGCTCTCTCATGAGAACGTGTATGAGGTTCTGTGTGTGGCCGACATGTACCTGTTACCGGGTCTGAAGCGCCTGTGTGGCAGGACTCTGGCTGTGCTGCTCAACGAGGAGAACGTGCTGCACATGTGGAAGACGGCCAAACTGTTCCGGCTCTCGCGGCTGGAGGACCAGTGCACCGAATTCATGGCCAAGATCATCGAGCGGGTGTGTGTTCATTCACAAATATGCTGCTTATGATCAAAATTCACCTTATTTACATTCAGAATTTATGCACCTGGTGTTATTGTGGAGCACTCATGCAATAATTTTAATATTATTATAAAAAAATATCTTGAATTTTAATTCTAAAGAAGTAAATGATTTAATATATAACTATATAAATATTAATTTAAATAAAAAAATATTGTTTAGACATATATTTTATGTAAATATAAAAAATATTTGTTTAATTCTATAAATTTATTTTTATATTTATGATATCTTTTTAAAATATTATTTAAATATAAAAATTCATTAATATTTATAGGATATAAATATACATTTTGTAATATTAAACATTTTAAAAAATATATATTATATAAAAATATAAATTTAAATGTAATTTCTTTATTCATTCAATTGTTATATATAAAATATATATATTCAATTTATTTATATTTTGTATATAAATATATTTAATTTTATATTAAATATATACTTTATTTTATATATTTTTTTTAATAAATTATATTATAAATATTAATTCTAAATAAAAGGAAGGAAATGAATAATTTTAATGTAATGTAAAAATGTTTTTAAATAGAAATTACTTCATATGATGTTTAATGTTATATAAATGTATATTTTTGTAATATTAATGTAAAAAAAAATAGTTTTTAATATGAAAAGAAATTATTTAATGCATATATATATATATTTATATATATGTGTGTGTGTGTGTGTGTGTGTGTGTGTATATATATATATATATATATATATATATATATATGTATATATGTATGTATGTATATATGTAAACAGGCAATCAAACTAACTCAGGGGTGTAACAGTCTCCATCTGATGGATGAAATGACCTCCTGCCCTATTTTCCTTTTACTACTTTCCTCTTACTCAATTTCACTGGAAAATGTCACATTACAGAAGTTTTGAATGCCAAACTATATCTTCAACATGGATTAAGGAGATAACGAAGTGAAGTTTGTTACAGCTGGTGGAAAGGCCAGAGTTTGCTGATATGATCAGAGAGGATGCTGGGAATGTGGCCGCCAGGCAGGAAACTGATTCCATCCCTCTGGTAGACGAGATCCGTTTCCACATCGCCAGCAACGTTCAGACGTACAGCGCCATCGAGGAGGCCAACCAGAAACTCAGCGCCCTGGAGCTCCTGCTGGCCAGCATCGGGCTGGAGTGCTGAGAAACACAACTTACCAAATGCTTTACATGCACAAATAATCCGTAGCAATCTAGCACCACGTTAGCAGTAACAAACTAATATGGTCGATTCTAACCAAAAACATTCATATATGGAGTCAGTGTGCGTCATATTGCAGTGGCCTGTTGTGATGCAGTGAAGCTTCCTGTCTTTAGTTGTTTCTGTTGTTTATTTTTATGAACAAAAAGAGATGAAAGCTTGACATTTCACCGGTAGTGAGGCTTATATATCAGAGCAAGTTCTTCGTGATATTTGGACACACTCTGTTCATTCTTCCACATGCGTCATGACAGATTGTAGCAGAATATTTAACAAGCATTATAGGAAACTTTAAGTTGTGACGTATCAGAGTCAAAACAATGCTGTTACATCACCGAATATGATTTGAGCCAATGATTAATTTGATCAATTTAAGAAAAGGAGTGCATTTAAAAGTAATCTCTTTTGAGATGTTCAAATTGTAAGTGTTCATGATAGGACTGACATTTCTAAAATCGTCCAATTTTGATCCAAGAATGAATTACAAAGGATTTCACTTGCGTTCTCTCTGGTGTTTGTGTGATATTTTGCCATTTGTTCAAGCGAATAGATGATTTTTTTATGCCTCAATGTGTGTTCACTTACAAATGTATCTTCCAGCACTGATAAAGAACCTTTCCAGCTTTGCATCCACAGACTTCTGGTAATATGCATGCAATATTTGCATAGAATTACTCAATGATATAATCAGGATACATGCTCCTAAAGTGCTTAATATTTCTCCACCTAAACATTTTTGCTTTGCTTTTTTCCCTGCATTGCTTTGATTTTATTTCATAGCCTTTTATTTATTGTATTTTATGCCGGTCTTAAATCATATCCTGCGCTCATTTGCTCAGCAGCACTCGGTGAGTTTGTGTATGTTTGTTTCTGAATGTTGTGCTCAGGAGAAAATGCCACACATGAGACTTGTGGATGAACTTTCATGAAGTGTCTGTTTACTAGCTGATGCGTTGGCATTGCAGTTTCCTTTCCTATGATTTATTGTGGGATGCTCTGACTGAATGAGATGTACATATGTGAGCAAAAATAAATATTATTTAATGTACATATTACTTGTGGGTCTGTTTAATTTACCGTCTGAGAAGAGAACACTGGGGGGGGGGTTCCATTCTGCATTTTTAAATGTTATAATTTAGACATTTCTGTGTATATTTCTTTAATAATAGCAACACTCGAGCCAAATTTGTTTATTACAAAATAAATTTTGTCAAAGTATTTTTTATAAATATGTATTTTATTTAATACATATTTATTACAAATGTTATGATCAGTGTATTTTGAGTTATAAGTAAAAAATAGCATATTAGTATGTCTTTTCTTTTTACAAATGTATTATTATAAACTGTATTGTGAGCATATTTTAAGTGAAAAGTTCAAAATATTTTGAGTAGAAAAATTACAATTCAGAATACATCAATGTTTTTTGAGAGCAACACTCAAAGCCAAATTTATTTACATTTTGACTTTTTTTTTTTTTTTTACATTTGATATTACAAATTTTATCAGTATATTTTGAGTGAAAAGTTAAAAATATAATATTTTGTAGTATGTTAGTATTTTTCTTGTGCTTTAATGACAGCAACACAAAATTTGGTTTACAAAATTGATCTAGAATTTTCCTTTAATTTAATGCAAAATTATTATTACAAATGTTATAATCAGTGTATTTTGAGTGAAAATAGTGTATATTAGTATGTTTTTTTTTATTTTGCTTTAATGACATCAACACAACCAAATTTGATTACATATATATTAATTACACATTAATTATTAATACAAATCTTATTATCAGTAAATTTTGAGTATAGAGTTGAAAATATATTAAGTTAAAAAAGCATAATTTTCATAGTATATTAGGTTTTTTTATTAGGTTTTTTTTCTTCCTTTTATTCTTTAATGACAACAATAAAGCCAAATTTGTTTACATTTAGACCTAGAAATAGTTTTTAATTTAATACAAATATATTATTATAAATTGTATTGTCAGCGTATTAAGTGGATTTTTTTTTTTTAAGTTCAAAAAATCAAAGTATGCTAATAGGTATTTTTTTCTTGACAGCAACACTCAGAATAATAAATCTAGAAATAGTGTACAAGTTCATCATTTTATGTCACATTATTGATTTTTAGTTCGTTTATTTTTATTTATTTATTTATTTATTTATTTATTATTGTTTTGTTTTTTTAATCCTCAACATTTCTTTATTCCCAAATGTGAATTAAGAGCGCAAATGTTCAGTGTGGTCCCAGAGGTTTTGATTTCTCAGTATTTGGAAATATCAGACCTATCTTTGATTTATGAGCTGCTTTATTAATTTAGTCCTGCAGGAGGCGCTGTGTATTAGTCCAACTCAAACTTCACAATGGCACTGAAGGACAAAGATTCATATGATTACTTTGATCTTTTCCATATTTATCGCGTTTTCAGAAGTTCATTTTAAAATTATTCATCATTATTACCCCTGCAACAAATATTTAAGTAAATTCATACAAAATCTTTCTCCACTCTGCTCTTTTTGCCAAGAAGAGGAAAAATCTCGCTCACATTTATTCTATTTCTTTCATAATACTAAACAATTCTGGCTTCAAATGTCAGCATCTTTACTTCTTGTATTCTTTCGTCTATGTTCGATTTCTGCAGTTAAGGTTCTCTTTCATTCTGTGGTTTCTGACTTTATTTGTACGATGGGAAAATTCCACATTCACAAAGCGAGATGCCTTAACTTTAAACCTAATTGTAAAATATTCACTACTGATTTACTTTTACTTTACTCATCACTTCAAAGAATCTCCTCCAATAAAAAAGCCTTAAAAACATCCAATCTTATTAAAAAAAAATCATAAGTTTTATTGTTTATAAAAGGATAGTTCTGGTCCTTGATTCTGATTGGTTGAGCCGTGTTCGAAGCCGTTGTAAAATACACTACAAATCTACACCTTTGTTTACTTTATGTGTTGCTTGGCAACCACTTTGTTCCAACCACAACTGTTTCTGAGGAACTACGTTGTTTGGTGGAAGAATACTGTTTTTATTAATATCATTACACTTATTTGCCCTGTTTTATTTTGTGAAACCTTACTAAGTATATGGAATAACCGTTTTATAAAAGCCATGGTTTACAGTGAATTTATAACAGCTAAGGGGCGTTAAACCCCTTTAGCTGTTATAAATTCACTGTAAACCATGGCTTCTTGGGGCTTATTGCTTTAATAACTATATGACTGTATACAATTTATTTATTGAACTTTTATTTAACTTATTTAATTGCCTTTTAATGTTTACTGTATCCCCCATATGTTCTTGTTCTAATATTTATCTGTTTTTTTTTCTCGTTTTTTTTTTTAAATTAAAAAGAAAAGCATATATATATATATATTTATCACGTTTTTGTCACACATTTATGTTATAAAGTGTCATATCAGTTGTAAATGTTACATAACTGGACGTCCCAAAAGTTTGCTCATTGCGTTGTTTTTAATCAGCGCATAGAGATAAAAACATATGTTTAACGCATTTGATTTGGTGCGTTTAAAACTACCAGGGATTGTCCGAAATGTGGAGCATGAGTAACGATTTCCTCCTAAAACTTGCACAGAAATTTCTTAAATGAGCAAATATGTCCCTCCTCGGTTCTAATAGTGTATAAACCTGTGAAAACTAATCTAAAATACACGTTTGTTGGAGTTTCGTAACTTGTCAAAGCTTCTGTCTGGGTTTTCATGTTTCTCCAGGCAACAGGAGGCAGAATTACCATGACAACCGACTCAAGTGAGGGATGAAGGCCTGTCAGAGCAGCATCACGTTATTCTGACAGCTATCCTGAGAGCTGTGTGTGTTTGCGATCCCTGAGTCACCGGCACGCCGTGAATCCCTAATAACCTGGCAGCTCTGGATCTTTACTGTGAAGATAACTAGATCTGCGGTGATCAAACCAACACCCACAGACCTCCGATCAGAACCGCTTCACAGCACGCGCTGAGCTCAGGCCACATCTGCTGTCATCTCACATCAAGAGGAATAATAAACCTCCACAAACACATTTAGATGATTAAGACAAGGTAATATGTGCTACTACTAATATGTGAATATGTTGTAGCCTACATGCAGCTGAAGATCGTTACATTGTCTATAAATGAGTTTTGGGGTATATGTAAACACACTAGTAAAATTAATTAAGTCTGGTTTGGAATAATTAGGATTTCTAATGTCTTTGAATGAAGTCTCTTTTGCTCACCAAGGCTGCATTTATTTGATCAAAATAGAATATTATTAAAATCTAAAATAAGCAGTATATTATAGGCTTAATGATTTCTGACAGTTTACATAAATAAATAAAAAAAATTGTTACTTCAAATAAAATAAATTGCTAAAGCAACATTTCTTTTTCTATTTCGTTTAGCTTGATGTGCTAAAATAACAAAAAGTAACACTGAAATAAAATGAATAAAAACTAATGTAAAAAACAAAATCTCTAAAATTCTAAAATGAAAATGATAACAGAAAAAAAAACAAAAATAAAAACATTATATATATATATATATATATATATATATATATATATAATAGATTTACTTTTATTTTTTAAATAAAATAATATATTAACATATACATTACAGTGGACACCAATGTTAATTGTAATATTATTTTATATTATTAATTAAATATTAATTTTAAGATTTATAATATATAAATGATTTAATTATTTAATATTAAATAATATTTAATTTTTGTAAATACATGTATATTTGTATAATATACATAAATTATTATAATATTTTATATTAAAAATATTTTTATTCATTATTTTATATAAAAAATAATATTTATTTTTTTATTTTATATTGATATATAATATAGATGTGTAAAATATAAGAATATAAAAATGAAATACATTTTTATTTATTTATTTGAGTTTCAAATATTTTTGGGGGCCATTAGAGATTCATACAAGTGAGGTCAGAGAATTTTGCTGTTTATTTAACTCTGCTAAAGTATGTATGTTTCCTTTACACAGAATTACCATTGTAGCCATGTTTTCTGGGAAAATGAAAGGAGAATGGCAGGTCAAAGTCTGACAAGTAGGCAAATATCCTTAACGCTTAAATACTAATCAAATGTTAAACAAATATCCAAAATGTGACATGGAAGTCCTCCTGCAGCTTACAGAAGTACCGAGTGTCCTTGAGAAGAAAACGGAGGATCCAGAGCATATTTCCCAACATTTTGTGTCTTCAGAACGGCTGAAGTACCCCTACATCAAAACTAAACCTTTTGAATCCGTTCCCATATCAAAATTATTATGTATATTAAGTACATGGGAGAAAAACAGACCAAATAGACACAGATACATATTTGTGACCCTGTGGACGACAAAACCAGTCTTAAGTGTCAATTTTTCGAAATTGAGATTTATACATCACATGATATATAAATTCCATTGATGTATGGATTGTTAGGATCGGACAATATTTGGCTGAGATACAACTATTTGAAAATCTGGAATCTGAGGGTGCAAAAAAAATCAAAATACTGAGAAAATCGCCTTTAAAGTTGTCCAAATGAAGTTCTTAGCAATGCATATTACTAATCAAAAATTCAGTTTTGATACATCTATGGTAAGAAATTTACTAAATATCTTCACAGAACATGATCTTTACTTCATATCCTAATGATTTTTGGGATAAAAGAAAAATGGATAATTTTGACCCATACAGTGTATTGTTGGCTATTGCTACAAATATACCCCAGCGACTTAAGACTGGTTTTGTGGTCCAGGGTCACATTTGGGCTTTTATACCTTTAAAAGAAACTGAAGAAAGCATGATATTAATTCAGACCACTTATTTTAATCTGCTAATTTTCTGTTTTATAGGTTTAATCACACATTCTTTCCAAGCAGGTTCATGAACCCCTGGTCGAGAATCACTTTCCATGAATGTATTTCCTGCTGCGATCAAAGCATTGTTGGGAGGTCGAAGTGTCGTAGTTCTCCTGCATTGTTCTAACAGTTTAAATCGAGCACAGCATGTGTCAGTCTATGTGTATAACACAGTCTCATGGCAGTTTAATGAGCATTTTATGTTTTGGCGAATCGGTGGCTTGTGTGTGTCAGTGTGTGAATGAAATCTTTCAGTATTCCCCAGCTGCCCTGTGACACAAACAGAGCGCATGTGAGGGTGAAAGAGGCTTACTGTGGCGGCACATGACTCTTCCCACAGTCCACCTGCTTCACATGTCCGTAAAATACAGCTCCAAAATCTCTCTATCAAAACTACTACCACAAATCCAACCACATGACACCAGGAATCTAATGACAGCACCAATAATTAACAAGTAACAATGAGCTCGTTGCATACCGCTGCTTAGAATTCAATTAAACGCAGGGAAAGAGATCTCATTACATGCAAATGTCAGCGTTACACAAGCCAAATACAGCTGGACTCAGCACTCTGGAGCTGAGCTGATTTACTGCTATTATTTTGGCATGGATAAAAAACAACCCGTTCCATTGCCTCGCTCTTTAATCTCCTCCTGGGTGACCAGCGGCTCCAGAGACCAGCGAGGAAACCTGGCAACCCTGTTCACCGTCTCACTAAACACTCGCGTACTCTTGCTGGGAACTATTAGAATTCTTGTTGACTTCAACATTGTCTTAATAGCGCACAACACTGTCCTAATGCTGGTCATTCAAAGTGCCTCATACAGGCATAAAGAAGAGAACAGACACATAAAAGTCTCAAATCATATACAAAGCTTAAATGAGATTAAAAGAAAAGGGATTTTAGAGACTGTGCAAAAAACACATTCATATTTGCTGTGAAAATGGAGATTGGCTTTATGGATTTCTGAATTAAAAATGTTGTTTGGTCATTTTCTAGAAGTACGCTTTAAACATTTTAGTCATTTTAGAAAAAAGACTAAATATATTGTAAGTTACTGTAAGTTACCTTATCATGCACGGAACATTTTTATATTTAAAAAGACAAAACAATAAATCATTTTAGGTTGGATATATTAATATTATTCCATAAACATATTACAGTTTTACAGCAGATAACCACAGCGTAAATACAGTGAAAAAGGCAATGCATGTCATTTTAAGTTGGATGATATATTCATATTATATCATTATAAAATGTACAATTATGAGATATATTCAGTTGGTTGGTCTGTTAATATTGTATTATTTAAATATTAAATATACAGTTATAAGCTGTATAATATGAGTTGTATAATATATTGGCTAATAACAATGTATTTTGGCTGTTCAACAAGTATTTCAGTTTTTTTTTTTAATTGATTAATTAAGAAAGGCAATGCATGTCATTTTTAAGCTGATTAATTGTGTTTTTAAAGAGGCAATGCCATTTAAAAGTGAAATATACAATTATGAGCCATAAAATATATAATCAAAGTGTATTCTGACTGTTCAACAAGTATTTTAGATGCTATAGTTAAAATGTATGTCATGCCAATTGAAGATGATTAATATATTAATATTTGTTTAAATTTGAAATATACAATTATGAGCTGTATAATATACACAGTGTATTCTGACCAATTAATGAGGTTTTTAGATAATAAATTGTATTTGATCGGGCAATGCATGTAATTTTAAGTTGGTTGATATATAATTTACATGAAATATAAAATTATGAGCGATATAATATATAATCAAATTGTCCGTTCAATAAGTATTTTAGATTCTACATTGCAAATTAGTTTTTTAAGAAGCATGTCATTTTAAATTGGTTTATAGGCTATATTAATATTGCATCACAGTGTATTTTGACCATTCAACAAGCATTTTTGATACTAAATGATCACAACAATATATTGTTTCCTAAAGTATTTAACACATTTGTGCATTGACAGATTGGATATTGTCACATGTATGTGGCATGCACATCTACATGCACAGCATGTACAGTATGTGGGAAAAATAATAGAAACGAAGCAGTGAGAGGCTGTCGTCCCGTAGCGTAATGACCGCAGCTCTCAGCCTTTGAGTGATCAGCACAGTGTGGACACATGGACAGGCCATCTGTCTGCAGACAATCTCACACATGCTTATGTCATGCATTTGGTGACCAAACTCTTTATTATACACTACACAAGAGCAGAAATGTACTGCAATAGCACCAGAACTTAACAGACCTTGGTATCCGTGACCTTGGATTGTGATCATGCAATCATACGATTTTATTAAAGCAGATAAGAAAAGGGGAGACGAGGACATGTGAAGGCATCGTGGCACCACTAGCTTTATGGAAAAACACCACCAAGGATCACAATCCTTTGGCTTTGCTGTGATTTGCAGACACGATTAGCTCAGCATTGTTGCCATACAATCAGACTTTGGACATATACGCCCTTTTTCTTTCTTTTCTTCTTACTCTTTCTCTAAGTTGATCCAGACGTTTTGAGTCTAGGTAGATTATCCCCTCACAAGGCCACTGACCCCTTCATGTGACCTCACAAAGCATCTGGAGATTTTGCTTTGGCGTACAGACTGGAACTTAAAAACACATTGGAAAAAATGTATGGTTTGTCAGTCATCGAGGACTTATGATGGAATGGCATTTGAGAATGACGCTTTGCTGCCAGTACAGTGACGCAAACAGCTGTCTCCGTCCTGATTCACAATGCGCATGCGCAACATCAAAATCGCGAATGAGGTGTAGAAATAGAATAAGCGCGGAGAAGGGCAAGCTACATGAGTGCGGGTTCCTAAATGGGCGGGGTTTGCTCAGTAAACGCGTGCATGTGATTGGCCTGTTCGGACGCGTCTGAATATGTAATGTTATTTTTAACTATTAACTCGGTGCTCTTTGATTAAACGGATAAGAATGTTTTCAGCACCATCTTTCAGATGTAAATTACCGTCCAGAGAGCAGCATGGAAGCACGCCGTTATCACGTGATAGCTGTTACTTTTCTCAGCGCCGCTAAGCGCAGACTAATCACAGTCGTTTGCGATTTACCGAACGAGGGTTTTCGAGAAATCCTTTTCGAGAAATTGGTTTAGTATGCCAGCTGCTAATCTTTGAAAACTAAGCCAGCTTTAAATATACATTAAGCGTCACCAAACATACAACAAAACATTGTGATATATATGAATGAATTAGACTCGATGGTGGATGCAGCTTTCTGTGCCCCCTGCTGGTGTCATATCATATTTAAACTCATTACCAAGCAACAGTGGCGCGACGCGAGCGACGCGATGCGAAGCGAGCGTGTGCTTGTCTCTTTAAGAAACACTCCTGTTGCATGAGAGCCTGGTGTTTTTCCACTCTCTCCGTTATTACACGCGCTCGCATATAAGACAGAAGTCGGGGGGAGAGGGCGTAAAGATTATTTCCCTCGCTTTGTAGCCTCACCACAAGAAGACAAAAGAACAAGAGACTGACTTGAGCAATAAATTGCATTGTCAGGTGAGTGACACCTTACAGGTCAGTGGAGGCTGAACTGTATCTTTAAGAGCATCTTTATGTAGCCTACATTTCAAGTACTCGTTTATTTTTGTCGGATATACGGTCATTTTTTTTTAAATTAAAATATATGTTACATTAAAATTCAAACCTGATTTCCATCTTTGAGAAGCGCACCTTTATGTCTAGACTTTTTTTTTTTTTTTTTCAATTTTTTTAATTAACTCGTTTATTTTTGTCAAAGAACGATATATGTCTCTGCTTTGAATTGGAAACGACTACAAACTGTTTTGCCATTCAACAGTTCTATTTAGAATATAATACAGAAACATTGTTCCTGAAATCTGATGTTTTTGGTATTGTATTGGAAGCTGTGTGTCTTAGTTGTTGTGCACAAATGTGCTCACAGGCTTTTGGAAGCTTAGTGTCATTAAATATTAACTGCAATCATTTTATTTTAGATGCAATGTAATTAAAGATGAATTGTAAGTCCTGGTTAACAGTGTACCAGTCTAATACAGCCAGCGAAAGGCTTGTGACAGCACCCTCAGGACCATCACAGAGCATCATTCTCATAGCCCATGCTTTAACAGCTCAATAAAAATGTAGGTTAATGTGAATTTATTGTGCTCTGCTCCTGCATGTAAACACTGACACCGCTGGAGACAGATCTGTCTCAAACATGTCATGTGGGTTCATGTAACACCGCACAGACACAATGTAGGTTATTGGGGCACAGCCAAGAATTTAACTTCTTATCTTGTCCATTATTGATCTAGTGTGGTCAATGCAAAACCCTCGCTGATGGATATGCATTAGAGATGTAATTGGTTCACAAATGAGTGAGAGCTCGAGGCGTGTCCGCACGCGCAGCCTTTTATTGTGGCTCGTGCAATGTCTGTGTTTATCATGCGAACTTGCAATATCCTAGAAACTTGTTTAGGGGTTTTATAATTTATTCCATAGCTGGGGTTTCCAAATTAAACACGCATAAAAATTTAATTTAATCAGGAGCGCGCGCCAGAGATTTAGGGCACCTGCGACGCTCGAGCGAGCGGAATATTTTTCAGGTTTTAATTTTGAGAGCAGACAGATTTAGTTTTATAATGCATGACATGAAATGACCTTGCAGAAACAGTGCTTTGCACTTTCTCCTCGATACAAATTAGAAAAGTATTGGCTGCGCCATTCTCTTGATTCCCAGCTATAAAAACTATGTTCGAAGAAACATTAAGCTATGAAAACGATATTTTTGCATGTTTTGTTTTATTTTATTTTATTTTTTTATTACGTTCGTAACGTCCAGTTTGTTAATGTATTAAGAATGTTACTTCTTGGAACATTAGAAGAACATTCCATTGTATCATTTTGAAAATGTTATGAGAACGTTACATTTGAATATTCGATTAAAAAAGACATTTTAAAAACTGCTAGGAAAACGTCCAAAACATCCATTTCTATTTATCCATTTATTAAGAACGTTGTGCGAACATTTTATTATTTTGAAAACATGAAAATGGTATTTTTCGATTTATATTCTTTTACTTATTTTATAATTATCCAGTTTTTTACTTCTTGGTTATGTTAACTTTAGGAGAAGGTTCTGTTCTATCATTTTGAAAACATTATGGGAACGTTATACATTTAAACACTCTCTTAATGTTTAAAACACCCATTTTTTTATTTTTCAGAATATTTCCTCTCAACATCACGATAAAGTACATCAAATAATGTTATAAGAACGTTCCATATACATTATTTTAAGATTTATTCCTAACGTTAGTGAAAGTTATTATGGGAATGTTACCTGTTATTTATGACTTCCATATTCATGTACTTCAGAGACCTTGGTATTGCAACAATATGTGGTAAAATACCACAAAAAATACAGTAATATCATTGTACCGTGTTCTAAACTGATTTTGAATTGTGCAAAGTTGGCATAGTTTTCTTCTCTTGTTTTTAAACATCATTGTTTGAGTGACTAGACAACAATGAACTAACATTAGAGTATCTGACCTTCCATTATAGATAATGGCTTTAGATTAAATGTTGTCATTTCAGTTTATAATATCCCATTTGCTTTATGAGTTTTCCTTTGTTGGCTTTTGAGTATAATTGGAGCATTAGACAATCTTTTTATCCCCTTTCCACATGCTTTGAAACACAAATTGGATGTATTAAAATACTCAGAGTCGATAGAGTGTAATTTGTAACCTTCACAGCTGAATATCCAGACAGTTGTCTGTTGTGGCCTTCTGATACATTGTCTCTGCTCTTTCTTCATTGGTTGATGAAACATGCATTTACAGCTGTTGTTGATAGTGAGCTATCCGTGGTTATCTATATGAAGGCTAATGAGAGATCCGGGCATGTTTAGAAGGTCATTATTGGGGTCAAGGAAGGTTGAAAGAGGCTGATGGTGACCGAGATAAGCTGAGCTTTGTGACCCTGCAATATTTCTTTGCTCATGGCCAAAGCAACACTGACACAAGGGCATTTGACTCGTATGAGTCTAGCTTTTCCGACGCTCAGGTGACCCTGACGAACCAGTCACATTCCACTTATTGGTGTGGAGTTCTTATCGGTTTTATTTCACAAGAAATTGACACTTTGCTTGTTCTGCAGATGAGATAAGATGGACTTTTTGAGATTTAATGGCTCGTTGGAATCTGATGTTGAAAGAGCTCAAGATTCAAACTCTAATGCATCCTTTTCACAAGACTGTGATCACAAGACAACAGCATCATAAATCCTCGAATTGTCTTTATGTTTATATTTCTGATTAGAATGGTTTTTTTTAAAGGATACAAAAAAAAAGTTTCTTAACATTTAAACAAAATATAGCATTATTTGAATGTTTGTTTTTAATATTCTAAGAAAATTCAAATGTAATTAGAACATTATTTAAAGGGTATAAAAACGTTTTTAGAACGTTCAAGTACAAAGAAAATCACAAGGATATTCCCAGAATGTTAATCTCAGAATGTTTTCTTTCAGTGTTATGAGAACATATAACAAATATTAATTAGGTTATAAGAATGTTCCATAAACAGTACTTTAAGAACATTATGTAACTTTGAAAAAAACGTTAGCCAAAGTTGTGTGAACATTTCCTGTTAGCTGGGGAATAATTCATATTTCAAAGCTTAATATGCTCTTGGGATCATCTGAAATCATGCTGGAGAACATGATCATCACATTTTATTCATGTAGCATAAAGAAGAGTGACCAAGAAAATAACAGACATTCTCAAATTCATGCATTTTCAACTCAACTTTGCATTGTTGTGCTGACAATATAATTTGTAATGAAAACTGTATTAAATGGGGGGAGGGGGGAAATGCAAAATGGAAACATCTGAGGATTTACAGGAGCAATACAACTGCCGTATCTGTCCAGGCATCATCAGAAAGCTTATCCTCAGATAATTAGGAATAGAAAAGAGGATGTTAATAAGTCATGTGCTGCTGATAAAAATATAGATACAAAAATGGTATCAAACCCCAAAACATACAGAGAAAAGGGCTCTGGCCAAGGACATGTGTAATGGATTGAGCTGCTTTATCAGCGTCGGTGCTCGAGCTGTCAGTGTGAGTTTCAAACAGGATATCAGACTGGAGAACAACCTTCTCAGCTTCCTGCTCGGCCTGAATCTCATTTCAAGAGCTCATGTCTTACTCTTAGCTGGAGCACAACAGCAAGCATGTAAACATTTTCTGTATGTATCATTCACACTTTACATAGTTGTGTATATCTTAGTTCTTGGCTTCTGTGTTATTCAAATGATTCCTATGTTTTGCATGAGCTTTGAGCAGTCATCAGCACTGAGATTTGCTGTGTTTTTTTTTTGAGCTTTTGCTTCTAGATCTGTCTTATGTAACAGTACATGCATCGCACAGTCTCAGTGAATGTGATTTCATAGCTCAGATTTTCTGTTTATTTATCTGTTATGAGATTTATTCTATCCTCGCGGGTCTTTGTGAAGGTTTTCCAGCTCAGTCACACATATAAATAGATATTTATGATACACCACTGTTTAGGGGGTCTGTAAAAAATTATGTTTTTAAAAGAAGTCACCATGGCTCCATTTATTTGATGAGAAATACAGTAAAAACAGTAAAATTGTGAAATAATTTTACAATTTAAAATAACTATTTTCTATGTTTATATACGTATAAGTGTAATTTATTTCTGTGAAGCAAAGCTGAATTTTCAGTGTCACATGATCCTTCAGAAATCATTCTGATATCTAAGAAACATTTCTACTACTTATTAATGTTGAAAACGGTTTAATTTGCTTAATTTATTAAGTTAAAAAAACAGCATTTATTAAATATTAATATTTTGTAACATTATAAATGTCTTTGCTGTCACTTTATTCATTTAATGCATCTTTGCTGAATAAGAGTATTCATTTCTTTTGATCGGTAGCGTAAATCATTCTCAACCCCTTCTCCTCTCTGGTTCTCAGTATGGCACAGAAGGAAAAGTTGCAGTGTCTCAAAGATTTCCATAAGGACACGTTGAAGCCATCTCCCGGTAAGAGTCCCGGCACGCGTCCTGAAGACGAGGCGGAGGGCAAAGCGCCACAGCGGGAGAAATGGGCCAGCAAGCTGGATTTCGTGCTCTCTGTGGCCGGAGGTTTCGTCGGTTTAGGCAACGTTTGGCGTTTCCCGTACCTCTGCTACAAGAATGGCGGAGGTGAGGGTGTTTACGTGTTTAATATGTCAACAAAATATGTTTGAGGTAACACTTTTCAGTCTTTGTGTACTGTAAATAGTGGCTAATGCCACATGCAAACATAGTCTTGTGACATTAAAGGGATAGTTCACCCAAAAATAAAAAGTCTGTCATCATTTGCTCACTCTCATGTTGTTCTAAACCTCTAAAACTCTTCTATCAGAAGTGTTTCTTTCTTCTGTTGAGCACAAAAGAAGATATTTTGAAGAAATTTGGTAACCAAACAGTTGCAATGACTTCCATGACTTTTATTTTTGGGCGAGCTATCGCTTTAAAACCTTTGAGCTCATTGCAGAATTAGATTTTATTTTTATATTTTCAGTTTTAATTAAAATTTTATATTCATTTTATTTCTATTTAGGTTTTATTTATTTAAGCTTTAGTAATTTTTCTACAATTATTAGTCGCCAAGGCAACTTTTTAAAGTTTTTTTAAGTTTAAATTTTTCATTTGTTATTTATATTTTATTTCAGCTTTATTCCACTTAACAGAAATGATTTTTAATAGTTAACTATGAAAACACAGCTTGCAGATTCAATACCAGTTAAACGCTTTCAATAGCATCTGTGACGTACTGTTGTATTATTATTATACTATAATGTTACCATCATTTTTGCATAATATGCAAAAAATGAAAAGCTTGTATTTTTATTGAAGTGCTTTAATAATACAAAAATGTGTATTATTACAGTAGTACAGTAATATAAATTGTAATTTAGTGGTACTTTTCAGAGATCTCCATTGTAATACAAACATAAATTTTGTGTTTCTGGTAATTTCGCTTCCTGTAATGTGGCTTTCTTTGCTGAGTCTGTGTAACGCCTGCCTTATCTTGTGTTGGTGTTTCCAGGTGCATTTCTCATCCCCTACTTCATATTTCTGTTTGGTGGAGGTTTACCCGTCTTCTTTCTGGAGGTTGCGCTCGGCCAGTTCACCTCTGAGGGAGGAATCACCTGCTGGGGGAAACTCTGCCCCATTTTCACCGGTGAGACAAACGGACGGATCGAGAGCGAGCGAGTGAGAGAGAGAGGATGAGACAGTCTGACTTTGATGATATTTAATGACTCATCGAGCTCAAGCACATTTTAATCAGCATAAATCATATTTCATAATGCTCCCATCCCCCTGCCGGCTAGTTGCGGTCCCTCGCAGCAGTGTCAACCAATCGGCACGGCCGTTACTGCAATGCGCTTTGAGTCTGATTGGCTGCTGAGATGGCTCGTTAAAGCATCTTCAATCTGACCTGCTTTCAGCATCTGATGCGGTTGCTAGGCAACACTAGAAGATGCTGTGTTCTTTTGAAACGCATCGTCATGTTCTTATCTGTGTGTGAGCGGGATGCGGGTCACTCATACAAACACACACACACACACACACACACACACACACACACACACACACACACACACACACTACATGTGCGTTTAATTCCCCGTGATTTGTTTGCTTTGAGCCGCTCTGTGCTTCAGAGCGCTGTGACTAACACCCCGCTCCGCATTTGGACATGTATTCTGATCTCCATGGCAACAGCAGTGAGAGGTGACTGAGATGCTTGCGATGGGATCTCCTCTCAGCTCAGGAGCCAAAATCTTGGTTGTGTTAGGAGCAGAAATGAGTGAAACAACAGGACAAGAAGGTTTTCAATCTTTTAGATTCCACAGACTGACAAATATCATCACCCTCATGCGAGAGACCAACACTCTAAAATATATTTTCATATGTAAAGACCTGATTAATGTTATTATATATTTTTATTTCATTTTAATGGAATTTATTTTAATCAAATTTATTTATTTAGTTATCTTATTAGTTAGTCTTATTTGAATTAATTTGTAATTGGTTTTTACATTTTTATTTTAATCAAATTTATTTTTTATTTTTACTAAATTAAATATATTTATTAAATGTATTATTTATTTAGTTAGTATTACTGGTTAGATCAATCGTATTTATTTTTACATTTTTACAATGCCGTTTTTTTTAATTAATTTTATTAAAATATATGAATTTTGTTTTCATTTATTTTAATCAAATTATTTTATTTATTCTGTTATTTAAATCAAATTGCAATTATTTATTATTTATTATAAATTATTTATTTATATTAATTTTAATCAAATGTAAAATTTATTTAATTTGTTTACGTTTTATTTATTTTTAATTTTTACTTTATTTAAATAAAACTGTATATTTTAACCCAATTTATTTAGTTAGTTAATCTGATTAGTTTAATCTTATTTTTATTTATTTTTACACTGCTTTACTTATTTTCATTTAAATCATATTAAATTTGCTTTGATCATGATTACATTTATTTATTTATATATTTATTTATAATCCAATTATTTTGTTTATTTTAACACATTTTATTTATTTTAATCAAATGTATCATTCTAATATTTATTTTTAAAAAATCACATTTATTTGATTTAAATTCAATTCATTTAATACGTTTTTATTTTAATTCATTCATTTAAATAAAATATATGAATAAATGATTACTTATTTAAATGAAATCATTAATTCAGTTAACCTATTATTTGCTTATTTAGTTATTTATGTATTTACACTGCTTTTCTTTCAACTTTTCCATGGACCCACAGCAATCCCTTGTGGACCCCTGGGAGTCCCTGGGCCCCATTTTCAAAAGCCCTGTCTTGGGAGATATTTTTATTACTTTAGTGCCTGACCTCTATATACACACTTGCACGGGCACGTCGCTCACGTGGCTGGGTTTTATTTAGCACATACAGTGCAAATGAGTGATATTTCCTACCACCGTGAGCCCATTGTCCCCTTTCACCCAATGATAAGTCTCAGCGGCAGCTGACTGTTCTCTCTTGAACACGCACGTGCATCTACGGTGAAGTCCTGCTCCTGCAAACTCAAACGCACGTTTGGCATTCCGTTGTCAGCTGTCACAGCGGCTCCTGGCACCGCGGAGCGAGCTTGTGGCACTTTGTATTAATTATAGCATAAAACTGGCATTCGGCCCTTTGACTGCCCTCAGCCCTAGAAAACTAACACTAAAAATATGATTTCAGACGCAGTGTCAGAGCCAACAGGTGAAGCTTCATTGCTCTGAGAATAGAATCGCTTCAGCTGTGTTTGACTCATTAGTTGGCCCTCAGAGAGAACAGAGGCTCTCTGTCTCATAAAGTCTCACGTTGTGCTCCGCTCTGCTTAGATGTGGCACATCTCATCAACAGACCGCATAATGTGAGGTATCACTCATATCGCCAATGCAAAGAGCGACCGGTTACATGCAGTGCAAGCAGTGATGCTTGTCTTCTCAAGCATCACTGAGCAGCTCTAGTGCTGGCAGTCTAATGGTTTGATGAGCCATTGTTGGTTTGTGTTGGTCTGGTTAGTCCATCGGGACTGTTAGTTCCAGGACAGCACGACAGATTGCTTAGAGAACAAGCGTCTGCTGACAAGATAGATAGTCCAATTAACTCTTCCTTTCCTCTTTATAAACCTGGAATGGTATTTTACTTTCATAATGTGACATTTCTGATGGAAATAGGATGCAGGGAGAGACTTGATTTTATTCATCAGGGTATGGTTGCACCAAGTTAGTTGTCTCGCTACTAAATGCTTGAGTGCTGATCCATTAAACCCTACTTATAAACTAAATATTTAAAGAAGCAGGAGTAACGGCTGGAATAAAATGGCAGATCGACTGAATTAGATCAATGAGCTCATGTTTTACCTGATGGACGTATATGACGATGCTGACATTTACAATCTTTTACATTTTATAAGAGGGAACATTATATCAATAATGCTTACTTAATGGCTCTCAAGCATGAAAATTGATCAAAATTTAAATTAAAATAAATAAATACATAAAATTAAAGCAAGTAAATGTCAAATTTTCCAGTTTGTGTACTTATTTCTTTCTCCTGGCTAATATTACATACAGTTCCTAAATATATTTAATATTTACATAATTAAATATACTATTTAGACTATAATGTAGTTTATACAAACTACTGTTCAAATGTTTCTTGAGCACAAATCAGAATATTAGAGTAATTTCTGAAGGATCATGTGACACTGAAGACTTATTTAAAATTGTAATTTTTTTTTTTTTAGAATATTTCAGTTTTTACTGTATTTTTGATGCAGCCTTTTTGAGCATAAGACACTTTAAAAACTTTTTTTTTTAAATCTTACCAACCCCAGACTTTTGAACGATAGTGCAAATAAACTTATATATAATATAATTTATGCATATTTAGATACAAAAAAACCCTATATATACATTTAGATGTAATTTATGTATAATTCTGACTAATTCAAGTAAGTCATTTAGAGTAAACACTGATGAATTGTGAAAGCAAACAGGGTGAGTTTTGCTTTCCTATTGACTTGTGTTCTGTGTGTGCATCAGGAATCGGCTATGCTTCGGTCGTGATCGTGTCTCTGCTGAACATCTACTACATTGTGATCCTGGCGTGGGGTCTGTACTACCTGCTGCAGTGTTTCCAGCACGAGCTGCCCTGGGCCCGCTGCAGACACAGCTGGAACACCGCGAACTGCGTGGAGGACACCATCCGCAAGAACAAAAGCCTCTGGCTCTCCGCGAACATCACCAACCTCACCAACCTTACCTCGCCGGTCACCGAATTCTGGGAGTGAGTATCAAGGAGCGCCGTCCTGAGGCTGGGTGTACGGGACGGACGCTCTGCACCCATTCTCATCACTCTCATGTCGCCTGCAGGCGGAACGTCCTCAGCATCTCTTCGGGGATCGATGAGGTCGGCGGTCTGAAGTGGGAGCTGGCGCTGTGCCTGCTGGCCGTCTGGATCATCTGCTTCTTCTGCATCTGGAAAGGAGTCAAATCTACCGGCAAGGTGAGGGAAAGGACGAGAAAAGTCCACCACAACGTCACTTTTAGAAATGCCTAAGTTTGTTCCCCCACATTTTGAGAAATGGTCATTATGTTTTAAGAGTGAAAATTGTAGCCAACCACATAAAATTATTTCAATAAATCAGAAATAATTCATATGAATATTCATATGTCATAATTCCTTGGTTCATTTGAAATCTTCGCACGTGTTTAATTACAGAAGTAGCAAAGAACCGCAAAATCAGATTCTTTGATTCCTGTAAACATGCTGAATACTTAGAAACCCAATTTCAAAGCAGTTTTCTTTCCTGTTGTTCCTCTATTGCCCATTGTAACAGGAAGTAAGCATTTTAAAATGTTTTTTGGCTCACTAAGGATGCATTTATTTGGTCAAAAATACTGTAAAAACAGAAATATTGTGAAATATTATTACAATTCAAAATAACTGTTTTCTATTTAAATATAATATAAACTGTAATTTATTCCTGTGATGCAAAGCTGAATTTTCAGCATCATTACTCCAGTCTTCAGTGTCGCATGAATCCTTCAGAAATCATTCTAATATGCTAACTTGCTGCTCAAGAAACAATTATTATTAATCTTGAAAAAAGTTGTTCCACTTAATATTTTTATTGAATAAAAAGTTCAAAGGAACAGCATTTGAAACATCTTGTGAAACATCCGTCTTTACTGCTTGCTGAGCAAAAGTATACATTTCTTTTTAAGAAAAAAAAAAACTCCAGGCTCTTTAACAAACCTTTAAAAGGTTTTCTAATTAAAAATACAACCACATCATGTGAAAAGTCACAGCTGACATCCCATGATAAACAAGGCTTTACATACATCAGTTAAAATGAACTAGACAGACAGGTTTTGGTGGTGCACATGAAAATGTCTCTAGATTGGTGTTTTTTTTTTCTGTCTAGAAACAGTGTGTGGGATTATAATCGCAGACACACATTGAGCCTCATTCATGAAACACGAGCAGAACCGATTTCTGTGTAAATCATTTGTAAAAGCATTCAATTCAGTGCAGCGCTTTGCGGAAAAAAACGATTTTATGAGCGAATTACACAGAAATCCATTCTGTTCGTGTTTCTTGAATAAGACCCAATTAATGTGCACTTTCACAAGCCTTCCTTTCAGAGTTTGTAGCTCTATGTGGGTTTCATTTGCACCTTATGTAGGTGTATAATTATTTTATATTCATTATGGAAATATTGAACCCTCTGGCCTCCTCTCGGTCTGTCTGTAGGTGGTCTATTTCACAGCGACGTTTCCTTTCCTCATGCTGATTGTGCTGCTGGTTCGTGGTGTGACTCTGCCTGGTGCCTCCGAGGGCATCAGGTTTTACCTTTACCCCGATCTGACCCGCCTAAAAGACCCTGAGGTACTGAAACGCACGGAAAGAAATCGTTTTGCAGTGTTGTTTTTCATTTAAAGGAAATGTGATGAAGCAAACTGCAATCTCTGTCTCTGTGGACCGGTGTAGGTGTGGATTGATGCAGGCACTCAAATCTTTTTCTCATATGCTATTTGTCTTGGTGCGATGACATCACTGGGAAGCTACAACAAGTACAAGTATAACTGTTACAGGTGAGGACTCGTATGTTTTAAATGCATGTTTCTAGCTCTATGCTGTCTATTTATTGTACAAATATTGTGTGTGTGTGTGTGTGTGTGTGTGTGTGTGTGTTCAGGGACTGCATGCTGCTTGGATGCCTGAACAGCGGTACCAGTTTTGTGTCAGGCTTTGCCATCTTCTCCGTCCTGGGGTTCATGGCACAGGAGCAGGGCGTGGCCATCGCCGATGTGGCAGAGTCAGGTAATGCTCAGGGTCAAAGGTCACCAACCTGCTCACACAGAATTCTTGGAATGAGGAGGAGAAAGTTCATTTATGATTGTCATTGATCTTATGTGCTACATTTATATGAGGCTCTTTCAACAGCATTTGGGGCACCGTGTCAGTTAGCACAGAATGTAAATTATTCTCTCAGAAAAAAAAAAAAAAAAAAAACAGCAAACAACGTGCATATCTTGTGAAAATCACATTTAATGCATTTCATGAGCACAGACAAGGGTAGGAAGATATAAATATAATTTAGAAACGTGCATTATACACATAAAAATCTAAAATAAATATAACATGAAATAAAAATAAAATATGAATTATATGTATATTCACTACTAATACATGATAAAATAAATACACAAATACAAATTTATAAAATGAATCTAAAATATAATTAAATTATATAAACAAAATATTAAATATAAATATACAAATATATATATATTTATCTTATCTTTTTTTTATCTATAATACAAATTTATGTTTTTTACAGTATACAGTATATAATATTATATATATATATATATATATATATTTGTATAAGAAGTTTTCTTCCCTTTCTTTGTGAGAGTCTGCTAGTATGTCATGTGATTGCTTTTCTTTACCACATGCCTTTCTTTCTGTGTTTCTCAGGTCCTGGTCTGGCCTTCATCGCGTATCCAAAGGCCGTCACCATGATGCCACTGCCAACGGTCTGGGCCATACTTTTCTTCATAATGCTTCTGCTGCTGGGCCTAGACAGTCAGGTTAGATCGACACACACAAACACACACCTACACTTCCCGCTGCAATTAAGTTAAAGCCATAGTTCACCCAAAAATTAACATTCTGTCATTTACTCCCACTAAATGACTTCTTCTGCCAAACACAAAAGAAGATAGAAGTCATTTTTGGGTGAACTTACCACTGAAAGATAATTGGAAATTCCATTAAGTCTCTGAGTAATAAAAATGTCCTCTGGGTGGTGTGACATATGAGTGTCCTGGTGTTGGAATGAAAGACTGCAAACATTGAGATGGTTAAGCCAGCAGATCATAACTTTACAGCATAGCGTTGAGTCCTGATGTGAAACATCATCTCTCTGCGGCTGTGCGCCAGTGTCGAGGAATTACGCCGCTATATTTTGGGCTGCCTCCCACAAACACACCCTCACACTCACATATCACGAGACGCTGAAGGTATTCCAGTCTCATATGACTTGCTGAAAAGCCAGCGTGCGGTGGATCACATTTCCTTTTGCGTATGTGTGTGAAATTACACCTACATCACACACACACACACACACACACACACACACACACAAGCAAAGACACTTGAGAGCAACAACAGTGTGGACATAAATAAGGGTGCCATTATTATGAATGTCATTCACTCTGCAGAAGGCAAAGAAAAGATGTCAAAAAAGATTTATTATCCCTTAGGCTGTGTGCTGAAGCATGCATGTTTTGATTTTCCACAGTTCAGGGTCAATTGTCACCATTGTTTGTTCATTAGGACGCTTTACCTCAGATGACTTCAAGAGGCTTGTCCCATTAAAGCAGTGTTATTTTTGTTTAATCATGGATCATCATGATAGGTTTAATCATCATCAAGGTTTTTTTATTTATTTATTTCGGTTCTTAAGTTAAGTTATACATCATTTACAAGATCATAATAAGTGTCACTTTAAGCTATACTAAGAGATAAAAAAACAAAACAGTTGCTTAAAGGAACAGTTCAGCCAAATATGAAAGTTTGCTGAAAATTGCCATCCAAAATGTAGATGAGTTTGTTTCTTCATGGGAAAAGTTTTGGAGAAATGTGGCATTGTATCACTTGCTCACCAATGGATCCTCTGCAGTGAATGGGTGCCGTCAGAATGAGAGTCCAAACAGTTGATAAAAACATCACAATAATCCACAAGTAATCCACACCACTCCGGTCGATTAACATCGTGTTAAGCCAAAAGCTGCATGTTTGGAAGAAACAAATCCATCCAGTCTCTAAGCGTGATGAAATGACGACACAGTCAGAGCTCACGTTTGAGCATGGCTGGGTTTAACATTTTTTGTTTAATGTTCATGCTTTTTTAAAGTTTGTGCTGTTACCGTTTGACATTTTTGTCATTTACTATCAAATAAAATGTTATTTTTGTCGACTAAAATTATATGCCATTTCAGTACTGAACTGACCGAAATGGATGAATAGGATATTTAAACTGTAAAAACTAACAATGCAGTACTGATGGTCACTAGTAGGCATCTGTACTGGTCTGCAGTATCCAGTGCATCACATGACCTCTGCTTCACAAACATTGGTATTGTCCAAATCACATCACTTCTCATTTACATAAAGTTAAATGGTCGCATTGTTCTCTAAATCCCTCCGTGTGAACGTGTCTTTATCATTGTATTGTCACGCCAGGCCTTAACCAGGCACAACATGATATAGCAATATATGACAAAAGCTCCATATTCCATGCTCATTTGTTTTTCATAGAATGTATAGAATAGATTTTTAAATGAGGTTTTATTGTCTCCAAACAAACACAACAAGTGACCAGTGACACAGCTGCTTATATATTTTTCAGTAAGCATTTTCAATTTCAGTGTCACGCTGGTTTGTACACAGTTTAAGTCACTAGTATTTATCACTTACCACAATTTAGTCATTTTCATTCATTGACTTAAAGCTGAAATGAAACAAAATAAAATAAATATTAGATGGAAAAACAAAAAAAAATTGAAATAAATAAAAATGAAATATAAACACATTTCGGCTAAATAAAAATATTTAAAAAAGTAATAAAATTAACAAAATTACTCAAATTAAAATGACAACTGAAAATGTAAGAAATAAGTAAACTAACTGAAATTACTAAAAATTACAAATGCACTAAAACTAAAATGAAAACTGTAATCAGTACGTTTAAATACTAAATGACAAAAACTTAAATATAAATAAAGGCTTAAAAAAAAGAAAAACAAATAAAAAAGTAATAAAAACTACCAATGAAATATAAATACATTTCAGCTAAATAGAAATATTTTTTAAAAAGTAATAAAATTAACAAAATCACATAAAATTACTAAAATTAAAATAACTGAAAATGTAAGAAATAAGTAAACTAACTGAAATTACTAAAAATTACAAATGCACTAAAACTAAAATGAAAATCTGTAATCAGTACGTTTAAGTACTAAAATGACAAAAACTTAAATATAAATAAAGGTTTAAAAAAAACAAGAAAAACAAATAAAAAAGTAATAAACTCTTCAAGTAAAATTAAAATGTTAAAACTGAAAATATAAAAATGATAGAAAATATTGATGAATACTACAATAGTACATAAATAATTCTCAATTATGCCATGGTCTGTCTGAATACTGGATTCTGATTGGCTGGCAGGTGTTGATTAAATTCGTTGAACCGCACAGGTAGTTCCAGGTCAGTTTAATCACGTTCTATATTAATGCGCTTCCTATAAACCATAGTTAACCATAACCATAAACATAGTGACACATAGTTACAGTTGAATGGTAATACAGACGAAAATAACTTGTCATTTTTATCGTTCCGGTCAAATATTGCAGCGCAAATATTATTAACATCTTTAATATGTGGATGCTGGGAAATGACCATGGCATAAACGGGATAATCAACGGCTAGCTGTGCATTAAACGATTTGAATGCACTTCGCGGAGGCAACCACCCTCCGCTGCGCATCGGGCGGTTCTTCGCCTCCACGTCGTGCATTCAAATCGTTTAATGCACAGCTAGCCGTTGATTATCCCTTACATAACACTGGTACTTCTTGATTCAGTTCCATCACTGTGTGTGTTTTCTCCCAACAGTTTGTAGAAGTGGAGGGTCAGATCACCTCTCTGGTGGACCTGTACCCATCCCTCCTAAGGAAGGGATACCGGAGAGAAATCTTCATCGCTGTAATCTGCGTCATCAGTTACCTGCTGGGACTCACCATGGTCACTAAAGTAAGAGAGAGCGGACGGAGACGGAGGAGTGTGTTGCATTGATCTGCGGTGTTTGAATGCTGAATGTGCGTCTGTGTCTCTCAGGGTGGCATGTACGTCTTCCAGCTGTTTGACTACTATGCCGCCAGCGGTGTGTGCCTTCTCTGGGTTGCATTCTTTGAATGTGTTGCAGTAGCCTGGGTTTACGGTAAGTACGCACTAGTGCTCGACTAGATGGGGTTTCACTATGAGCTTTTGATTTTAATTTCACTTCGTTTTATTTTGCACTTTTTCTTAAATTTTCACTTATTTTTTTAAGGAAAAGGCTACTTTAGAATTTTCAACTTTACCTATAAAATCAGGGAATTTCTATTTTTTTTCAAGAAAAGAAATCTATCAATCGTTTTTTAGTTCATTTGATATTATGTAAATACCTATTTTATAGAATTCTATTTTTAAAGAATATTTTATAATAACTAAAGGCCTTTTATTTTAATTTTATTTAACTTTTTGTTAAATTTTCTCTTAATTATGTAAGATAAAAAGTTAATTCTGACTATAATATATTTCTACTTTTTAAAGGAGAGAAACATTTCAATCATATCGTAATTCCTTTGGTATATTATAATTAATTTGTATACATACAGTAGATACAGGTTTTCAAAAAAAATTAGAGAATTTTAATTCCTAATATATATATATATATATATATATATATATATACACACACACTAGTGTTCAACTACATGGGGTTTGAATAATAGAGGGAAAAAATAAAATTGCAGGTTTTTAAAAATTCCCTTAAATACACTACCATTCAAAAGTTTGAGGACAATAATTTTTTTTTAAAGAAATAAATAATTTTATTCAGCAAGGATGCTATAAATTGATTTTAAAAATGACAGTAAAGAGATTTATAATATTACAAAAGATTTCTTTTTTTTTTTCAAATAAATGGTCTTGGTTGCTAGGAGGAATGAATTCCTAATTTGAAAACATATTAAAAGAGATTTTTTTTTTTTTTAAATTGTAATAATATTTCACAATATTACTGTTTTTTTAACTGCATGTTTGATCAAATAATGCAGTTTTGATAAGTATAAGTGACTTTCAAAAACATTGAAAAAATCTTACTGACCCCAAATTTTGAATGCTGCTGTATTAATATAAATTTGTACCTAAAATCATCGTGTTGATACATAAAAGAGCTTATGGCTGTTATGCATCAGATACCCAGATACACAAATCATCATAAAAATCACCAAGGTTTCAAGGTATTTGTGGCCTTAAAGAGTCATGTAATAAAACACTGTAAACAATCATAAACACACACTATTATTAAACAGGTGTCTCTTCAAAAACAGATGCTGTGGTCACTTGTGTTTACAGCATTAATCCCGAGCTCATTTGTAGTGTCACGCCTCTTATGATCTTTGCATTAAGCTCATTAATGTTGCTCAATCAGCAGTCTAACAATGTTTGTTGAGATTAATCTTATATAATCTTATTTAGTTTTATATAATCACATCACTCCTCTGGGCTTATTTCACATCTCTATTTTCCATCCATGACTGGCATAATAAAGATCACAGCACTAATCTTGACTGCATGTGTGTGTTTGCAGGGGCTGATAATTTCTACGATGCTATAGAGGACATGATCGGCTACAGACCCAACGGCTGGATGAAATGGAGCTGGATGCTGATCACTCCTGTCCTTTGTGTGGTAAGTGTGAGAAGGAACGCAATTTTTGCTTGAGAAATATGGCCAGCAGCAATGTTTTTTGATTTATTATCATTTTTTTCCATTTCAGGGATGTTTTGTCTTTTCATTGGTGAAATACAAGCCGCTCACCTATAACAAGTTTTATGAGTATCCTGATTGGTCCATTGGATTGGGTTGGGCTCTTGCGCTGGCTTCTATGATTTGCATCCCGATGATGGTCGTCATCAAAATCATCCAATCAGACGGCTCCCTGATAGAGGTGAGAAAGTCATGAGTTGCATATAAAACACGTCAAACATACACATCTATTGGCATTTTCTTCATATTTTTATTAGAAAATTACAATATATCTGTGACGTTAGGGCAAAACCTTTGTGTCTCCTAGGATGATTTAAAAAAAAAGGTATATATAATATTTTATATATATATATATATATATATATATATAAAATGTATATGTAAAAATTTAATTTATAGACAAATAGTAATTCTACATTTCAAGTATATTATAGTAGCTCATTTAAATTTTATTTAAATTTATTTTTTTTTTAAGAAAAAAGTTCATTCTGACTATTGTATTGTTCACAGAGAAAGAACCATTCTAGTTTTTAAGGATATATTAAGCAATTCTATATATATATTACATTATATTATTAAATGTATATTATATTTAACTTTTTCTTTAAATTTCTCTTAATTTTTAAGAGACTTAACTTTCTACTTCACCTATATAATAAATGTATAAAGAAATTTAAATCAGGGAATTTCTGCTTTTTTTTTTTCAATAAAATAAATCTATTTTTAATAATATTTTAATTACTTTGGTATAGTAATAAATAGATCATTTCTAGAGTCATTCTAGTTTAAAATGATCTATTATAATTACTTAAGTTTATATTGTAAACCTAGATACTGGTTTTCCAAACAAACAAACAAATAAGTTTTTATTTGAATGCTGTTCAGTTCTGGGCCACAACATTATCAACTATCAGCTCTCATCTAAAAGTCTATGTCACTGTATTTATCATTTTTAACAATAGCCTTGAAAATGTCCTCAAATCAAATAATGCGTTGTGTTCAGCGGATCAAAGCCGTGGCGGCGCCTGTTAAAGGAGGAGCGAGCTCTCGCCCGAAGGAGTACTGTCTGAAGAACAGCGAGCTGCTTCACCCGCTGGACCCCAACGGCATCCACACCTTCACCAAACACAGCCATACCATCGTAGAAACTACTATGTGAGGCTCTCTAAGAGAGATTCCCATATTCTCCCACTCCTGTCCTCTCCTATGGGAGATCCCGTTTATCTGTTGTCCCGCTCCTTTCCCCACCATTCCTCTCTCTCGCTCTGCACTAGTGTGTTTTTATGAAATGATCTTATATCGATATATCTTTTTTGCCATGTAGGATTTGTATTCTGATTGTAATCAATGGTATTAGCATTAATGCTGATATTGTAATAACCTGATGTGAGCTTTAGCCGTCTGGGGCGGTTTGTTTAATCTGTAGTGCACTGTTTCACATTAAACCACGTCCTAACCAGGAACGACACAGGGTTTACTGCTCATTGCATTACGATTTCATAAACAACATTGAGACATTTCACTTTCTATTTTGGTCTTGTCACTCTGAATAGCCCCGCCCATTTTTAATTTAATTTTTATTATTTGAATCACTTTAAATGTTAATTAATTAAATTTTTTATTTTATTTTTAAGTGAATTCATACTTTTCTACTTCCCTTAAAAAATAAAGACTTAAAATCAGGAAATTTCTACTTTCTTTAAAAAAGATATCATTTAATTAATTCAGATTTTAATTAATTTGATATGATATACATAGATACCCTTTTTGTAAATAATAATAATAATTTTATAGTTTTAGATTAATGCTGTTCACACTAAATCTAAAACAAAATTTTAAAATAGGTTTATAATATCATCAATAATTTCAGTTCTACGCCATACCAAAAATAAATATTGGCTATCATAATAAATTCTATATCACTGCTTTATTTTTATAATATTCTTGAATATTACTTCACTCACTCACTCAAGTAAATGAATGCAATGTCACAGCAAAATCTGATTGGTCCAAAATCCTGCTCCGCATAGATTTACATGCATAAATCTTTGATTATATTCTGATTTTATCGCTTTGCATGGCTTTTTACTTTCTGTGAGGACTTTTATTGTGTCGCACCTGGTTAGGACTCAGTTCATCAGCAGAGAGAGCGAGTTTTAGCTTGATTTTTAGAAAAAGACTTACTGTAAAACAGCAACAAACTAAATGTGACATAAGCTACATTATGACGTCCGTCAGTGGTTGTGGCAGTAACTCTCGTTTCGATGAGGTTTTTAAATGTTCTTTGTCTTGAAGAAAAATGAATGTACCTCCGCTTTGAGCGGACGCTGTGCACAGACATGCACAAACACGTAAGACATAAGCAAACCTTAACGCTCTGTCCTTTCGTCTCTCCTTGAACCATAGTGATCACTGCCATCGCACACATCGAGCCACCGAGTTCCTCTAACACTGTAGGCAGCTGTTCACACTAATATAAGTATCATTTGATGCACTATTATAAGTGTCATTTACTGTAAGATGATCCGAGAGCTGATGATTATCAACAACACGCAGAGCTGTTTGGCAGCACTTTATTAGCTGTTCATGTACAGCGGGGTCTGAAAGGTCTGAGAATGCTTATATATATATAACGGTTAAAGTTCTGCTTTTTTCAAGAAAATACATTAATCAACCATATTTGAATTCATTTGGTATTGTATAAATTTTAAAAAGACTACTATATATGTACATTCATTTTTTGGATTGTTTTTTATGGATTATACTATCAGCATAAGAATTTGAGGAAAAAGCTGACATGAACAAAACCTGACGAGCAACTCGTGCTTCGATGGACCGTCTGTACAAAGAGCCATATGATCAATGCCGCTAATTCAGTTTAATTAGTGACCTAGAAATAGCGCAGAATTTAGTTTTGGTTGTTTCTCGAAATTTTGATTCCCAGGCATTTCAGACGTTTGGAGGCCGCTGTATATCACATGATTCAGCACAGCCAAACTCGCTCACAATCATCAAACCATCAGCTTTCAGAACGAGCGCAGGAAACTTGGGCTTTATGTCCTTGCACAGAGACACTGCCATTCCCCTCTCTGGCCTAAGAATGAGATTGTGCAATTGTCTCTTGAGCCTTAAAACCTCCAAAAATTCAAGCTAATCACCAACAGCAAAGAACTGCCCCTCCTGATACCTCTGTGTCCTTTACCTTCGACCACCCGCCCTCCACAGACACCATCCCCTCTGACCCCAGCGTCTTTGTACACATCAGCTCATCCGACCTGACCTATGACCCCAGAACCCTCTCACCTATTTCCACCAATCTTGAGCTAACTGTTCACGAAGCAAGTGTTTGCTCATTTGTAGTATTTTCATTTATCTACAATTTGACTTTTTGTATTTAACCATTTTATACTGTACCTGATGTGATTGGTCATTTGCCTATATTTTTTCTGAATGTATTCAGAAATTTATATTTAAACGTTGATTAGTCGTCAGCCTAAATGCAACTTGCAGTGTGCAATATTTGTAAACAACTGGCTTTGTCCATTTTTTATTCTAAGTTCAGCTGGAAAGTACTGTATTATGATGAAAACACGAAATTCAAGATACAATTTTTCATTCACATTTTTGCTGTACTGTAAAGTAACTTGATTAAACAAAAACAAACAAAAAATTCTTGTAAAACCAAAGTAGTTTTGTGACAGAGACCATTCTAGATGCATATTGCATCTTTCAAACTAAATAAAAATGTCCAATCTTGGTATGTATTGTGTCGAGTTTGTTCAAAAATGTCTATACCTGCTTTTTGATGTTCTGTACCAGAACGGACCAGGACCAGGATGATGGTCAATGAACCCCGAAGAAAACACGTCTTTTTCACATCTGTCAAAGAATGACTTGCGATATCAGTTGAAGTGTTTGATAATTCAAGTGTGTGGAAACAAGTGACATCAACAGCAAACTATGACAATTAAAAATGCTTGTAATACAGCTGATTTAGCACATAAACAACAGACATCTATAACCTAAACATGACGTAGTTGCAACTACGTAAATTCGTAATAACGCAATCAGTCAGATTACTCACGTTTGAGATCTCGTTATTTGATTGGTTCCAACCGGATCGCTGAGTTCTACAGTGGGCCGGGAAATACAGCACGAATGATTTCTTCAGTGAATCATTTGTGAATCGAATCAAGCAGCTCATTGAAATGAATCATCTCGGGTCATTCGGCCAATCATGTGAGTTTCAAGATTCGTTTCGACCTGATAATTGAATTAGCGGGTTTGAGCTCGTGAAATACGGTGTAGTGCAGTTAAACGCCTGTGTTCTGCCATTATGTCCCCACCAATGCCAAAATCAAACCTACACTCTTGCAAATAATTATTTAAAATGATGTAATTTACCTGCAGCTATAGGCCCCTGGGCTTCAGTCCATTGAAGGCCATGTTTTAATGTGTCCCTGCCCTACAGATCACTGATTCAGTGAGCTGTAGCTTGAGAAATGTGCCAATCAGATCAGTCCAATTGTGACCCTGAACCACAAAACCAGTCTGGGGTATATTTGTAGCAATAGCCAAAAATACATTGTATGAGTCAAAATGATCCATTTTTCTTTTGTGCCCAAAATCATTAGGATATTAAGTAAAGATCATGTTCCATGAAGATATTTTGTAAATTTCTTACCGTAAATGTATTAACACTTAATTTTTGATTAGTAATATGCATTGCTTAGAACTTCATTTGGACAACTTTAAAGGCGATTTTCTCAATATTTAGATTTTTTTGCACCCTCAGATTCCAGATTTTCAAATAGTTGTGTCTCAGTCAAATATTATCCGATGCTAAATCTTGACACTTAAGACTGGTTTTGTCATCCAGGGTCACAATTCACAAACGAATCATTTGAAAGATCAATCCGTGTAATTCGTGAACAAGTTCAACAGGTTCATTAAAAAGAATCGACTCTTTAAAAGAATCTGAGCTTAGTTAACTCTACCCACTTTAAAATTAAACCAATGCACGTTAATTATTTGTCTTTGTTTGAAGTAAATATCAAAAGACACTGCCCCTTATTCCACATCAGAATGAAGCAATTGTCCCTCCATCAGTCCACAATCCAATCAACTCTACACATTTAATATTAAATTCCCAGCACATGCATTAGGCTTCACGTTTCCTCGAATCAGAATCCGCCCTTGGACTAAAATAGGAGTTGTGTCAAACGGCTTTAGCTTCCAGTATCTGACAGTGCGGTGAGGTGTGGGACAGCTCATCTCCGCCTCGTGCCAACACTGTCTACGATATCAAACCCCTGAACGGTGTCCTGACAGGAAACACGAGCTGGAACCACAGCGAGACATTCAAACATGCACCTGTATTCTCACCACAGACAGGGTTACATTCACTCTGGTTTTTATCCTTTATTTTCTTTAAAAAAGGAAATAATCATTTCTAACCCAAGAATATTAAATGTACAGCTTATTCATCGCATTCTACATATTTAACATCCAGGAAAAGGGGTTTATACACAGAATAGAGGATATACAGAGAAGGATCTGCGTTTAAAAGTTACACTTAAAACAAGCTCCTTTGAAGGACTTCACTTAAAATCTGAATTTATTCCTGGTGTGCATCAGGACGTAAAGCCATAAAATCCTCATATAATTCCTTATGGTACACAAATGACATCACCGAACTGCATCACATGCACCTGAAACATTCACATCAAGACGTCACTCTTGAACAGAGAAAAAAAAAGGTACCTTTTCATCAGAAAATTTCAAAAATATCGATTGTCAAACTGTCACGGTTTTGATCTCAGAGAAAGATTTTCACTGCCTGAACAGACAAAAGATGGCTTGAAGTTTGTCTTTGTGTTTTGTAAAAACCTGCAGATCTGCATCAGCATCAAAGCGTTATTGTTGACAGCAGAAACTAAATGAGTGTCATTTATTTATATTAGAAACGAAAGTGGCATGTATGAAGATGAACTTGACATGTTATGTGTAACTAAAAGTGTACAAATAAAACTCACGTGCCTGTGTGAGTAGTCAAATAAACTTTGAAGATGTGGCTTGTTTGGTGCGGTATCATTTGAAAAAACATGAAAAAAACAGTAGTGGGTCCTAACTTGTGACAAAAAAAAGTTTGAAAATGATAACTAACAAAAATAGTGCTAATGTGTTCATTGTGCAGTTGAGAGAGAGAACCATTTGTGTGAAACAACTGAAACTGTGCTCTGTGTTGCTCATTTTTGGGAATCAGAGGTCAACTCTTCTTGGATTTGGTGCAGAAACCACAGACAGTCCAGAGTCCTGACAGTTTTTAGGTGGCCAAACGTGTGCCTGAGAAAGAGGGTTTCTGCTAATGACCAGCTGCAGATGCTCTCCGGCCTCTGTGATCAACGGCACAGCAAGACAACAGTCAAAATCACGCGTCCGTGCATGATTGACCTGTTAGTCAGAAACAAAAACAGCAGGTTTAAACTCAGTTTTTTCAGAGTATACTTAATATATGCTTCTATTCAAAAGCATTAGGTCGGTAAGTTTTTTTTATTTTTTAAGTCTCTTATTCTTCCCAAGGCTGCATTTATTTGATCAAAAATACAATAAAAACAGTAATATTGTAAAATATTATTGTAATTTAAAATACCCGTTTTTTATTTGAATATATTTTAAAATGTAATTTATTCTTTTGATACAAAGCTGAATTTTCTGCATCATTACTCCAGTCTTCAGTGTCACATGATCCTTCAGAAATCACTCTAATATGCTGATTTGCTGCTCAAGAAACATTTCTTATTATTATCAATGTTGAAAAGAGTTGTGGTGCTTAATATTTTTGTAGAAACTGTGATGCTGTTTTTCAGGATTATTTGAATAGAATGTTACAAATAACAGCATTTACAGTATTTGAAATAGAAATATTTTGTAACATTATAAATGTCTTTACTGTCACTTAAAAATGGTACTGACCCCCATAAGAAAAATGGCAGGTTAAAGGAATAGTTCAACCTTCTAGAATACAGGTGACACGTATCTGGGTAAATAGTGACATTTTCCATTTTTAGGTGAACTCTCCCTTTAAGAAAAGGTCACAAGGTCAGCTGGTACAATACATCACCTGTAGAATACGGTCATATGGGCGTAACCCAGCTTGGTCCGCAGGCCCATCCGGACGGATCATGTTCACGTAAACACCCTTTTCCAGCAGACCGTCAGACACACTGAACCCAAAATCCCTGCTGTCAACATCCTTCTGTATACAGATCTGAGCCAGAGGGAGAGAATGAAGATCTGTTGGTCATTCTGTAGTAATATCAACATGATTTTAACTGCTGGGAAAGTGAACATTACTTTATGAAGCTCTAATGGCATGGATGGGCTGGTGTCCTTCATGTCCTCCAGTATAGCTGTGTTCTCTGAGGTCCTAGCTGGGCTCAGTGCGAGAGCTTTGGTCCGGCTTTCATTCTGCTTCTCGCTGTCTTCTCCCAAACTCAGCGTGCTGCCTGACATTATGGTAGCCTAGAAAGGAAATAAAACACTCCAATACAAACTATACCACATTTGATTTGGAAAGACATATCCCTTTTTCAAATTGCCTGGAAAACCACCTCATGCAGTGTAAAAACGGTTTTGTGACCCTGGACCACAAAAGCAGTCTTAAGTCGCTGGGGTATATTTGTAGCAATAGCCAAAAATACATTGTGTGAGTCAAAACAGTTGATTTTCCTTTTATGCCAAAAATCATTAGGATATTATGTAAAGATCATGTTCCATGAAGATATTTTGTAAATTTCTTACTGTAAATGTATCAAAACTTAATTTCTGATTAGTAATATGCATTGCTAAGAACTTCATTTGGACAACTTTAAAGACGTTTTTCTCAATATTTTGTTTTTTTTGCACCCTCAGATTCCAGATTTTCAAATAGTATCTCAGCCAAATATTGTCCGATCCTAACAAACCATACATCAACGGAAAGCTTATTTATTCAGCTTTCAGATGATGTATAAATCTCAATTTTGAAAAATTGACACTTATGACTGGTTTTGTCATCCACGGTCACATATATGGGAGTTTTTGCGAAATTGACGTTCTTCCATTCAGCGTATTTTCAATTCACGCAATTTGAAGGGTAATGGAAACACGGCTAGAGTCACATGATCCTTCAGAAATCACTCAAATATTCTGATTAATTATAGTAAAGACTTTGGTTAAAAATGATTTATCTTCGTCGATAATGACTTTTATCATAGAGCTTTTGGTTAAAAAATAAATCCTTATATCTTGGTTGAAAATTATTTATGGTGCATGATTTTGGCAAAAAAAAATCCTTGGTTGAGAATTACTTATATTGTGGTAAAGACTTGGACAAAAAATCTTTTTATCTTGGTAAAGATTTTGGTTTAAAATCACTTATATTTTGGGAAAGATTTTGGTTAAAAAATCCTTATGGCAGATGGTTTTTTGGTAAAAAAAAAAAAAATCTAATCTTGGAAAAGTTTTCGGTTGAGAATTACTTCTATAATGGTATAGATTTTGGTCACGTTGCCCATTTCTACGTAATATAAATTGAGAGCAGCTAGAAAGCCAAAACACATCAATTTAACAATCAAAATGCACAGACTGTAGATAAAGTGTTGATGAAGACTAGATTTACCTCAAGTTCCCGCAGGATTTCCGATTGGCCACAGGTCTCCAGGTCCTGAAGAGCTTGTGACCAATAGTTCTCCTGAGCGTCTGAATTGTTGTGGTTGTGACAGCGTGCGGGACTGACAGATCTGTGTCAATGCAAAGCAACCTGGGTAATGTAAGGCCAGGTGTACTATTGGAAACGGAGCTCTCTCTCTCTATATATATATAACTGTACGGCATGATTGAAACAGTCACTGTACAAGATCCTTCTCAGCTATTAGAAAACCAGCGGTTAAAGAAAGAGAAACACACACAGATGTGTCTGAAGAGGCCATGAACTAGTTCCAGCGATAAAAGAATAAAATGATAAAAATGAGCGATAAAAAAATAAGCAGACAAGGGCAGATGACAGCGAGCGGCCCACGGATGATTAGTAAGGCAGACGAGAGACAGAAAACCTGAGAAAAAATAGAAAAGAGAAGGGTAGGAACATACAGAGAATGTGGAAGCAAACAGTTTCTGTGCAAGACTGTGAGCATCTTTAACAAGCGTTTCGCAACACAAACCAAAACTGCAACAGAAATAGTGTACACCAAAAACAATATACAAAGATAGGCCACTGACTTTCCACTGGGATCAACAAAATTACATTAAATCAATATGGGTGACTCTCCTGGAAAACGTTTACATCTTTACATTTGAATTCCCAATTAATTGCATTTTTTTTTACTTGGTCTTGTTTTTGTCACTTTTAGTTACTTTAGTTTTGTAATGTTTAACTTAATTAAAAACATTTATATACACATGAATACACACCGCCATTCAAAAATTTGGGGTCATTAAGTTGTTTTGTTTTTTTAATTATTACACAAGCACACATGAAATTGATCATGTATAATGTTACAACTAAACGCTGTTCCTTTGAACTTTCTATTCACCAAAGAATCCTGAAAAATGTGCAGCAGCACAGCTGTTTTCAACATTGATAATAAAAATAAATGTTTCTTAAGCAGCAAATCAGCATATTAGAATCACTTCTGAAGGGTCATGTGACACTGAAGACTGGGGTAATGGTGCTGAAAATTCAGCTTTCATCTCAGGAATAAATTACATTTTAAAATATATTCAAATACACTTGATCATAACATTAGAAAACCCCAAACTTTTGAATGGTAGTGTACACAATTTGTTAGGACAAAAAAATAACCAAAAATTATGTCAATATGACAACACGCCCAGGTCACAGTTCACAACAAATCAATTATATTTTGCATAAAATAAAAGAAGTTTTTAATACAAATATATTTTTTTCAAATCAGCCTAAATTGTATAGTACAACAAATAATACCATAATGTATGAATGTCTTCAAATAATATATCTTTGAAATATGACCTGGGCATGTTTTTCACAGGATTCATGAGATTCACCTGCATGCTTCCTTTCTAAGTGCGCATACATGGGAAACAATAGCTGACCAAGAGAAAGAACAGCCACATGTTTGTGTTAGTAAGCAAAACCATAAAAGCTGAAGTGTTCTTATGCACAAGTGTCCTTCTCATATAAAAATCAGCTGTTATGCTTCTTTAACCTTCTAGTTCCCGTTTAGTATCTCTGAGATAAAAAGAGATGAAGTACTGTACCAACAGAATCAACAAGCTGTGTCCCTAAGCGAACTCTCACCCAGAGTATGTCCAGTCCTCCTCGCCCAGCCTCCCATCATACATTGCAGGACGGTGGACGTGTCTTCTGGAGTTCAGCGGGCTCCTGTGATTGGTCTGTCTCCAGTCATTGGGATGCAGAGTGAAATCAGATGCCCTATGAATATAGACACCTGAAAATAAAGGTTTAGGTTTGATTATGCTCAAACATGGAGTTAGATTAGAGCCCTACACGGGCCTCAGATATAGGCCCTAGCCCGGCTGGCCCGTGTCCGACAGCTAATCAGAATTACCGGCCCGAATCTGTCTTTTTTCCCCTTCTCCTAAAACAGCTTATACTACCGTTTCAGCTATTAAAATAGTTCAGTTGTGTATGCAATGGCAAAAGGATTATATTTAGTTTAGTTTTTTTAAGTTAATTTAGAAAAACATTTGGAGCATTTTTGGTTTGTTATAAGTTTTTGTTTTCTAAACTAACGACCAAGCGGCCAGTGGCAGACAGTGAGCTGATCATAGCCTATGTTCGATCAATAGACGCCTATCCATATCTGTTAGACGCATATCCGATAGTTTGTGGGGAGAGTGGAAGCTAAAGTGCTCTTTGCAGGACATGGAGTGCAATCACTTGCATTTTTTTCAGTGGATACCCCGTAATTTTTGCTCATAAGAGTAATACATAATTCGGAACTGTAAAGGGTCTACTTTTATTTGTGTGCACTCACAATATCCAAAAAACGTTGTGTTTTTATAAAATAAAGAAAAACTCATCTTGAACAGGAGCGCTTCACAAAAATGAACTGAAACTCAGCGAATACATGCCTCACAGACGTAATAACCATATCTATAGAACGCTTTAAATTACTACTTAACGAAATAAAACAAATTGAAAACAAAGACTCTTTCATTATAATCAAAAAAGATGCACTTCTCTCTAAATGCGCATCTAATGAGGAGACTCAGAAAACACTAGTTTATTAGTAAATAATTCAAATAACTTTTTGAACGCAGAACTCTTCAGCTGCGCTGACGGACACTAAACACCGTCCGAGCCACTCTTGACAGCGGCATTTTTTTTTCCATCACTAAATGATGGATGTCTAAAAAATCTAAAAATAAGGAGAAGCCTAAAACAGGCCCGAGGCCCGGCCCGCGTCTGAACTATGATGTGAAAATTGGCCCGAAGCCCAGCCCTAGAAGTGTAAAAAATTTGGGGCCGTCAGGCCCGGGCTGAAATGCAGGGCTCCACATTAGATTTGAACGCTATTATGAAAGGGAAGATTTTCTAGAAATAATGACTATAAGGAATATAGTGTATGGTATTTTGGAGCTTGACAGCTTCTAGTCACTGTACAGAAAAGTTGCTTGTTATATTACATAGGTATGAATAAACTACACTTAAATGTTGCCAGGGTCACATTTTCCCTTCAGAATTAGGCTATTTTAAAAATGCCATCACAGGAAAAGTTACACAGCTGTGGGATGAAAGTTTTTGGATACTTTTATAATGAATCGTGGCTGACAAACGGTTTATTTGTCAGCAAAGAAAGATAAAAATGGATCCTTTAATTAAAGTTTATTGGTTCTTGGAATAAATACCTGGCAACCAAAGATTTTAAAGAAATTGAGGAAGTATAAGCATTTAAGAATAAATAATAATAATAATAATAATAATTATAATTATAAGAATTATGAGTAAAAGAATAAAAAGTATCTGTCTATCAGGTATTTTATTCCAAATATATGATGTATAAAATCCAATAATTAAATAAGCACATACTACATATAGTGTAGCTAAAATCATCCAAATAATAATAAAAAACAATAAATGAAATGAAAATATTTTATTTTATAAGGAATCCTGGAGCAGTAAACTGTGATTGGACGTGGGGGGGAAATGAGCTGGTTTTCATTTTCTGGGACCTGGCAACCCTAACTATGTCTTTAATTTTCTGAGGCTCCTTCACTGACCTCAATAAAAGAAAACTCTTTGGACAAATCCCAATCCAGGCACAGTCATCTTATCTGAGCCCTCTTGCCCACTTAATTAATGTCCAAATGAGTTCATTAACCCTCGCTGACCTTATGTTTCTGCCCTTGTTACCATTCAATTACGTTTGTCATCATCTTCCGCACCTTGACTTCCATAGCCAGCATCTAGGGCCGAACTATCCCATGAGTCCATGGCTGAATCCAGACTGGGCGGTGTGGTCAGGCGATGAAGTTCAGAGTATTTCCCTCTCCTGAGAGAATCAGAGCGATCGTCTTCCATGTCGCTCACGCACGAAGCCGTCCTGGACGGGCTGCCCCTGTCCGACCCCAAAAGTGCTGGAAAAGACAGATGTGGGTCAGGAGGACAAGCACTGATGCATTATTCATGAAGATGCTTTTCCTAGTGGATTGTATGTCGGAAATGTTTGCATGCACTTCCCCAGAACACACACACACAGGTCTTAATTCTGACACTTACGTTCGGATCGCTTTTTGATCTTGAGTGTAACCGTGTCTCCGGCGGTCTGCAGAAGGTGGATGGCCTCGCTCAGAGGTTTTCCCTTGAGACTCATGTTATTGATGGCCAAAACACGGTCACCAATATGAAGAGCACCAGTCCTTTACACATAAAATCTCATGTGAAAGTCAGGTAACACTAACTGCATTGCAGTTCCCACACTGCCCACCAGATATCACATGTGAGCCTGCTGCTCAAGATCTCAGATGACGTGTGTTATTATGAAACATGCGGGTTTGAGTGTGTATTGTTCATGTACTGCTGCATGAAACACTAGATGAGGTGTTGAGTGTTTGTGTGCACCTGTGCGCGAGGCCGTTGCGGGTCAGGCTGGAGATCAGGATGGGATTGAAGGGCTCTTCAGTGCCTGAAATGGTGATTCCAAGAGGACCTCCATGTCTCTTGAGCTCTACTGTGAATATGACCGAACCAGACGACTCTAATTCATCTGCAATAAACAATACACAAACATACTCAGGTTAAAGTGAGGTAAAATAAACAATGCAAAGGACCTTTTAACTGATTTTTTAAAAATGTTTATTAACGGTGTTATTTTATATTATTTTAATAATTAGAGTTTATTTATTAGATTTTAATTTTATATTTTCAGTTTTTCATTTTTTTTTATTTAGCTTTATTTTAAGTTTTAGTAGTAGTACTTCAACTTAAAATTTGGAATGTTGCCTTGGCAATGAACTGAAAATAAGTTTAAGTTAAAGTTTTTCATATTTATACATAATATTTATTTTTTGTTTCAGATTCATTTGAATTTACAAAAAAAAAAGAAAAAAAAAAGAACAACAACACTATTGTATTAATGCATATTGTTTTTATACGTTGAGACCCCCCCCTCCCAACAACAAAATTTAATTATAAATGCATGTGCATTTTTTAAAATTTGTTTTTAATTCAATTGAAACAATTTTGTAATGTATATTGATCATTTCTATCTATCTATCCATCCATCCATCCATCCATCCATCTATCCATCGTATAGATATTTAAAGTTATTCAAAAAATACAGTGAATAAGTCACAATATAATTTAATATAACCTCTTACAGTGGCCATCTACATTACATTTAATTAAAAAAAAATTTTAAACGTAACTTTAATTCTCCAGAACTTGATTACTCATTTCAGTCTTTGAATACTTGACTACAAAATTACTCAAATACAAAATTATTCCCAGTACAAATGAGAATCCGAAATTTCTTAAAGACACAAAAAACACACTCACCCAGGTTGTCTTCGTCTTTCTGAATCCGCAGTTTGACCATCCCCTCGGCCTGCTGGAGGACCATCATGGCCTCTTCCATCCCACAGTTATCCAGCCGAACATTATCAATGGCCAGCAGACGATCACCTGGCTCCAGGGTTCCTATTCTATTACAAAAGGCCATTTCACATCAATATCTATCAGTTTTTTGTGTCAAAGAAGGTTTATCAAATGAATTGGTTCCATGCATTGTATTGATGGTTTACCTGTGTGCAATACTACCTCTCTGTATCTCAGAGATAATCAAAGGTTTTCCTGGCTTCTTGCTGGCTGCAAATCAGAATTTATTTGTAGTAAATTATTTTTTAATTTTGCATTATTGCAACTCAATTTAATGCAATTACCACCTCAAATTTGATATCATATGGAGTTTGTTAAATACTGGGTGCATTCAATTAAATAAAATGTAGATCATATTTATAGCTACATTTGATCTGTAAACTATTCTAGGTCAACAGTGCCCCCCTTTGGTCATCACTCACCACTGATTGTAATGCCCAGCTCCACTCCACGTCTCTTGGGCAATTTAACCTGAAATGTGCCACTGCTGGGGATGACTGATTCTGTGAGATACATATACATAATAAATTTGTGATTGTGTGTTCAGATCACATTTAAAATCAACTTGAATCACTGAGCTTTGACTGAAATGACATTTTGTACCTGCTACATCAAACTCCACCTCCAGTGTGACCTTATTGGCCAGCGCTGCATCTCGGAGCAGCTGATTGGCCTCTTCCAGTGTTCCATCCTCAGTGGGAATTCCATTAATAGAAAGAATTCTGTCTCCAACTTGTAACACCCCACACCTGGAACACAAATATACACGGCACACATTCAAATAAACACAGACACATTCACACGCACATACAGTAACAATACAAGACAACAGAAGACAAAGAATATATTTTTACTGATTGTCACCTGCACTACGGTTTAAAAGGTTCGTTTTGATGAAAGCTTTATTTTCGACTTTAATCTCGTAATTCTCGTAATTCTTTTGTCAATGTTGCAGAATTGAAAAAAATAGGTCATTTGCAACTTTTTCCCCTCACAATTCAGACTTTTTCTAGCAATTCTAGCCTTTTTTTAAAGATCTAAACTCAGATTTTCAATTTGTGTTTCTGCCATAGAATAGAAAGTTGAGGTAATTGCGAGAAAAAGTCAGAATTGTGAGGAAAAAGTTGCAAATGACCTATTTTTTCAATTCTGTAAAACAAGGATAAGACACTATTCAATTATTAAAATATTTGATGATAATAATAATGATAATATATAAAGATGACGATAACAGAATAATAGATAATCATCATCATCATCATCATAATCATAATAAATTTAAAAAGAAAATGTATTCTGTGGAGGAAAAAAAATATTTTATGCTCAACAAGTCTATATTTATTTGATCAAAACACAGTAAAAACAGTAATATTGTGACATATGATAAAAATTTAGAGCAACATTTATATTGTAATTCACTTTAAAATTTAATTTATTCCTGTGATACAAAACTGAATTGTCAGCAGCCACTACTATTTCTACTATTATCAATGTTGAAAACCGTTGTACTGCTTCATATTTTTGTGAAAACAATGATTTATTTTTTTTGGATTCTTCGATGAACAGAAAGTTATTTAAAATCTAAACACCCATTGCTTGATATTGCATTGAACAGATTCAAAATATATCTGGTTGCTGGTTTGTATTTTGATAAATGCTTCAGGTTTGCAAACCTGGTACTGAGACGTCAACAGAATAATAGCAACTGCGCAGTTACGTCTACAGTCCTGAAGCAAGCTGTCACGGGTGATCTTTGTACTGGGTCAGATCAGCATCTCAGCTTTCTCTCATGCTGTAAGGCTCGCGTGTGTGTGTGTGTGTGTGTGTGTGTGTGTACGTACATGTTCGTACATCTTTCCACAGGCTCTAAATGTACAAGACAATGGCTTCAGCATGCATCACGTCTACAGTTTGACAGCTCGGAGCAGCGGCGTCCTCTCACCTTTCAGCAGGTGTGTCAGGCTCTATAAAGCGAACACAGGCAGGCGCTGACAGCGGTTCAGTAGCAAACACTCCCCCCTGTAACTGCAGGCCGAATCCAGTAAGAGGATCTCCCCTCAGAACCACCTCACTGGTCTCTATATGCACCACCTGACCTCCGGCGCCCACCGTACTAGAAGCCAGAGACACTGAGAGAGGGAAAATAAATAAATAAATCATACAGTAATGCAAACTGAACCTTAAAACTCTTAATTGTTGTTTCTTAAGTTCTGCAACAACACTATTCAATCATTAAAATATTCAATAAATAAATGATGGCAGATAAACATTAATAAATAAGCAATTCTTCCAAGTAATATAGTTTTTTAGCATGACTAGCAACTGGGGGTGTTAATATATAAAGTATATATCATTGAGCATTTTTAACTATTTTACAAATTATTATTTAATAATATTAATTATTTAATAATTAATATTATTTTTAAATTCTACTACTATTATTTTTCTTTTTACATTCTAATATTATTTTTAAATTCTACTACTATTATTTTTCTTTTTAAATTCTGCACCATTTAATAAATTAATTAATTAATTAATAAATTAATTAATTAAAAAAAAAGAAATAAACGATTCTTCTCCCCCAAGTAATATACTTTAATAGCAGTGTTATGATGAGAGGCAAATCTACATGTGTGTAAATGCGCTCACAGGAGCTCTTGTGGTCTCTTCTTCTTTGTCTCCTCTTGGTGACGGTGCAGCGAGGGCTGGACGGGTAGGAGGGCAGGGTGCTGCTGGGATAGGTGTTGGGGTACGTCGACTGGGTGCCACAGTTGTAACTGTGAAAGCCTGATGTGTTTGCAGAGATGCCAGACGTCACAGCTGGAGGAGAGAGAAGATTTGAGATTGACAATGCTGAAATCACCATATGTAATTGATGTGTGACTATACTGGAATGGAATACTAGCATACCGTTAGGTTGCAATATGAGTGACAGTCAGTTTATTTAGCAATATATATTTTTAACCCTTTTGTAAATGACTGTAAAACTGCTTTGTAAAACAACATGGATTGTAAAAAGTGGAATACAAATACCGGTAAATGTTGCTTGACTTTCTTTTGGAAAATGTTGAAATAAAATGAAAAATAAAAGTAAAGAAAAAAAGAAAGAACAACAGACAAAAATAAGTAAATGAAAATGAAAATAAAACGAACTAAATTAAAATCTAAATAAAGTAAATAAAATACATAAAATAAATAAAAAGACAAATTAAAAAGGAATATAAGCAAATAAAAGTTAATTAAGTTAAAAAATAAAAATAATAAAATAAGTAAAAAATAAATGCAAATGAAAATGAAAATAAAAACAAAAATAAATAATTAAAAATAAATAAAAAGTGAATACATAAAATGAAAAACAAAAATACTAAAATTAATAAAGAAATATAAATGCATTAAAAAAAATGAATGAATGAAGCTTCCAGGTTATCTGCCACATATTGCATTGTGGGAGCGCTCATTTTGGCAAATGTAATACACAATTCATACAGAAAACTTGCATAATATTGTATACTTAATAATTATATAAGTACGAGTAGTATATTAGTGTGCCTTTATGAACGTACAAAAAAAAGTCAGCCTCTCCTTTAAAAATAGTTTACATATAAAAATCTGGTTTATAATTGAATGTACAGGACATTATGAAGACACTCACATCGGTGTGAGGGTGTAGGGGTGGTGTGACTCCAGGCCGAGGGTGTTTTTTGGAAAGGTGGAGGAGCGCAGGTGTAGTTCTCACTAGAGTCCCACTGACGCTGACTACTCCTCTGGACACGTACTGCAGGGAAAACACACAAAATGGGTGGTAAATGGGTTATTTCTGCTGAAAACAAGCTTATGTTACTGCACTCAGGCTGATATACGCCTGCAGAAAGATCTGACTGGACTGATCCACACTGCTTCACTGATCATTGACATTCATCAGAGATGCTGCTCATAGGCATGCGTTCCACACAGCACATTTATTCCCTCCATTCCCTTTGCTTTCTCTTACATTTCCGGGCCTGCTCTAGTAAGGCTGAAAGCAGTGGAAGAACCATCTTAAAACTCTCTCTTCGCTCACGATTAGAAACAAATGCTCTGCAAGACAGATAGAGGACATTGTTTTGGATTCTGACAGAAACGGATCCTTCTGACACTAAGCAGCTGTGTCACTAATGATGCTTAATTAGGCATGCATCGTGTCACGCTCGTTAGGAAGTGCCACGCCCATCAGACCAGCTGTTTAGACGGAGAGAAATCTGCACTTCAAAGAGATCCTCTTCCTTGCTTTTCTTTGTATTACTCTGCTGTCGTATATTCAATGATTTTTCTTCTCAATGCTAAATACTAAGCTGACAAAAAAGATGGCAAACTGAAAAAAGTCATTTTTTAAGAGGCACTGGAAAAACGTTTCAACCAGCCAAACCTAACCTGTTTGTTTGGCTGAACATTGCACATTTTGGCAAATATAGTGAATCATACAGGTATTCATACAGTTTTTAATTCCACAATAAAATAAAATAAAATACAATAAATTAATGTGTAAAAATGTCTTAACTCTTGGAAGTCTGATGAATCATAAAATAGTTACATAGTAGGTCATACAGGATTCAGAAAATTAGAAAATGCATAAAAACATACCCAAAATATCACGGAATGTGTATTTTCACTGAAAGATGTGTCAACAGTGTTGGTAATCTTAATTAAAACTATTCAAAATCATTTTGTTAATTCAAATACATTTATTTTTAAATAGATATTCAATTAAATATTAAGAACTTGAAAAATGTAGCCTAGAAATATTGTTTTTGTAACTGAAATGAAAATGACTAAATTTACTAAAAATAAAGTAACGCTAAATAGAAATATTTAAAATAACTAAAATGACAAAAGCACAAAAAATGACTGAAATTAAAAGGAGAACTGAAAATATAAACTTAAGATCATTCAAAATATTATTAAATACTAAACTAGCATTCAAATAATACTAAAACAATAGGCTGGAGTAACAACACACTACCATAATACACATGCTATATCTGCAGTATGCCGCATGCATACTGAATTTTCTGTATGCTTGGACTATGGAGATGATGTACTGTATGTGTCAAAATGTGTTGACACACTAAGAAGAAAAATGCATCCCATGTTGCAATGCAAGCATGAACTTAACCTTTGTGAATAAACCAGAGGAAATCTGTTTCCTGGCTCGTTATTAGATCAGATGCCCAGGAGATCAGATATTTTTTATTTAAAATATTAAAAATCCAAAAATCCACCTGCTGATTTAAACATGCAAAGCAGTGAAGGGTCATGTGACACTGAAGACTGAAATATAACGGCTGCTGAAAATTCATCTTTGCATCACAGGAATGAATCGCATTTTAAAATACATTCAAATAGGAAACGGTTACTTTAAATTATAAAAATATTTCACTGTTTCTACTGTATTTTTAGTCAAATAAATGCAGCCTTGGTGAGCATAGCAGACATCTTTCTGTCCATTCCTCAGTTTTGCAGTGTATAATCTGTGTGCATGAAAAATGACTCCACATATGAGATTATTCTCTGACAGATGAGCTGCCCGGTGAGCTCAAGCTTGAGCTAAAGAGGATGCAGGTGTTCAAATCACTTTATAACTTCTGTGCGCCTGTTCATATCGCATTTCTAGAAAATCCAATGATACAGTCAGAATGCGGTTTTCTAGTAACATAGTAAAGCCAGAGTGAAGGCTCTGAGCTCATGGTTAGTATTGGTGTTGGGGGGTGTGTGTGTGTGTGTGTGTGTGTGTGTGTGTGGACTCATGTCTGTAGGGTAGGGGAAGTCTTGCCTGCAGTGCTCTGCATATTAAGAATGACTCATGATACTTGTAAGAAAGTGGCCCAAAGCTGGACGCTGACAACCACTACAAACCGTCACTGGCATGAATAAAGGTCAAAGAGAGAAGAGAAGGAGAGAGGAAGATGGGACAAGGAAATAATCCAGTAAGGATGCAAGTGTAAAGCAGCAGCTGTGAATTGAAGTCATATAGTAAATATGGAGCATAAACACAAATAGCATATTAATTAAAAATAGAGATTTGATGCTTTTTGTACTAATGCTGGTGGACGGGAAATCAGCCTGGATAAATGCATTAGCGCACTGCTTACTGCGCAGTATACAATGAATACAGCCTACTACTTTTACAGTATAAGAATAGTATACAAAACCAAACATTTCTAACTGTATGCTACTTTTTTCTCCATATGAACTCACTATGATGAGTTTAGCAATATAAATACATAAATAACATGAAATAGTATGACAAAAAAAGCTGTAGTATGCTACATTTTTAATTCAGAAAGAGGTGTCCAGACAAATATATAAATAAAATGTGTGGGGGGGAATCAAACTGTAGTATGCCATGTTATTTTAATTGAGCAACAGGAGCCCAGATTGACTGATTAATTGACTAAATAAATAGATACATTTTAAATAGTACAGAAAAATGGTACAGAAAAAACAACCCTGAAACTATAGTATGCTACATTTTTACATGTTCAGAAAGTGTTGTCCCGATTTTAATAAATACAAAAATAAATAGCAGCCTATGTGAAATGGCATAGCAAAAAACACACTGTTGTATGGTACTTTTTTAATTCAGTAAGTGGTCTCCAGATATAATAATTAACTAAATAAAAATCAAAAAAGTTATTTTGCATTTTTATTATTTTGCAAAGTTAATATTAACTAAAAAATTAATAGTTCCACTTTTTTCCACATTTTTCACCCTGGAAATTGTCAAGCCATGCATATTGCATTGTGCGATACAATATTCCATGCAATAAGCGCTTGTATATTGCACATTTTGGCAAAATGTAGTATCTAGAATGTAGTCATCTGGATATTTAAACAGAAAATGTGCGCATTATTAATTTTCATAGTATGTCTAGTCTGCACAGAAACAGCATGTTAAGAGTAGGGTAGTACGCTATTGCAAACATAGTCAAAGAAAGTTGCTTGTGAATAAAATCTACAAGACATGTCTAGATTATTTAAAGCTGAGCTGTATGTGTCTGCAGACCTGTGTCATGTGAGCAGTGTTGAGAGGGCAGGATCTCTAGTTTGGTGAGCTCTGAGGAGCTGGACAGGAGCTGCTGAGCCTCCATCAGAGAGCAGTGCTCTGTGCTCATGCCATCTATGGCCAAGAGAATATCTCCCACATGCAAAGCACCACATCTGAGGAAAAGAGGGAAAGACAGCAAGAGAGTGACAGAGAATGGTGGTAGCAAGGTAAGAAAGTCAAGAAACGGAGTGAAAACAGTCACATCAGATGGGAAAGTGTAAGGTAAAAAAGAGACGGCGAGAGAAGAGGATTGCTGAGTATGTTTATTTAAAAAGAATCATGTAAGAATACTTACCGTTTCATGCTAATTACATAAAATAGTCTAGTTTTTATTGCGTGTGGATCTAACACTAACTGTGAGGAGTGTAATCTGCAAACACAAGGTAATGTAAACAAAAATAAAATAAAGTTTTGTCATGCCTAGAGAGCAGGGGAATGATGGGAGGTATGATGCATATATCATTTTTTTTCTTTGTTTATTTAATAAGAACATTAATGAACATTAAAAAATCAGGATAAAATAAAAAGCATGAAATACAAATTTGTGCAATATCAAGTAAATATAAAAATTTATATAATTTAATGTTAGCTAATTTATTTAGACAATATTTATTTAAAATGACAAAAATTCTGATAATAATAATAATTCAAAAAATATTTGACAATAAGATGTGCATTATCGATTTAGCCGACAGTATATTTTGAAACCAACAAGCTGCTGATAATCGTTCAAATATCAACCAACTGTCCAAAACTAACAGAATGATCTGCTTTGTTGATAAATCGAACTATCACTCGTGTAAAATGAATGTGTTGCATCAGGTAAATAATTATTTATAATTAAATTAATGCCTATGCTTTCGTACTTTTGCAATTGATTAATGTATTTGTGCATGTGATTCTTTTCATGTCTGTTTGGCTCTAAATTTGTGCTCACCTGTCTGCAACACTAGCAGGCTTGATTTTCTGGATTGTAATGACCTGTTTGTTCCTGTAGAGAGAGGTGGTGAGACTGAGTCCCAGTACTGAACCTGCGGAGCGAGCGATGTCCACCTGCAGCGGCCCAGACGACTTCTGGACTGAATCTGACATAAAACCAAACAGGAACCAGAGAGAAACAGAAAGATGAAGGGATTTTTTAAAATTAGATATGTACAAAAACAAGACTTTAGGAGGAAAGGAAATCCAGAGAAAATGTCCCGTAACAACTTCCAGTTTCAATAGCACAAATTTCCATTCGAAAGTTTGGGGTCTGTAAAGCTTTTTTTGATGTTTTTGAAAATAATCTTTTATGCTCACCAAGGCTTCATTTATTTGTTCAGAAATGCACTAAAACAGAAATGCTGTCAAACATTACTTCAATTTAAAATAACTGTTAAATTGGCTAAATTTTCAGCATCATTATTCCAGTCTTTAGAGATCTTTCAAATATGCTAATTTGCTGCTCATGAAACATTTCTTATTTTATTATCAGTGTTGAAAACAGTTTAATATTTTGTGTGTGAACCGTGATACATGTCATTTCTGGATTTTTTGACGAACAGAACAGCAATTATCTGAAATAGAATTTTTGTAACTATCAATTTAATGAATTTCTTTCAAAACAAACAAACAAACAAACAAAAAAGCTTATGAACAGTAGAATAGAAAAACATTTGATAGGGTCTCCTATAATCTGAGCTTTAAATGTAATGTGCACAGCAGCTCCAATTATTTGCTCTTTGAAAAAAGATTGCGTTCATATTAAGATCCAGCCCAGTTTGTGACATCTGTTGAGATCTCTTCTACAAAAAAAAAAATCACATTGGGTCTTTTTGAGAAGCAGGAAGCTTTAATCTCATTGCCGTGCATGAGAAAAGAGAGCGATCTCATTGGTGCTTTGTCTTTCCTATGGGAATCTAGAGGGAAGTGGAATGTGTTTCTACTCTAATTGAGGCCACATGAGAGTATCTGTGCATACAAGCAAACTCGAGCGTGTGTGTCTGCGTGCACGTGCGCATCTGTGTGCCTGCTCACCCATGACCACGATGTCGTACTCGATGAGGAAGAAAGCCTCCTGGCTGCTCTGCATGATCAGGGTCAGAGCGTCAGCATGTTTCTGTCTGTTCACAGCAACACCGTTCACGCTCAACACACGGTCGCCCGCTCGCAGGGTTCCCTCTCTGACAGACGGAAAAACACGGAGAGACGTACGGAAACATAAAAAGACAGCAGTTGAGATGAGAGGTGAATGCAGACGTGAATGCTAAAATAAAACAGCCCCAACAGGATTTCAGGATTTTTTATGATCAACATGAGTGATTTTCTGGAGGTAATTTCCGGCATTTCTTGGAAATTGATTTATTTTTATAATGTGTATGCAACTAAAAAGCTTATCAAATTCTGACAATCTTTGAACAAGAACAAACAACAGAACAAAGATGAATGAACGAAAGAGTGCTGTAAATTGTCTATGTAGGTTGAATATTCTGGTACAGAACACTCGCCCTCAGGCCATCCAAGATGAAGATGTTGTTTGTTTCTTCATGGGAACAGATTTAGAGAAATTTAGCATTACATCACTTGCTCACCAGTAGATCCTCTGCAGTGAATGGGTGCCGTTAGAATGAGAGTCCAAACAGCTGATAAAAACATCACAATAATCCACACCACTCCAGTCCATCAATTAACATCTAGTGAAGTGAAATTCAGTGTATTTGTAACAAATACATCATTACACACAACAAACAAATAAAATCATTAAGACATTTAAACCATCTTGCACACTAGGTTAACTGTCCATAATAATTCTTCCTCCAAGTTCATCTCCTGCGTCTCACATCAAATTCCAACAACATATTTGTTTAAAACTACTTTGGACTGTAAATAGTGCTTGATCTGTGCATATTTCTCTCCTGATTCAGAGAAGATGACCTTTTCGCTGGAGAAAGCAAAGGATAGAAGACTCGTATTTTAGTTGATGTTAAAATGTCTTAATCATGGACTTGATTATTACAGACACTTCACAGGACATTAATTGATGGACTGGAGTGGTGTGGATTACTTGTGGATTATTGTGATGTTTTTATCAGCTGTTTGGTCTCTCATTCTGACGGCACCCATTCACTGCAGAGGATCCATTGGTGAGCAAGTGATACAATGCCACATTTCTCCAAATCTGTTCCCGAGAAGAAACAAACTCATCTATATTTTGGATGGCCTGAGGGTGAGTCAGTTTTCAGCAAATTTTCATATTTGGCTGAACTGTTCCTTTAAGGATGGCCTTGGATAGCCTGAGGAAGCTAATCAGCTAATTTTCCTTTTTGCATGACCTATTCCTTAATAACTCTCTTTAACATCAAGCATGTCACACTTTTTATTTTCTCATTCATGGATATATCTTTATAAGACTAACGTGTCGATAACTTTTTTAGAACCACACAATTATTTTAAATAGTGAATTATGCAGTAACACAAACATGTGACATTTTGCTGAATTGTGAAAAACTGTACTGATATAGGTGTTGTTTTGCATAAACAGTACACATTGTGGAAGTGTAGATACTATGCTAATCTAATTCACATTAAAGCAAGAAGTTGAAACAGGAACCGTTCATATGCATGTGTTTCGCCTGCTCGTGTGTGTGTGTGTGTGCGTGCACTTCAGGCTGCGTTCTACCCTTCTCACTCATTTTAATGTCATCAGCCTATGCTTCAGTTAACATGTATGCCTCCAGAACCAGCTTGCAGGGTTCAACGATCACACACACAACATACAGAATGTTCTCATAATCTAGACCAAATATATAACATCTCATACACAGATACAAAAAAAGCCTCTATTACGGAAATATAAACTCAAATTACCTACCGAATGCATGCAGACGGCACTGATGTGACACACACACACAGTCAAGAGCGTCTCGATGATTCAGACATTCTGCTAATTAATAAACAGAGATGTTCTAAAGGGCCTCATGTCTCTCTCACACACACACACACACACACACACACACACACCCCAATGATTTGAGTCATCGTGGTCTCACCTGTCTGCGGGTCCGCCAGGCCTGACGTAGGTCACTACTAGAGGTCGAGCCTTATGCCAGTCCTCATGAAAGCCCCCTGAAAGCATGTGAAACACACACCTGACATGCCAACTCGACTGCCTTTAGTCATAAAATGCAGCTGAACACACGAACACACGCACACCTGCTGACCTTGAGAGTAACATCACACAAATGCTTTAAAATACATTTTTTCTTTTCCCTCAGTTTGTAGAATATGCACAGTGCTTAAGTTGTATTGAAAGTATTCCCAAACTAGATCATTTTTAATCTAAAATATTTTCTTTAAGTATCCCATGAGATTTTAAGTTAATATTTCAATAATTTTACAACACATTTACATGCTCACGGGGTTTTCTGATCACATGCAGGTAAATAAATAAAATATTTAAAATTTAGATGTTTTTATTTAAAAATTATTTATTTTACTTTGACATTTTTATGATTCAATTAATTATTAGCACAACCCCCATGCAGTTCCCTCACAAGCCTGGTTTGGGAAACACTGTTGTAATGAACCTAGAATATATTCTATGTTATATAATTTTATAAACAGCTAGTTTGATTTCAAACCATTATTGATGTATTTTTCCTCAGTTTTAGGGTCATAACCTCATTTCAAGTTAAAAACACATGCGATATTCATGTAAAGACATTTTAAAGTGTCCGATGGTGGTTTGGTACCTCTCAGAACGAAGCCAAAGCTGTTCCCTTCTTTTTCCAAGCACACTTCGATAGTTTTAGAGATGACGCTGCAGGGATTGCTGGGAGCTAAACACGCAGAGAACAGCTTGTGTTAATGTCACAGGAGGACGAGATACAGAGCTACAGACTTTAACAAGACCAAAAACACTGATGCCATGTATTTGTCACATATTACCTGAGAACTCTGATGAAAAGACTTTAAGAATCTTACATTCTTAATTCTGTTGCAGGACTACTGTACTGTGATCAGCATTGTCAGGTGCTTTGATATACACTATGGTACTGAATGATTTTTTGGGGTCAGTAAGACTTAAAAAAAAAAAATACTAATAATTAATAATAATTATTATTATTATTAAATTATAATATTAATAATAATTAAAAATTAAGAATATTCAGCAAGGACACATTAAAATGATCAGAAGTGTCAATAAAGACATTTATAATGTTACAAAATATTTTATTAAACATTTATAATAATAAATTCTGACCAGAAAGTCAGCATATTAGAATGATTTCTGAAGGATCATGTGACACTGGAGTAATGATGCTGAATTTTATAATAGACATGATTTTATAATAGACATTATAGTGCACTATCCAAACTTAAATTTTTATAATTCATGAATGAAAATATTTTGTAACATGATTTTGATGTACCATTTCCATGGTAATGCAATGTCTGATTTTAAAATGGGTTTCAAAGGATGAATTTTGAGATTTTAAGTTTTCAGTTGATATATATAATTTCTTATGATTTCTAATATATGATAGAGAAAAAGGCAACTAAGAAGACTTTCTGTGACAAAGGTCAGAACTCCTGTTATGATATAGATTTTTCAGGTCCACTCTTGTCATAAATTAATCCTTTACTTTTCCTACATAATTTTTAAACAAAAAAAGTGGTAAAATACCTATTTAGGAGTCTTAGACCTTTCCAACAATATATAGTTTGTCATGATTAGATTAGTATTTTTTTTAAAATAGTGAAGTAAACGTAGGCGTCCCACAGGGGGGACGGTGACAGTTAAGAGGTTGAAATTGTAATAACATTTTGCATTTTAACCGTTTTTACTGTATTTTTGATCAAATAAATGCATCTTCAGTGAGAATAAGAGACTTGTTTCAAAAACAAAATTTTAAAATCTTCCCAGGCCAAACATTTATTCCACAGGAGACTGGAGTGAATGTGAGCATGAATGTATTTGTGTCCGTACCGAATGGCGGCAGCTCGTACTCCACCTCCAGCACCACACGCTCACCGATGTTCTTCAGCATGCTGATGATCTCATCATGTCTGAGTTTGAACAAGTTTATCCCGTTCACTGATTTTATGTAGTCCCCGACATTGAGCTGGTCACTCCTGCCACACAGATGCATATGGAAAATGAAACAATGCAGTGATACATTTCGGTAACATGCATAGTGGATTCTTAAGGTCCTGATTAATATGTTTGGTCAACAAGTGTACAGAAAGAGGTGTTTTATGAACGTGTGTTTGTTTCCTAAACCATATTTTTCCTTTAAATAACAAGAAATCTTCAGTAACAGTAGAGCATGGCACTAGAAATGCCAAGGTCATGGGTTCAGTTCCCAGGGAACGCAAGAGCTAAAAAAAAAAATCATACCTTAAATACAATAGAAGTTGCTTTGGATAAAGCATCTGCTAAATATATAAATGTAACAGTAGATATGATTCATACAGGCCCCTATTTACCTTTTACAACAGTGGGCTCAAACTCAATTCCTGGAGGGCCACAGCTCTGCAGAGTTTAGCTCCAACCAGCTCCAAATCACACCTGCTTGGAAGTTTCTAGTGATCCCGAAGAGCTTGATTAGCTGGATCAGGTGTGTTTGATTAGGGTTGGAGCTAAACTGTGCAGAGCTGTGGCCCTCCAGGAATTGAGTTTGAGACCAAAGTTTTATAAGTACATTAAACAGGCCACGTTTACAGCATGCGACCTACATTTATTCCCTTTAATTCTAATGCAAATGAATGCTGTTCTTTTGAACTTTCTATTCATCGAAGAATCCTGCAAAAATGTATCATGGCTTCCACGTAAATATTAAACACCACAACTGTTTTCAAGATTAATAATAATAATAAGAAATGTTTTCTGAGCAGCAAATCAGCATATTAGAATGATTTCAGAAGACTGGAGTAATGATGCTGAAAATTCAGCTTTGTATCACAGGAATAAATGACATTTTAAAACATATTCAAATAGAAAACAGTTACTTAAAATTGTAATAATATTTCACAATATTACTGTACATTTGAACAAATAAATGAATCTTTCAAAAACTTTTTTTTTTTTTAGATCTTACCTACCACAAAACTGAACTGTAATGTATGAAAATCTATGATTGGTAATGACCTAAATCCTAAGAACAAGATTACTTCCATATAATATGGCCAGTGTTGGCACGTAATGCGAGTTACGTACACAGATTACTTTTTTCAAGTAACTAGTAAAGTAACGCATTACTTTTTTAATTTACAAGAAAATATCTGAGTTACTTTTTTAAAAAAAAGTAATGCCAGTTACTTTGTTTTTCCATTTATTGACTGACAAGTCTCCTATCCCCCTATTGGGAGAAATCGGAAGCACAGAGGCATTGTATGATAACGTTACTGTAGTTCTAGACTAAATGTGCATGTGCATTAATTCATCTCAATGGCAAAAAAACAGATTCAGTATTCATCAAAATAAATTAAAACAGTGAAATGCAAACTCAGAATATGCAATAATTAAATATGTTAAATAACACAAATGTACCTAATCTCATTTTATTAACCAATGTCTGTGCTGCTGACCTTTGATGATCCAGTTCAACCATACTAATAAGCAAAAATGACTTTAGATAAACTAACTATTGTGCTTCATTGTTTTTTAGTGTTGAAGAGTGTTGAACTTTCTTCTCCTGCGTTCTACAGTACAAGACGTTAATTTACTTTTCCTTCAGCCTGAGGTTTATTCATTACATTTTTTGGTGTGAAAGGGCTTTTACATTTGCTATAAATAGAACTTTTTATATTAAAAACAAACAAACAAGCCCTGCTCATATTTAAAAAGTAACGCAAAAGTAACGTAACACATTACTTTCCATAAAAAGTAACTAAGTAACGTAATTAGTTACTTTTTTAGGGATTAACGCAATATTGTAATGCATTACTTTTAAAAGTAACTTTCCCCATCACTGAATATGGCTACACTGATATGAAGATTGCACAATCATCAACATAATGCATCTGCTGCAGAAAGGTGTGTGTTTGTGTTGTGCAGTAGGTACATGCGGTGTGTGAGTGTATACATGTGTGATGTTAGCAGAGCTGACTCCTCATGTACTGTTGTAGAAGCTAATTTAAGCCGCTGCTGTCACCCAGCGCTAGGATTTTGCCTGTAAGCATCGCATTAACTTAGACAACGGCACACGCTTGGAACCGACACAATGACAACACACAAAAGTAGTTAATTTATACATGAGCACACAACCAAAGGCAAAAAGAAAACCCAAACACATCATTTTGTGATTCTGCATAATTATGCTGTGGAGTTAAACAGCATTAACACGCATAATAATTACAAACTAGCACATCTGCACTAGAGCTTCAGAAACTGAAAAAAACATTAGCTGTGAACTTAAATGCAAGGTCATAAGTTTAAATCACCTGGCTGCAAAACAAACGTTTGCAACTCTGCCTTCAGTAACATGCACATCAATCCTGCGGCTGCCTACAGGTCAGTGCAACCATTCAACTAAAATCTAAAATCACACAACCTCGTGTGTGTGTGTGTGTGTGTGTGTGTGTGTGTGTGTGTGTGACAGAGAGAGAGAGAAGTCACGTTAGGCCTGCGTCAGCCTGTCACACTAGAGGCTGATGTGATGGAGCAGCCCACATCCTGAGGTCACACACAGACACACACACACAGGAGCAGCCCAGATCCTGAGGTTAAAGAGCTGTGTGAGTAAACATGGTGCACCGCACACACTACACCAGTGCTATTTTAGCATCACTGAAATACTATTATAGTTTTTAATTTTAGTTTGTTTTTGACATTTTGTTACCATTTTTATTACCATATTTTCTGGAAAATAAGTTACACTAGTGTTATTTTAGTACTGATGAACTACTATTGGAGTTTTTATGAATATTTTTAATGTTTTTTATAGTTTTATATTTTTCATTTTCATTTTAGTTATTTCATTTTTGTCAGTCCATCAATTTCATTTTGTCATTTTTATTATCGATTTGTCTGAAAACCCCCACCAGGTCAGAATTGCATTGTCGGTGTATGATTACAATATACCATTATATTCAGAAATAAGGTAAAATACAGTAAAAGGAACACTTATACATTATATACACGTTACATTATAAACACTATAAACATGTGTTTTAAGTTCCTCTCATTGCATAACGAATCCTTTAAATTTACCGATTTTCAGAACAAAACAGGTATAAAAAAAAAATATAAGCATAAAACAGACATACTGTAAATTATATTGGCATTCATTAGAAATAACACTCATACACAAATTGTTTTAAAGTGAAACCATTAGCAAGTTGCAACAACAAATGTGCGCTTTTTTGTATCTTACTTTAAAATACATTTATTTTAACAAGTTTTAAGTTAAGTAACCATTTTTAATTCATTACTTTTTTTTGGTTATCATTAACTACAACAACCCTGCACTCAAAATACACTGTGTTAGCAACCCATTTTCCTTTGTGATGCATTTCTGGGTGAAACGGATATTTCAGTGGAAAATAATGGGCTGGATTTGATACACAGTAATCTAGTGGAAATTAATTGAATGGTGATAAATGTCATAATGCGGAGGAGGGTTTTGATGATATCAGTGGAAAAAGAATGTCCAGAGGTCGATTAGAGGTTATTTTCACGATCAGAGGTTGTGACCAAAGATTATTTTAATAGAAAGTACAAATAGAAACACGTTTACCTTACGTTTTCTGCTTCTCAAGATTTTCCTTCAGGGAAAATTAATCTAATAATGTCTCAAACTGTGTTCAGATTTACCAAAGTCTGCTCTATACTAGTTGTAGTTTTTAATTTATTTATAAAGCACCAATTAAAACAGCAAAAACTGACCAAAGTGTTCACTGTAAATGATTTTTGTAATTTGACCAGTATTTTACTGTAAACTGCAAAGGATTGTGGGAAATATACGGCCACTACTGTATTTCTAAATCCATTTACAATGTAAATTTACACTCATAACATCTGCAGCGGCGCGCTGCCGTTGTGGAGAGAGTATCACAACGCATGCACTTTCATCCACTTGATGTAAACAACGCATGTGCATGGTTACGTTAAACATAAAGACAGTATGAGGAGGAGAAGAACTGTTGTAAAGTTGTTGTTGTTTTCTTTACACATAAAAAGTATTCTTGTAGCTTCATATCAGTACGGTTGAACCACTGTGTCACGTGGACTATTTTACCGATGTCCTTTCTACATTTTTGAGCCTGGGAACATTTCAGTTGTGTTGTCTATGCAGGGCCAGAAAGTTCTCGGATTTCATCAAAAATATCTTAATTTGTGTTCCAAAGATAATCGAAGGTCTTTGGGGTTTGGAACAACATGAGGGTGAGTAATTAATGACAGAATTAAATTTTTGGGTGAACTAACCCCTTTAAACAGCAAAATGCAGCTGCTTCAGGTATCTTAAACTTACTGGAGCATTTAGAACGATTATATGAACAGATTGGTTAGCATTTAACACGGTCTGTGGCAAACTTTACTTAGTGTCAGGGCAACAAAATTCAATAAACAAGAAGTTAATATTAAGTGATTAAATCGTAGAGAAAATATTTTCTTTTTGCTCTATTCCATGAAAACTGTTCTAAACAAAGCCATGTTGTGCATCTCTGCACTCAGCAGTGTTTCATTACTGAATAAATTCACCTTTTTTGAACACCTTGAATCAGCGATTCACCGACCCATAACAGTTTCTTCCTGAATGAATGAATGAATAAATGAATGAATGAATGAATGAATAAGTAGTTTTGAACGAATTGACTGAATAAATGAAGACTCAGTCATTAAGGTAGTGGTTTGTTGCCATCTACTGGTAATTTTAGTATCATTTTTAAAAGTATCATTCTATTTTTTTTTTTTCATATTTCTGTTCTAAATTTTATATTTAAAACATTAATTTCATAATATTATTTATTAAATTTGTAAGTGCAAATTATAATTATTTATACTTAAAAAATTAATTAATTATACTAAAAAATTAAGCCACTTAGCCAATAAAATTTTTCAGCACAGCCTGTTTTATTTGAAGAGTATCCTGTGTATCTCTGGGCTAAACCCCAGATATCCACTCACTCTAGCACTGCCCCTGGAATCAAACCCATTAGTTTGGTATTCTAGCACTTTGCTCAACTGACTGAGAATACATTGTAAAAAATGGAGCTTTAATCATTTGAATGTGATGGATTATCAATGTGCCTTCCTTGTAGGTGCGTTCAGATGTAGTATGTAACATTTTTATTAATGTCAAAGTGCATACAGCACCAAGTTTGACAGTTGAGGCAAATTCTGTAAACACTGCTTTGAAAAAAAAATGCTACTTTATTTTTATTTTTTGTAAGGTCTGTTGTGCTTTTCAGTATGTGTATGTTTTGCCCAGGGGACTGTGGTGATGCCCTTTTCTCAGCTAGTGCATTCTGGAGGTCAAGATTTGTAATTTGAACTTTAAAAAAAAAAAAAAAAAAAAAAAAAACGTTCAACAATTAAAGAATATTATCAGAACTAATTCTCATGAGTTATTGTGATTTTTATGGGGTTGGGGTGGTAAAAATCATGGATTACAGTGCTGCAAGGCAATTGAATTGTTTTTTTACAGGTACAAAATGTTTAAACTAAATGAAAATAAACTCTACAGTACTGATACTGTAAATGACAATACGGCAAAATACTGTAAATGAAAATACAGTAATCATACTGTAACCATTTTTACAGTAACTTTCTGGCATCCAGCTGCCATTACAGGTGCATCTCAATAAATTAGAATGTCGTGGAAAAGTTCATTTATTTCATTAATTCAACTCAAATTGTGAAACTCGTGTATTAAATAAATTCAATGCACACAGACTGAAGTAGTTTAAGTCTTTGGTTCTTTTAATTGTGATGATTTTGGCTTGCATTTAACAAAAACCCACCAAATCTCAACAAATTAGAATATGGTGACATGCCAATCAGCTAATCAACTCAAAACACCTGCAAAGGTTTCCTGAGCCTTCAAAATGGTCTCTCAGTTTGGTTCACTAGGCTACACAATCATGAGGAAGACTGCTGATCTGACAGTTGTCCAAAAGACAATCATTGACACCCTTCACAAGGAGGGTAAGCCACAAACATTCATTGCCAAAGAAGCTGTCTGTTCACAGAGTGCTGTATCCAAGCATTTTAACAGTAAGTTAAGTGGAAGGAAAAAGTGTGGAAGGAAAAAGATGCACAACCAACCGAGAAAACCGCAGCCTTATGAGGATTGTCAAGCAAAATTGATTCAAGAATTTGGGTGAACTTCACAAGGAACGGACTGAGGCTGGGGTCAAGGCATCAAGAGCCACCACACACAGACGTGTCGAGGAATTTGGCTACAGTTGTATTCCTCTTGTTAAGCCACAGACAACGTCAGAGGCGTCTTACCTGGGCTAAGGAGAAGAAGAACTTGACTGTTGCCCAGTGGTCCAAAGTCCTCTTTTCAGATGAGAGCAAGTTTTGTGTTTCATTTGGAAACCAAGGTCCTAGAGTCTGGAGGAAGGGTGGAGAAGCTCATAGCCCAAGTTGATTGAAGTCCAGTGTTAAGTTTCCAGTCTGTGATGATTTGGGGTGCAATGTCATCTGCTGGTGTTGGTCCATTGTGTTTTTTGAAAACCAAAGTCACTGCACCCATTTACCAAGAAATTTTGGAGCACTTCATGCTTCCTTCTGCTGACCAGCTTTTTAAAGATGCTGATTTCATTTTCCAGCAGGATTTGGCACCTGCCCACACAAAAGTTGGTTAAATGACCATGGTGTTGGTGTGCTCGACTGGCCAGCAAACTCACCAGACCTGAACCCCATAGAGAATCTATGGGGTATCGTCAAGAGGAAAATGAGAAACAAGAGACCAAAAAATGCAGATGAGCTGAAGGCCACTGTCAAAGAAACCTGGGCTTCCACACCACCTCAGCAGTGCCACAAACTGATCACCTCCATACCACGCTGAATTGAGGCAGTAATTAAAGCAAAAGGAGCCCCTACCAAGTATTGAGTACATATACAGTAAATGAACATACTTTCCAGAAGGCTAACAATTCACTAAAAATGTTTTTTTTTTTATTGGTCTTATGAAGTATTCTAATTTGTTGAGATTTAGTTAAATGTGAGCCAAAATCATCACAACTAAAAGAACCAAAGACTTAAACTACTTCAGTCTGGGTGCATTGAATTTATTTAATACACAAGTTTCACAATTTGAGTTGAATTACTGAAATAAATTAACTTTTCCACGACATTCTAATTTATTGAGATGCACCTGTAAGTTACAGCAATCTCTACAGTGTTGTGCACTACGAAACAAGATAATACATAAAACCCCCACATACTGTAACACAAACATACAGAATATAACATCTAAGATCACCACATTTAAGCAATTTGATTTTTTGGAGAACCAAGACAAAGCTGATACCCCAATGAAGTATAACTGAGAATTCCATAAAGTCTTTTAAGCTGTAAAAAGAGCAACCTATGAGCAATGAAATATAGTACTGGCAGTTGAGTCACTGATCAGCATGCGTGTGTGTCTCGTCTGTTTCTCACCGGATCGCGAGACCTCCTGGTCTCAGGTTTGACACTCTCGGCTTGCCGTCCTTGTCACAACCTCCGGAGATCGTGAGGCCGAGACTGGTGCCCTCTTTTTTAATCAGTTCCACCGTCGTCACACCTCTCTGCTCATCTGTGCGTAAGCAAACACACACAATAACCACACAAGCTCCAGCACACGGACCTTCACAGCAGGTAACTCACCCGCCGGTCCCCGGGGAGCTTGTGTAGCTATGCATTGTGACATGGAAGTCAGATTCATTGAACCATTTCATGCACAGATGGTAGTACTGCAGTCTGGTAGTATGGCAGACATGTGTAATAAGTATATTTATATACATTATGGAAACAAACAAGTCATGTCCAAGTAATGTAAAAAAAACAAAAAAAATTTAAAAGTAATCTCTTCTGTTCACCAAGGCTGCATTTATTGATCAAAAATTCAGTGAAAATAGAAATATTGTGGAATATTATTATATGTTTCATCATCATTACTCCAGTCTTTAGTGCCACATGATCCTTCATAAATCATTCTAAAATGCTGATTTGCTGCTCAAAAAAACATTTCTTATTATCATCAATGTTGAAAACAGTTGTGCTGCTTAATATTTTTGTGGAAACCATAATACATTTTTACAGTTACAGTTTTACAATTAATAGAAAGTTCAAGAGAACAGCATTCATTTGAAACTTTTTTTTTTGTGATTTTTAGTGAAACTTTACTCTACTGTCACTTTTGATCAATTTAACATCCTTGCTGAATAAAGTTTGTATTTATTTATTTATTTTAAAAAGAAAACTCACTGTCCCCATAATTTTGAATGACAGTGTTGCATTATTGAACAAGAAGATATTTTGAATGTAGAATCTAATTGCTCAAATTGCAATTACAATTGCTCTCTTTGACATGTATTATTTGTAAAAATTTAATTTTTATTATAAAACAAAATGCACTATTTTATTTATATTTACTTTTATTTTCCACTCATAATGGTTATGAGAACACCATTAAGGAGAATATTCTTTTCAGTATGATCAAATGAAGACAAATCATGTGATACGCTTTTCTGATGCAGCGATTGCAATCTAAAGTATGTGCTCATTACTGCTGTTAAATCTCTACAGCCTCTGATGGTGAGTGTCAGTGTGGTAAATCACTAGAGACAAATGAACTGACATGATTCTTCACAAGCCCAACGGATAAAAAGAAAGGAACAGAGAGAGCGACTGAGGGTTTATAGCAGCGGTCCGAAGAAATCAAATAGCAGCATCATCACAGACGAACAGTCTCTTTACCTTAAGGTACAAGACACTGTATGTGTGCTGAGACTGGCAGAACTCCTTATAAAGAGACTCAGTATAGAGCAAAACACATCTGATGCAGCACAGCGGTGTCATGTGGAGCATTAAAGAAATCGTTCACCCAAAAATCAAAACTTGTTACAAATTTCTCAGGCCATTCAGGATGTAGCTGAGTTTGTTTCTTCATTAGAACAGATTTGGAGAATTTTTGCATTACACCACTTACTCACCAATGAATCCTCTGCAGTGAATGGGTGCCGTCAGATTGAGAGTCCAAACAGCTGATAAAAACATCACAATAATCCACACCACTCTGCAGAGGATCCATTGGTGAGCAATTAATGCAACATTTTTCCAAATCTGTTTCTATTAAGAAGCAAACTCATCTACATCTTGGATGGCCTGAGGGTTAGTAAATGTTCAGAAAAGGTTAATTTTTGGGTGAACGGCAGTTATCTGCAGGTTTCAGTTCTGTTGGATTACATGTCCACTTACCAGCTATGCTGCTCCTCTTGTTGAGGCCACTGCTGTCACTTGCAGCATCTTTGCTTCCCTTTGTGTATGGGACATCTTCTGAAACATGAAACGATAAAATAAATTATGATAATACTTTACAAAGGCAGTTTACAGGCTTGTACTGATTGCTTTTGATAACATTTAAAATTGAATTCAACCTCAAGTCAACAAGAAACAGCGTTCACAAGCCCTTTACTTTAATAATGACTTATTTGCGAATGAACCAGGGTATTCAACAAGAAAAAAATATATGTAAACATATGTAATTCTGGCATGCAACACACACTTTTTATGATACAACAGTAAAACATAACATAAACAAGTTAATAAATTTAATGTGATCAGTCATACATAAACTAAACAGTTAGGAAACAAGTAAGACTTCTGTAATGGTACTATTAAACAAATGTTTTAAATAGACAATAACTAGATTAATATATTTATCATTAATAAATTCAACTGGTTTCAATCTCATACATTTTAACTGATTAAATATCGGAACAACCAGGACTAGCCATATTTTACCCAGGTTTTAAGAAAATACATTTAATGTTAATTAAAATGAACAGATTCATGCTGATTCAAAGGAATTTGAATAAATGCATTTTGAAAATATGATTATTTAAATAAAGTCAAAAAATGCAAATAGGTAATAATAAATTATGCCATGATTTTTCTGAGTGCATAATCGTACCCATTTCATTTATGTATGACTGACAAATATGCATCACATTAAGTTTATTAGTTTATGGTAAAACGGTGTAATCCAAATGGATGGAAATGTTATATGCAATTTAAATACATAAATCTTAATTTTATACAACAGGAATTTATTCACTCAAAAAAAACAAACAAAAAAAAAAGATTAGGACTTAATTTAAGTCCTATCCTATTATTGTTATTGAATATTCGGTATAATTTGGAAAGACACTTTATGGAAGTATATGTTACAAATACAGTTTCACTTTAAGCAACTTTCCCGATATTACAACAGTCCCAATGGAGCAACGTACGAATGATGTTGAAAGCTCAAGGCTCGTCACTTGATGGTTTTGAACTTAACATCCTTTCAGTTTCCCATCCAGATCTTTAACCAGTAAGTTACACAACCTGCATGTCTGATAATATATGCCTCAGTTGTTCTCTTCATTGTTTGTTAACCCTAGAAATTTGAACTATTCATTCCGTTCAAAGGTTTGGGGTTGGTAAGACTTTTTAATATTTTGAAAGAAATCTGAATTCATTAAAAACACAATAAAACAGAAATATTGTAAAATATTATTACAATTTAAACTGTTATATCTTTGAATATATTTTAGAATGTAATTTATTAATGTAATGAAAAGCTGAATTTTCAGCATCATTACTCCAGTCTTCAGTGTCACGTGATCCTTCAGATATACAGTGGGGGGGGGGAATTATTTGATCCCCTGCTGATTTTGTACATTTGCCCGCTGACAAAGAAATGATCAGTCTATAATTGTAATGGTAGGTTTATTTGAACAGTGAGAGACAGAATAACGACAAAAAAAATCCAGAAAAAAACGCACTTCAAAAAAGTTATAAACTGATTTGCATTTTAATGAGTGAAATAAGTATTTGACCCCTTCGCAAAACATGACTTAGTACTTGGTGGCAAAACCCTTGTTGGCAATCACAGAGGTCAGACGTTTCTTGTAGTTGGCCACCAGGTTTGCACACATCTCAGGAGGGATTTTGTCCCACTCCTCTTTGCAGATCCTCTCCAAGTCATTAAGGTTTCGATGCTGACGTTTGGGAGCTCGAACCTTCAGCTCCCTCCACAGATCTTCTATGGGATTAAAGTCTGGAGACTGGTTAGGCCACTCCAGGACCTTAATGTGCTTCTTCTTGAGCCACTCCTTTGTTGCCTTGGCCGTGTGTTTTGGGTCATTGTCATGCTGGAAGACTCATCCACAACCCATTTTCAATGCCCTGGCCCTGACGGTACATAGCCCCCCGTCCATCGTCCCTTTGATGCAGCACAGTTGTCCTGTCCCCTTAGCAGAAAAACATCCCCAAAGCATAATGTTTCCACCTCCGTGTTTGATGGTGGGGATGTTGTTCTTGGGGTCATAGGCAGCATTCCTTCTCCTCCAAACACGGTGAGTTGAGTTGATGCCAAAGAGCTGGATTTTGGTCTCATCTGACCACAACACTTTCACCCAGTTCTCCTCTGAATCATTCAGATGTTTATTGGCAAACTTCAGATGGGCCTGTACATGTGCTTTCTTGAGCAGGGTCACCTTGTGGGCGCTGCAGGATTTCAGTCCTTCACGGCGTAGTCTGTTACCAATTGTTTTCTTGGTGACTATGGTCCCAGCTGCCTTGAGATCATTGACAAGATCCTCCCGTGTAGTTCTGGGCTGATTCCTCACCGTTCTCATGATCATTGAAACTCCACGAGGTGAGATCTTGCATTGAGCCCCAGTCCGAGGGAGATTGACAGTTATTTTGTGTTTCTTCCATTTGCGAATAATCGCACCAACTGTTGTCACCTTCTCATCAAGCTGCTTAGTGATGGTCTTGTAGCCCATTCCTTGGACAGCTCTTTGGTCTTGGCCATGGTGGAGAGTTTGGATTCTGACTGATTGATTGCTTCTGTGGACAGGTATCTTTTATACAGGTAACAAACTGAGATTACTCCCTTTAAGAAAGAGCTCATGATCTCAGCTCCTTACCTGTATAGAAGACACCTGGGAGCCAGAAATATTGCTGATTGATAGGGGATCAAATACTTATTTTACTCATTAAAATGCAAATCAATTTATAACTTTTTTGAAATGTTGTTTGTTTTTATTCTGTCTCTCACTGTTCAAATAAACCTACCATTAAAATTATAGACTGATCATTTCTTTGTCAGTGGGCAAACAAAATCAGCAGGGGATCAAATAATTTTTTCCCTCACTGTACATCTGATATGCTGATTTGCTGCTTAGGAAACATTTGAGTGCATCAGTGTTGAAAACAGATGCGCTTCTTTATATTTTTGTGGATTTTTGTATATTTTTTGTATATATATTGTATATTTTTGTATATTTTCAGGATTTTCTGATGAATAGAAAATTCAAAAGAACAGCCATTTATTAAAAATAGAAATCTTTTGTAACATTATAAATGTCTTTACTGTCACTCATCCGTGCTGAATATTACTGACCTCAAGCAGTGTTGAAACTGAAAATAAGAACTTGATGTAGAGGCAATTTGTGTGCTACTAATTACTAAATAAAGGTCAAACAATCCCAATGTGCTAGTCCTTCCTGAGCAGTAACAAACCATAAATTTCCTTTTGGTCAGTAAAGATGGTTCAGCTGCCCTTTAGGCCAAAAGGCTAAACATCAAACAAACCAACATCACCCAGACTGTTGTTTAAGAGGTCAAAGGCTCAAAACATCACACCACTGCTTTAACAGTCAACAAACAGCACATCTATGAGTAGTGAGCAAGTGTTATATAACACACCCGTGTGAGCAGCGCCTCTGAAAGTCACAGCAGAGTAACTGTCATTATGGGTCATGATAACTCATTTTCCAAGTCTATTAAAACTCTGAAACTAATTTGGAGCAAAGCACTCTGACAGCCCTGGTTGTGTTGACACCAATCCTGATTTAGGTTAAACGGATGATGTTCTAACAATGCAAATGGAAGCTCAGGGTCTATTTTCAGAGCTGGGCTTTTATTTATAGAGGCCACAGTTGCCCCAGTTGTCACCCCTTGCTCAGCTCTCAACAGGCTTTTCCATTTACCAGCAGGGCTAGAGCTAAAAACCACACGGCCCAGGACAGATGTTATGGGTGGGCTTTCTTTACCCTGTCCAAATAGGTGGACACTTTCATAAAAGAACACAGTGGACTCTGTTTGTCACAGGGCCAGGGACTTCAACCTTTATGGCAACACATTCTCTGGCATATGTTTTAAAGAAAAAGTATGACAAATAAAATTAATTTTTTGCTGTATTTGAAGAAGAACCCTAACCGTAAGGATTTGATTAACTTGAACAAAACATTTTGAACCTAAGAGTACGCAAACATAAAAGTACCAAACACAATACTGTTTTGGACATGTACCAGTACCATGGTAATGTCTGAAGTTTGTTGGAATATAGCTAATTTAAACAGAATATGATGATATCAATCGGATATCAAAGTACCATCAAAAATACCAACTGATAACATACTGTACCATAGTACCACCAACAATAGTTTTTGAAAGGGTAATTTAGATACCAAATATGGGCAAACTAGATATGAAAACAATTCTATAGACAGACAGACAGATAGACAGACAGACTATCATTTAAAAGTTTGGGGTCAGTAAGATTTTTTTTTTTAACGTTAGAAATGAGTAAAAGTAAATTAATACTTTAATTCAAAAAGAATTCATTACATTGACCAAAGCTGACAGTAAAGATGTTTAAAATGTTATTTATATTATAAATGCTATTCTTTTGAACTTTAAAATAATCAAAGAATCCTGAAAAAAAAAAACATGTACCACAATTTCTACAAAAGTATTAAATAGTACAACTGTTTTCAACACTGATAATAATAAGAATTGTTTCTTGAGCAACAAATTTTCTTAAGGAAAAAGATTTCTTAAGGACCATGTGACACTGAAGACTAAAGTAATGATGCTGAAAATTCAGCTTTAATCATAAATGTTTCTTGAGCAGAAAATCAGCATATTAAAATGATTTCTGAAGGATCATGTGACACTGAAGGCTGGAGTAATGATGCTGAAAATTCAGGTTTTCAAATGCAAATAAATGCCTTGGTAAGCAAAAACATTTTTTTTTTTAAATCTAACCAACCCCAACATAACGTGTATGACAGAAGAAGTGAAAAAGAAAGGACTGAATGTGGAAAAATGATCAACATGACTCACCACTGTTGTTGCGACTCTCTCTCCTCAAACCACACAGCATCATGGGAATATCACGATTCCATTCTGCCACACATCATTTTAGGATCTTACTAAATTGACCAAACCATTTGATAAAGCGCACACCTGGAAATTACCATCTTAACCTATCCAATTAAGCCACATGTGTAACTTCAGTTAGGATTCCTTAGAGAATCAATCTTCTTTGAAAAGCAATGAAATGATGGTCCTGAACAAGACAAGCAGACTAGATGAATCCATTCAGTGACCTCAGATAGTTTTATCTATAGCTTATCCTGTTGCACATATGATGTCCAATCCATACAGGCAAATCATATAGAATTCCAGCTGTTCCACAAACGTGCAGATTAAATATATCTCTACTGCAGGTCCACGTGAGCGACTGTAAGAGTGTAATGCATGAATGAGCGACTGAAAAAGTGTTGCATAGCTGCAACTGGATTATTCCTGAGACATTCCAGTGTCACTCCAGTTTGCTCTTTCCAAACAGCATAACGTGGTCTCCTCCGCCTGCCAATCCGCACATGCAACTAGTCTCCATTCAGTCATCCGTAAAACACATGTGATCCACTCGCACAGATTCAGTCCTGTGTTTGCAGCGTGAGCCGAAGCAGATGGTTTATCCAGAGATGACAGCGCTGCAGTATGGGAATGTTTCCGAACGCTCCAGTGCTTCACAGGGATCAGACCCGGACAGAACACACACTCGCTCCTTCTCTCCTCTCCTCCCTCCTTTCTGCCACTCCTCCCTCACTTCTTCAGCTTCTCGCTGTTCACATGTGCTCTTCCTTCCTGGCCTATTAATCATGTTCGTTCACACACACACACACACACACAGTCCTGCACTCTGTGCCCGAGAGAATCTTCCTACCCGCAAGCTAATATAGACACAAATATTAAATATACACACACACACACACACACACACACACACACACACACAGAGCCAAACCCCTCACTCCTCTCTCTGCCCCCACGTGCCTCACGCACAAACACTTCCTCCTCTCTGTCTGTCTCCCTCTCACGTGCCCCGTTTCTCTTCATTTGGCAGCCAAGCATCTAGTGTGAAACAGCCTTTGCAACATTATACCACGGTATTTAAAGAACCCTGAAAAAAGTAGCACAGATTCCACAAAAATATTAAGTAGCGCAACTGTTTTCAACACTGATAATAATCACAGAAATGTTTCTTAGTTAATCAGCAAATTAGAATGATTTCTGAAGGATCATTTGACGCTGAAGACTGGAGTAATGATGCTGAAAATACAGCTTTGTGTCACTAGAATAAATTACATTTACAAAATATTCGACAAGAAAACTTTTATTTTAAATGACCAGCCAAGCATCTGAGCATCAGGGTGAAAAAGCCCTTTCAACATATTACCACAGTAAATGTAGTTTACAGTTTAGACAACTGTGGTCAAATCACAGGCATCAAAAATTAAAACAAAATGATGCACCAGATGGTAATAGCATGGTATTGATCTATAAGATATAATATATAGAACACAGATGCATAGAATATTAATATATGACATATTCATGTACAGTACAGTATTTATATGGTATTCTGTTGTATTTTAACTAATACTATGGTTACACCATGATACAAATCAAACATCACAGTATTGCTATCATACACGTTTAAAATATTTCAGTAGCACCATCACTGTAATTTGGTGCCACCGCTATACTTTTCTTCTAATATTATCAATAAAATGATACATGAATCTGAGACCATCAAAAAACCAGGGTACTATTACAGTGCATAGCCATTCTCTCTTTCTTCTTACATAATAAAATAATTCATAATATGTCATAAACATTTTCAATGTTGCTACTACAAAATTAAGGATAAAAGATCCTGTTTCCCCTTATCAGATTTGATTTAGTGATAATGACAGAATACTGCCCCTTGCATAAACAGTATTTTATGCATTTTAGAATCAAGTATGCATCCTATTCCTCATGTTGTTATGTTGTTAAAACTGGGCTTTGTATTATGCACAGAATAAAGTCATATACTTTCCTTGCCATTAAACGGATAAACCAACTGCAAGTCTATGCCAATCTGCTCTCAGATTTCATTTTTGGGGGTTGGTGGGAGTATTTCACTCACTAGTAGACTTTTGTCTTGACAGCTGCACGTGTCTGAGACAAACACCTGTCTCACTCATCAACACATATTCTTCTCTATACTGTAACACTGGGGGAAAAAACCTTCTCCTCAACAACACGTACAATACAGTCAGTACTCCACATTGACAGTTTAATAACTGCAAAGCTGAATTTTCAGCATCATTACTCCAGTCTTCAGTGTCACATGATCCTTCAGAAATCATTTTAATATGCTGGTTTGCCATAAATATAAAACTGTCTTTTTAAATTATAATAAATCACAATATTAGGCCTACTGTTTTACTTTTTGATTAAATAAATGCAGCCTTGGTGAGCAAAAGACTAAAGAGGTTTTTTTTTTTTTTAACTATTAATTATTAAAAGATTTTGACTGGTAGTTTATGTATGATGTATTTCTAAAAAAAAAACAGCAAGCCTTCAAGCTAAATTGTTTACAAAAAGAAGTTCATAAGGTGTGAAATGATTAAGAAAAATTCAAATTAACTGATGATTTGTAATCTAATGTGGTGAAATGGTCCAAATACTTTGGGTTTACTGTAAAAGACTGCAGATTATTAAAAGTAATTTTGAACGATACAGCCCCCATGTGGCAGAACACTGTTTTGCAGGTCACATCAGCTGATATAGGACAACAGATCTTGCATTCATTTCTCAGACCCACACAGGCAAGAAAAACATAAAATAAACATTTTTTTTTTAAAATTACACACATAACAACTTCAGCAGACTGCTCATGAAGTACACAGCACCTACACATGCAATTCACCCTTTACCTGTACAAACATCACCACACTCTCATGTCTTACCTTTAACCCTTCCTCTGATAACTCCAATCCGACATCGCAAAGAAAACGAGAACATCTTCCTCTTCCCTTTGACTCCTCCAGCCAGTCCTTTCTTCATGGTCGTCCGTGCAGGGACCCCATCCGGGAGCACTTTAGGGTTTAAAGAACAACTAACGTGCCACATGGCTCCTCTTTCCTTCTTCTCTCTCCAGTACCACAATTGCTCTCTTATCTTCCTCCTCTACCCTCTCTCTTCATCCTGGAAGAGCTCTTTGTTCATTCTCTGAGGGAAATCCTGCAACTTAACTCAGATATGAGGGTTTTGGAGAAACACGGCTGATCTCATTTCACCCTCCTCAATATAACGTCATGAAAATCTGGGTATGACTAAATAATACATCCAGTTAAATATAGTGGGTAGGGCTAATAACACCGTTGGAGTGCAAGTGTGTGCATTGGCTGCTCACAGATGAAACAGATGGACTGAAGCGGCCTGCTACTGAGATACAGGCTGCCTGAACCACAGGAGAGACACCACACTAACAATAAAGTACCATAACTACTGACAGAACCATATTTTGATTTGGATGTTTAAATACCATGGTACTTTTAGTATGGCAATCGTACAATATTATGGAGGGGAGACTGGGGCCAGTTGTCACAGTGTATTACTGTATATCTCAGTCAAATGTCCAATGAATAAATTATTTTTGTTATGTTTTAAATAAAATGTCAAATATTGTATATAACATAAAGGTGTTACTTAATGTATTAACTAACGGGACCTTATTGTTAATCATCACTTATTATATTTGTTGCCATTTCATGAATTATTGTTTCATAATAAATGTACTGTTTAAATGTAGGCAAAAGCTGATAAACAGGTTCACATTGTGACATATGCCTTAATGAGAAATAATCCAAGAATGCAAATATATCCAAAACGTCCACCTGTTCCCCCCTTTTCTATTCAAGGATAAACACGTGAACTTCGAAAATCACTTTTCACTGATGAACGCGTCTGATGAATGAACAAGTGTGAAAGGTGTGACAACTAGCCCCGGTTAGTATTTAGAGTACCCTGGATTAATTTACCATCTGATATCGTTGTATCATGGTGCTACCACTGACTGCATATATGTCTCTAAAAGTAGCGACTCCTCACCTATAAATTAGTAAGTTTTTGACGCCTCATTTTCACCAGCGTCAGAAACTACGGAGGCCCAAAAGGGCTTTTTGTGTTCCACAGAAAAGCGTTAGGTTCGCTCAAGTTTTGCGAAGTTTGCATAGTTTCTCTGGGGAACGCAAACAGGTTTTCCCCTCATAGTTCATATATATATATATATATATATATATATATATATATATATATATATATATATATTTTTTTTTAATCAACATGTTATTCTAGCCGCGGCTCCGTATGAAATCCACACAAACATATCCCTGATAGCACACGTACATCTAGGAGACGTCTATTTGACATCTGCATTTACATCTGCAAGACGTATTTTTTAGAGTGTTTGCTCATCTGCAATACGTCTATTGGACGTCTCATTTTAGATGTCAAATAGACGTCTATTAGATGTCTTTAAGATGTTTATGATTTAGAATGTATGTAAAACTGACATCTTACAGACGTCTGTCAGACGTTTGTAGACAGCAGATGCTTTCCAGATCAACAGATCTTTAACAGACATCTTGCAGACGTACGTGTGCTATCTGGGATGAAACTAAACTGAAACTGGACTTTGCTTCTGTGACGTACGCAACAACTACGAATATAACGAGGTTTAACGTTGTCACTTTTTTAGATATACAATGAACGCCTGTGTAGATTGAGCAATGGCCAATTGTTGACCTCCTTCGCATTTATGAAGGAAATAACTTAACAAAACACAATCACATGATGATTACAGCATAAGGAAGCTGCTGAACATTTCAGGAACTGGAGAAATGGAGAGACCGATTGCGAGGTAAGATTTTTTTTTTTAAAAAGTCTTCATAACCGATATTTGTTTACGTTTCCAAAAGTGCACAACCTGACTTCATTAAACTTCTTTTGCAGTGACTACGCAGCTAACTACGGCACCGTTAACCCTGTGTATGGATTTCCAGCACCAGGTCAGTGCATGTTGTGAAATTTACACTTCTCAGATTTCCACAGGACGACACCCATGCTACTTCTTCAACTCCATATTAGAAATATTAGCGTGGTAGTTTCAGTTTAACGGTATTCAAAACAACGCTTTTTTTACGTAAATGTATTGCTTTGTGCTAGTATGCAGTATTATTATTAATATTACAATTCATATAGTATGAAGTGTATGGTATAAAAATGTATGGTAATGCAAGGATCCGCAAAAAATACCATAATATAGTAACAGTTATCGTTACTATACAGTAGGCTATTTACAAAAAATATGGTAGGCTAGTCTGAAATATACAGTAGGCTACAGTGGTACTCTGGTACTTCCTACTGTGGTAAATGTCCGAAAAACGTAGTAGTTTTGTAATCAAAATACTGTAGCCATAACCATTACTGCAACTCTTAAATCAAAATTAACTGAAATCTTCAAACAATGTTACTTATACCAAGTTACCACAGTTTTATTCAGTGGTGTAGTCTAGTTTTTTGTAGTGAGCATACTGTGATTTTGTAACTGACAGCATTCTGAAAGACTGCTTATGAGATATCAACATGTCAATTTATTATAAGCAACACATGACAGCCAATGACATTTACAGCTGAGGAGACTGGACTTATTTTCTACTGTGTTAATCATCTAACTCAGCCAGTTAAGAGCTACATTTTTCCTGAATATGGTCCCTGGAGCACATGTTTTATCAGCTGGCAATTTTCAATGCATGTTTAAGAGTGCCTGTTTTTAAATTCCCAAGCCTGACTTTCAGTCCACAAGGCTGGCCAGGAGTTCTTATCTCTCTCATCATCTGAAACAAGAAGATATAAATATTGTATTCAGTTGAACTGCATACAACATATCTGTGTTATCTCTCCCCTTCTCCTGCATTCATTGATCCGCACACTAATGTTACTGAAGTTATTAGTTATATGTTGCGGGCCGTAGCTGGGGATTGCGGGGCCCCGGTGCAGGTTGTACCTGTGGGCACTGTTTGAAATAGTTTAATATATGCTTGTTCTATATATTTATTTGTGCTATTTACACAATGTTTACATTTTTCAAGTTTGTAGGTGCAGGTACAGAAACTATATAATCAAATATAAAATAGCATTTCATAGTCTTCACTGTATAAATTAAATATAGATTAATTCTTCTTAAACTACAAAGTAGTTCGGTAAAGAGCTGTGAGTGGTTTTTTTTTTCTGACTTAATTTCTTGGATTAACATTAAGGACACGACAGCAGCTAGTAAATTAGGCGCGATCACTTTAAGAGACAGTACATCCAATATGATACACATCTGATTTTTTTCTCAATTGTTTACTTTCAGTTAAGTTTATGTTTGTATGTGCGTATGTGCGCACCGAACACGGAGTGCGAGTAGGCCTACTCATTTGAGTTTTTCCGTGTCCTGTGCAGAGGCGGACAAAGTACGCAACTTCCTTACATGAGTGAAAGTACAGATACTACTGGTCAAATACTACTCCACTACAAGTGAAAGTTGTAAAGACAGATTTTCACTTAAGTGAAAGTATGGAAGTACATGTTTTTAAAAGTACTTAAAGGAACACTCCACTTTTTTTGGAAATAGGCTCATTCTCCAACTCCCCCAGAGTTAATAAGTTGAGTTTTACCGTTTTTGAATCCATTCAGCCGATCTCCGGGTCTGGCGATAGCACTTTTAGCATAGCTTAGCATAGATCATTGAATCCGATTAGACCAGTAGCATCGCGTTCAAAAATGACCAAAGAGTTTCGATAGTTTTCCTATTTAAAACTCGACTCTTCTGTAGTTATATCGTGTACTAAGACCGGCGGAAAATGAAAAGTTGCGATTTTCTAGTCCGATTCGGCTAGGAACTATACTCTCATTCTGGCATAATAATCAAGGAACTTTGCTGCCGTACAATGGCCGCAGCAGGTGCAGTGATATTACGCAGCGCCTGAAAGTAGTCCCCAGCTATATTATAACTAGTTACCTAGCTGGGGACTACTTTCAGGCGCTGCGTAATATCACTGCGCCTGCTGCGGCCAGCCTAGAAAATCGCAACTTTTCATTTTCCGCCGGTCTTAGTACACGATATAACTACAGAAGAGTCGAGTTTTAAATAGGACAAATATCGAAACTCTTTGGTCATTTTTGAACGCGATGCTACTGGTCTAATAGGATTCAATGATCTATGCTAAGCTATGCTAAAAGTGCTCTCGCCAGACCCGGAGATCGGCTGAATGGATTCAAAAACGGTAAAACTCAACTTATTAACTCTGGGGGAGTTGGAGAATGAGCCTATTTCCAAAAAAAGTGGAGTTTTCCTTTAAGTATCAAAAGTAAAAAGTAAATGCATTGCCATATTGTTTTATATTTACAATACCATATGCCACTAATGCAACCTACTGAATACACTGATTAGCTTGTATTATCTTTGGAATTAAGAGCTTTTATGTTACAAAACATATTAAAAGGGAACAATTGAATGAAGATAATCATCTTTATTTTTATCTAACACTCCTACAGCTACATTGAACTCATTTTAATACTTGTTTAAAAGTTACAAAGTTCTTTTTCAAAGAGATACTGAAGTCTATGATATGGTTCATTTTAGGCAAACAAAGCAAACATTGAAAAGAAAACAAACTATAGGTTACTATAGTGAGATAATAGTAAATTTGTGGATACTGTGATTTTACTGCAAATACCATAGTTATGGTTACTATAGTAAAAACATGGTTAATTTTCCAAAGGGCTTTAATGAGTTAACACATGCCTTTTTAGAGCGCTTTTAGCTGTGCAGTAGCGCGGACGTTTACATTAGTTGAGTGGGGAAGATCCCGGGGTTGCCAGATATTCGTAAAAATATCAGCCAAATGTCCATTCAAAGCTAGGCGGAAAACTGCAGGCTTAAAAATACTGTAAGACTTGGCAACACAGGAAGGGGACGGCAGATCGCAGGCCGGATTTTCGCAGAAAAAAAGGGTTCTGTGAATCTGAAAATGCACATACTGTAAAAACTGCTACGTATAACGACTTTCTACTTGGGGACCTTGATATAAATGTAGTTGAGTAAAAAGTACGATATTTGTCTTTCAAATGTAGTGAAGTTAAAGTCGCAAGTTTCCAGAAAAAATAATACTCGAGTAAAGTACAGATACTCAAAAGGTGTACTTAAGTACAATACTCAAGTAAATTTACTTCGTTACTGTCCACCTCTGGTCCTGTGTTTGAATGCTCATACACTCTTTTGAATGTTTAAATGGGCAAGACATAAAAACGCGTGCAAATGATAAGCTTTCGTGGCCACGCACAGCAGTGACGCATTTTTAGGATGGCCTCAGCCAGTCAGTTGAAATGAAAGAGTTGCGCAATGCACTTCGATCGCAACACAGGGAGGGTGAATTTATGAATGAATCTGTGAAAGTTCCGTCACAAAGAGCGCTTTTTTAAGCGGGTATACAGAAATCCCTGACCTTTGCTAGTGGGTATACGCCGTATACCTGCGTATCACGTAGACTACACCACTGGTTTTATTATAGAGACAACTCCACCCAACTCCTTCATTCAGCAGTGTCCAATAGCAGCAGCTCTTAGACTATACTGTAGGCTATACATTCCTAAACCGTAAATACAGCAGACTTAAGTCCAGAGGCATTAGAGCGCACGCTGCTCTCCACTGTCTAACCAACAACAAGAATCGTTCTTCAAGACCTAAAAAGTAAGTCCCAAACTAATGCTTGGTGCATAACATATTCAATAGCATATTTGGCTAAGCAGCTGAAGACTAATAATAACTGGCTATTTATAGGCTGCATGGATTTTTCACAAATGTATTTTAACACAGGCCACTGTGACTGACCAAACATGATCACAATCAGTATTTCAGAAGCTGTGCAATAAATATATAAAAATGTTTGAATGTATAGTGACATTACTGTATGTCTTTCTGGGATCACAACTATAGTGGAAAACTTACCTAACCGGTTTGTTTGAATCTCATTCAGCCATGGCGGCCGCGCCTGCAACAAGCATCCATGGACCTTCTGCTCCCCCTGCAAACATGTTCGATACTGTCCCTGGATATGAAGGAACAATAGCTGGCGGAGGTGGTAAGGAGCATGCAAGTTATGTCAAAAAAAAAAAAAAAAAACTTCAGCATGAGAAAATGTGTTCAGGCTCATATGGTGCATTCAGATTGTGTCAGAAAGATCATATTTACGAGTTGAAAGCATATAAATGCATTAACTATATCATGAAATATCTTGATTCTCAATCTCACCTTTATAGATTATGTTGATCTATGGTGTGTGATGGTCAAAGTAACCTAATAATCATTACTTAACAGATATGAGTGCATGCCATAACATATTTTTAATACGACAGACTTATATTTAATGTGAATTTAACATTGAAAATTAATGTGATTAAATCATCGTACTGATCATAACACTTTCATAGTACAGAAAGAGAGCAAAGAACATTTACATTATCAAAGAACATTTTCACTGACAGTCTAGAGTTCAAACACTCTCAAAAACTCCCATTAAAATCACTGAAGCTGTTTACACTATGAAATTAATATCTTACAGATTCGTACACACATTTGCACTTTGTTGTTTCTGACGAGAGAATTCACCAGAAAGAAGCATTCAGTCAGCCAGCGAGTGATTTTAGCGATGACTCATCTGAACGTCTCTGATTGGTCATTGCATTCATAAGCTCAACAGAATCGTGTGTGATTGGTTATAATGCGCAGCGCTGTAAAAACGCGTCTAGCTCAGCGCCAGCCAGCGAACTCAGATTTAAATTTAGCAGCTGATGATATGACGCACTGAACGTTCTAATCACGCCGGTGTGATCGTATTAAATATAGAAAATATTAATCGGCTATTTTTTTGTTTTTTGGAAGCTGCATTCAAAATCCACTTGGCTCCAATATCTGAAAATCAAAAAACTTTGAATGGGCATGACGCCTCTGAATGTATGACATTTTAAATTTACAGCACCTTCACAAATGTAACAAAAACATATAAAAGCAAAAACGCACCGATGCACATTCTTTATTCATCATTTTGTAGATGCGGAGTTAAAAACCTTGTTGAATCTTGTGTAGAAAAGGTACATCGGCATCTTTCGCTGACCAAACGATTTGAACATCTGACGTCGTAAGTACGACTTTCCAGCTTGTAAATATGAACTTTCCAGAAGGACTTGAATGCACCAATAGAACTAACAGAGTTCAGAGCACAGAAACACATGAACTGACCCCTAGTTTTGTTGTTGACATGTCTCTAATTTCACAGGTGGGTATCTTCCACCTCCACCTCCATCTGTACCGAGGCCTGTGCCTGAACAGGCCCCCAGCTCACCAAACTGGCAGTAAGAGCTTTTTCTCTATACAAAAAGCACACAATGCACGCACTGAATCTTAATGGCATGCCTATGATATGCAATCATCATACAAAGATGGGCATTCTTCATTTCTCACAGTTTGGATGGGTGGGTGGATGCGTGGGGGGGGGGGGGTTAAACTGTGGTTCTCAAACTAGGGCAGCACGATTAATCAAAACAATCCTGAATGTTTATTATTTTAGTAATAATAATTTCTTATTTTATTTAGTATTTTAGTAATTGTAATAAAAACATTTATGAAAATATTTTATATTTAAATTAAATTATTAATAATTATTATTATTACTTTTTACAGTCATACTGACATATAATCACAAAATCACACGGCTCTAGAAGCAAACACAGCATACCTGGATTTTTGTTTTAAATCCAAAACATTTTAAATTGCAATCATAATTCAAGTTTTCCCCCCAAATTGTGCATCCCTACTTCAAACTAAAAAAAATTGCCCTTCCACATTATTTACTATACAAATCAATTAGAATTCAGTTGATTTTTTTTCTTTTTTTTTTTATAATATTGCATTGAAATAATTTTAATAGTATTATTTTTTAATAATCAGCTTTGACTTAAGTACAGTAACATTAAAAATACAGTTTAACTTAGCAAACAAATGTTGTCTTTATAATTTTCTAACACAAAATAAATAGGTATGTATAGTAGCTGCTTTTCTATTCACCTTGCAGGGGATCATCATTTTGGGAGTTTTGGCATCAGAAAGTTTGAAAGCTTTATCTAAAAAGTATTCTGCTGATTCACCTGTTTAGCTGATTAGTCTGCACTATGACCTGAATAGGGTATGTCAGCTTAGTAAAAGACCTAAAAAGTGTCAGAGTGGTATTAAAAAGTGTCTCAACACACCCTGATAGACATGTGTAAAGGTCACTTACGTATTGATCTTTTCTCTTTGATATCAGTATACCCTCCATCTCAGAGGACCAAGCACGTGAATCTTTCGCAACGTACGTCTCCAGCAAGTGCTGCTATAGTTCAGCCCCCGTCAAAGAGGGAGTCATAACCAATATGGAGTCCTTTAATACCTACAGGGTGAGACCTACAGTAAATCATCTTCATTATGACCATGTTGTTGTTTTTTCTCCGGTATGTGGAGTAGAAAAGTATTAACTAGAGGTTTTTAGACATATCGTGTATAAGACATATCATTTTTAAGGCCTGGATTTACCAACATGGTCTATGGCCCCTTTTAGTCTGCGAGTAAGGCAAGGAAGAAGGATAGGAACGACCTGGGGAGGCAGCTGAAGTTTCTAGAACAGGGTTCCCACGCTTCTTGAAAGTATTTGAATTTCAGACAAATGCATTCAAGATCTTGAAAAGTACTTCAAAACAAACATAGGTCCTTTAAAGTGACTTGCTTGGTGACAAAGAGATTGGTCAGCGAAATGCTCATTGGGTCAGCGGGGTCAGAAAAAAAAAGGTGGAGAAGAAAAGACACATGTTAAATGCAAAAAAATTAAATTAAGAATTAACGTGAAGAATTAGGTGAAAAACCATCAGGAACCATTTAGTCTCCAGTGTCACCGTTTTCCAGAACTGCAACCTACCTGGGGTCTCCAGAATTACAAGGTGTTACAAAGAATTACAAAGACTTTGCTTGGGTAAAAAATGACCCTCGTTTAATAAGAATAACATGCTGAAGTGTTGTGAAATACATCAAGACTAATTTTTTTATAGGCCTTGTAGACAGAAAAGTTGAAAGTGACTCTTGAAAGACCAGCACCACATCCTCTTTCAGATTTGCACATGTACAAGGACTAAAATGTTCATGAAATATTTTCAAAAAATCTTGATGTTTTGAGCAGCTGCATTCCTCTGGTCAAAGATGATCAAATGGGATTTACTATAAAAAAGTGATTTACAAAATAATTTTGACTTAAGCTTATTTATTAATTAGTAATAGAGAGCGAAATTCTTTCATATTTAAATCTTGCACAAGAACTACAGCAAAACCAGTTCGATGCATATTTTATCAATAATTTAGAAATTGTATTTGAATATTACGAGTACTGACTTCAATGGATTTCATTAAATTTCTTTGAACACGACTGCTCAAAACGGTCTAAATTTATGAAACCTACACCTTAAAAACATTATTACTCTGAAATTGTTCATGTAAATGTTAAGTGTAATTGAAATGTCAAGTACCGTAAGGTCTTTCAGGACACTACATATGCTGGGGTGTGAATGTGATAGGTGCTTGATATAAAATAAATGGTGTTTTAAAAAGTCCTTGAATCTGCTGTTCATAAAAGTGTGGGAACCCTGCTAGAAACTGCTGGCATAGCATCGCTGAGGCCAGACAAGCTGCTGATCTGAGAAGCTTCCAAGCAGATCATCTCTTAGAACTCTCAGTACCCTGGGAGGATTGTATCGAGGAGGCCAGTGAGAGTTAAACATCTAAGTACACAGAGCTGGTAGAAGAGTGCTGAGTAAAGTTTGAGAGCCCATTGAGGGGGGATGTAGAGGGTTTGCAGTGAAGTTTCTCTGCTGGGTCTACAACATGCTGGCCAGTAGACAAAGGGGCATCAGGTTGGCCATAGAGGCAGCGGAGGTTGCTTCAAGGTGGTTGTGGATCAAAAGAGGAGAGCCGTTGGTAGGGTAGTGCTACCTGGACACAAGTCGGGGCTTGATCAACCCCAGCTGGGTTGCCTGGGCGAGGGTGTCTGATTCTTGAAAGACCCGATGACTCCTGGAAACATCACTGATGATGTGTCCAGAAGCATCATATGGTGAGGCTGATGTGATTTGTGGTTGATAGAACCAAATGTTGCTTTTATTATTCTCCTGCTGTTCTCAGTATCGTTTGGAGACATTCACGGAGTCCAGATCTACTGAATGGAGTCAGGAGCCTTACACAGGTACCCAGAAGTCAGATAGGGCATGTTTACACCATATTCAAATCTTCTATGATGATCCAAATGCCAGGGAGGGAAATATTGCTGTGTTTAATGTTGCTCATAATCAATAAAAGCATACCATTTCAGGGCAGCCTGTGGACGCTGGTGTTCAGCCTGCTCCAGGTCCATGGCAGATTGCAGCTCAACCTCCAGCCTTTTTTCAAGAGCACAAGCAGACCATTAAAGTGCCCTATACTTCTTCAGTCAAGGTTTGACCTTTAACCACATGATTCACAAAAACTAAAAGAGCAGGTCCCATTCGGCACACTTTAGCAACTTTTCCAACATTGGGCAGAATGGTTCTAAGAAAGTTGAGCAATTTCCACTTGGTTTGGTACAACACGATTATAAACCGTTCTCAGCCTGAAATTCTCAGCACAGTTGGCTGATAGAGTGTCTGTAGTGACGTCGCCATTCAAAATTGATCACTTGATCGTTGTCTCTCTGTAGCTGACCAAGGCAATGACTGATGCATTTGTATTGGGGCTCTTTTATCAGCCGCACAGTAGAAAATGAAACCATATCTGTATCGACTGGGCGAGATTGGCATGGAATGAAACCGTTAAGCCTGAGAACAGTTTGGCCTGATGGTGGAAAAGTGGCTGTTATATTATAGCATTTCTGCATGAAACCAACATATCAAAAATTTTTGGCAGCATTTTATTTAATCTTTCAAAAGATCACAAGAACTTTTAATTGTTTTGTTTGTCGCGCTATTATAAAGAGCATCAGTTGAGTTCCAGAAGCAAAAGTTCCATTCATTTTCTCAATATAGTAATGAATTTAAAACAGTAACTTAAAAAAGATAGATGCTTTATACATTTTTTTTTTTAATCAACGCTTTGTGCTTTTGTTGAAGCCATTATCCTGCATTATTTTTATTAAACTTATTTTTTAAATAATAATGTTTAAATCCAGAAGTCATGTTGAATAACTAAATTACTCATGATTCTGCAAAGAAATTTGCCCCGACAAGCAAATTACTCAAAAAACACCCACTCAGCTGAAGCACTGTGAATTATGTTATAGTCTCTCTGCGCTTTCAAAATACTTTTGCTTCAAATCAAAGTTTGTAATACTGTGATGTTTACTTAGTAGTTGGTCGGTTTGGTTTCATGGCTTATACCTCTTTAACAATGACTTAAAAATCCTTACGGGAAAAATGAATGGGACAAAGAAATATGTCTGGAACCGAGGCTGCTGCAAAAAGTGTTTAACTTTCATTGTACTAAAGTACAAATGCTTTTTGGCTTCCTGCTGCAGATAAACATGCCAGTAATGGTTATATTCAATAAGTTAGATCATATTTTAGAGCATTATATTCTGTTTGTACACTAGAACTGTCACTTGTGTCTGGGAATGGGAAGAAACCCCTGTACCACCTGTGCTGGATCTGGAAATGTAAGTAAATTTTGACCAGTCTAGACTGAACCAGCTGCATACTGGGCATTTCTCAAAGCTTTTTTCACAGAGGAAAATATGGCAGTTGTATTGAGTAAAAGTATCTCTTTGTGTGGTGCCTGGAGAAGAATTCAAGTTGAATTGTATTGGAAATGTGCACACAAGCCACAAGAATGTTTTTCTTTCAGTTTCAGACGTAAAATACCCTAACATATGAACTGTTTGTCCTCTATTGTTGTCCATGTGCAGAAAGTCTGTTGGGTGTGTAATGGTTCTGGTTACCGTCAATCTGATGACCGCTGCACACACTGCAATGGGCGCGGACGTGAAAAGTAAGTTCTTCGTAGTTATATACAATGAGACATTTCTTTAAAATAGATTTCTCTCTCCCAAAAAAAAAACAACAACAAAAAAGTTGCTTTTTTAATGTACTTATTTTACTTGATTTATGTTGATTTTACTTATTTAATTTTGTTTTATGTAATTGTACTTTAAATGATTTTTAATTCGATTTTATTGTATTTTACAATTTTTAAATTTTATTTTTATTCTATTTAAATTGTATTTTATTTTGAATTCTGATTAAATCCTGAAGGGGGCTTCAGTGGTTTGGTATTTTCTGAGTTTTTATTTGTCTGGCGTCTTTCAGCTGTAGTTCGTGTAGCGGCAACGGCTCTTGCCAATGTGACACCTGCCGTGGAAAGAGACAGCTGCTCGTCTTCATAAACCTCATTGTTAAATGGTATGATCTACAGGATATAGATTCACGTTACTAAGGCAGGCATGGCTATTACCTCAGCATTACCTCCTCAGTCACTGTTTGTGCTACAGACATGAATCCTGCAGTTTGTTGAGAAGTGTGCTGTTATGCCTTACATTGTCATTCTTTGCAGAAGAAAGTACCATTTATAGTTTATTGGAAAAAATATATATTAAGTCAATATTATTCATTATTTTATGATATTCAGAAGTCTTTCAAACTGAGCTCTTATTCTAAAATGTTTTGGACCACTTCAGGAGCACTGAGAAGGATGAATTCATAGCACAAGATTTAAGTGGTCTGAGAATGGAAAATCTGGAGAAGGTTTCAGGGAAGGAGCTCTTCAAAGACGCCCAATATATGGTAAGAACAGACGGTATATATAGTGGGAGGTAAAAAGAAACTTGATGAAATTTGTAAGTTCATCAGATGGTTTGTATGTTTACTGTAGGTCTATCCAGTGAGGGGCTTTCCAGATGTTTCTGTTGCACAAGCATCTGAGCGCTTAGTAAGAGACCATCAGGTGAAATACGCCCAAACATCCCTCATATTACAACAGGTACTGCTGTCTTTGTGTGCTTCCAGGCCTTTTTATATTGTAATTTTTTATCACTTGATTATTGTCATGCATAATTCCCGATTACAATTTGTATGTTTTAAAACAAAACAATGTAATGCACAACATTTGCTCTATCATTACCAGTCTGTCTATAACTAGAGACAATCATCATGCTGAATCTTAAATCTATCATTCTGTAATTCAATCTGTTTCAGAGGCAGACGATCGAGCTCATTCCTGTCACCAAAGTGAACTACATGTGGAAAGGAAAGCCTTATGTTTACTATGTGTATGGAAATGAGTTTAAAGTGAACGCTGATGACTATCCCGCAACCTGCTGCTGTTCTGTGATGTAACATCAAATTCATAATAATCAAATTCATCAAATTCAACATAAATGCTCTATATCCGATAAGATCAACAAATGTAATCTCATTTGCCTATACATCCCAGAATCATGATATAGATATGTCCTTTTAAGGTAAAAAAACTAACAAAAAAACAAAAAAAAACTTGGTAACCACAAATTAACCATGGTTTTGCTACACTCTAATCATAGTTTAACCATGGTATTTGTAATAAAACTGGATTTACAAAGAAACATTGTTACTTCAGTTTTACTATAGTAAAACCACTGTTATTTTTTTCTTAAGGGATTTGTATTTGTGTATAATTTCTTTTTTCTATTTTGTTCTCATATTTGTACTGCCTTAATAGTTTGATGTTTTGCACTGTTTAATAAAAAAAGTATGAAATAAAAAAGATTCACAATACGAGCACCGAAGTCCAAATCTAAATCAAATGATTCGTGATCCACGCTCAAGTTCCGATCTGAATCAAAAGATTCAGGAACCTGCTCCGAAGGTCCGATCTTAATCAAGTGATTCCCGATCCACTCTCCGTAGCCCTGACCCTGAATAATGATTTGCAAAACATAATTTCAGATTGGAACTTTGGAGCACGTATCACGAATCTTTCAATTCGCGGTATGATTCACGATCTGCTCTGAAGTTCCAATCTAAATCAAATTTTTCATGAATCTGCATCGAAGTCCCAATCTGAATCAAATGATTCGCGATCTGAAGTTCCAATCTGAATCAAATGATTTGCGATCTGAAGTTCCATCCTGAATCAAATGATTCACAAACCTGCTCTGAAGTTCTGATCTAAATCAAATGATTCGCAATCCACTTCCGTAGTCCCGATAATGATTCATGAACCATCATTTGATTTGCGAACTCACTCCTCACACATTCCAAAAATGTTAGGACAGATGCATGTTGAACACTGTGTCACATCAACTTTCCTGTTAATTACAGTGTTTAATCGTTTGGGAATTGAGGATACTAATAGTTTTAGTTTTGTAAGCAAAATATTCGCCCAATCAGATGCTCAGCAGTCCGTGTTTGTCATTGCCTGATTCGCCTTTGATGGGCCATACATTTTCATTAGGAGACAGATCTGGACTGATCTAGCACATTCACTCTGTCTCTATGAAACCATGCTGTTGTAGCATTGTCTTAATCTAATAACCATGGACTTCCCATGAAAGATGACATTGATGGCAGTATGTCTCTGTACAATCCCAATATATGCCTCCAATATGTGTGGTCCATCTGTTATTGATAAAATTCTGGATGGATGCTTTGGTCTTTGGGATAAAAACTCGACGTACATATTTCCCAAAAAGTTGAAACCTTATTTCAGCTCCTCTCCACTGTATTTTGAATATCTGCGATGAGCTCTGGCCCTGAAAACCCTGTGTGAATTGATGTATTCAAGTTGCATTTCTTAATGCAGTGGCAGACTGGTAAGTGATAGCAGTTGTTCCGAAGAACTCCTGAGCCCACGTGGCTATATTTCACACAGCAGCATCATGCACATTCACCTGAGGTTTCCTGAAAAATAAGGTGGCATGAAAATTCTACACCAGACGATTGCCGCGTCCGGTGTAGACACGATGCGACAGCAAAAATACGGTGAGTGTGAAGGAAAGAAAAGTGGACATGGAAAACTGACGGTTCAAATTTTGAATGGACTGAACTATTTTGAGTGAGTGTGTGACTGATAACATCTTTGTTATGTAATACATATGTTGGTTCACATTGAGTTCACAATTTTAATGTACCGCCCCAGATAGCACACGTACGTCTGCAAGATGTCTGTTAAAGATCTGTTGATCTGGAAAGCATCTGCTGTCTACAAACGTCTGACAGACGTCTGTAAGATGTCAGTTTTACATACACTCTAAATCATAAACATCTTAAAGACATCTAATAGACGTCTATTTGACATCTAAAAGGAGACGTCCAATAGACGTATTGCAGATGAGCAAACACTCTAAAAAATACGTCTTGCAGATGTAAATGCAGATGTCAAATAGACGTCTCCTAGATGTACGTGTGCTAACAGGGGCAAGTTTACGGTTTAAGATCTGAGAAAAAATATCTATTGCTGCTTTCAGTGTGGCTATAAAGGTCACGCAAAATCATATTCAAACTCACATTAGACACTTGTAACATTGAATAAATCACATAAGAATGAGATTATCACTGTCATAGCTGTTTCATCTGCGATGTCGCAGAAAATAGAAACCCCTGTCGCTTGCCGGAGGTGGTAAGCAGTGTGCAAGTTATGTCTTTAATAAGATATGTCAGCATGAGAAAATGTGCATTCTAGGGATGTCAACGATTAATCGACAATCGATTAATTGTCGATAAGAGATGCAATCGATTTAATTTTGGGGTGTGTGCGGCTCCTGCGCGAAACACGTGCAAGCGGATGTGAGGGACACGATGGAGCTGGATCTTTGACGAAAATAATATACTAACGTATAAATTATACTTTTAATGTGATCCAAACTTTAAAGTACATTAAAACAGAAACAATATAAACGTATTTTGTATTGAAATGTTGTAACTAAGTCATATTTAATTATAATTTCCCCAGATATAATTGTTTCATCTCTGCGTTTAGACAGGGTAGCAGGATTTGTAATTTAATTCGTTTCTACATTTGACTTAATTTGTGGGCACTGTCTGTTTCATTAATTTGTTCACTAGAAAACCCACGATTTAACAAAAATAAGGGAACAAATTAAGTCATAGGAAGGAATTCTTAATTCGTGGCCACAAAATCTTTCATTTCCTCCCACATGTTTACCACAGTAAGAAATAAATATGATTAAATTCCTGCACTGTAAAAAAAAAAAGAAAAAAAAAAAAAAAAGAAAAGAAAAGTTGAGCCAACTTAAAATTTTAAGGCAACCAGCTTCAGCAGATTTTTGAGTTTTCTCAACTTGTTGTTTTAAGTTTGAGACAATTAAAAAATCTCCTACAAAAATAAGTTAAGATAACTCAAAAATCTGCTGAAGCTGGTTGCCTTAAAATTTTAAGTTGGCTCAACTTTTTTTTTCTTTTTTTTTTTTTTACAATAGGCGCATGTCTCAGAATGCTTACTGTTTCTATAGCAACCTGGACTTCTAATGGCAGCTGTGTTGACGTGCTGACTTTACTGATTAGGGATTGGCTCTTTTGCTCAGAATGCGAGGCTTGGTTCGATAGAGCAGCCATATTGAGTGTTGCATTTTTCCCCATTCAAAACTATACGAGTGACATGTCTTGGGTATTCTATAGTCTTTGGTATAATATAAATGCTGTATATCTGTTAAGATGAACAAATGTACTTTTGCCTACACCGTACATGCCAGAATCATGACATCTAGCTGGCAGACAAAACCCAACCTGTCTGAATGGGGCATTGTTTATACATCTTAACCTCTAACCATGTACATGTAACATGTAACGTCACCTGACTCAATATGACCAAATGTGAATTACTAAACCTCTTGTATAGATTAATGCACTTTTGAAAAGACCTAACTATTGAAGAATATGCAGTATAGCCTGCAGTAAATATATAAACAAAGACAATGTATTGAGATCAAGAAAGAGTCAAAATAAACTGGGAGTTTTGAGATTTTTTTTTTTAATATTCTAATCTTATCTAATCTTACTGGTTAATGATCAACTAATGAGCTTCGGTTGTTGCTCTGGAAAATGAAAATGAATAAAATGCAGTCATTATACAATTTTCCACCAGATTTAGTCTGCTGCACACAAGATCAGGCTGACTCAAAAATTTGTGTACATGAGCTGAGACCTGACGTGAGATTTGATTGTAGCCACCACTCATGTCCATATTGATAAACTCCAAGTTTTGCATAGAAACGACCATACGCTCAGTTTTCTGTCGTATGACCGTTTTGTAAATGAGGCCCAATGTGTTTTAATTGATAAGTGTTAAAGTAACACATTCGAAGCTCAACAATAAGGATTTTATGAGGTTCGTATTTTTTATTTGACCAACATTCATGAAATAGCTGATTGATCTTTAAATAGTTGTTTTTAGTGACATTTTCAACAAATATATCCATTTAAGGTATCTAACTATGTCCCCTAGATGATGCAAGTATTTACTGCAAATCTTCTTAAAAGTGAATAACACTTCTTGTCTCACTCTCAGTTACAGACATATTTCACACATTTCACTTCCTGTTGTTCTTTTAGCACATCAAAATAACTCAAGCATATACTGATGAACCATTTACACAGTTTAAAGAACACTTTAGTAAAGCAAATAATACCTATAATAATAACATTTCCCTCATATTTACATAAGCTCAAATTTAACCATATATCTTCATAAAATTCATAAACATGCTTTTGCTTGAAAATGTTGCAATACAGTTTGACAGTCCAAAATTTACAGATTTTTACTGTGTGAGCTTTCAGTTTCACATAACAAGTAGGTTAACAGTAAAAAAAAGTGTTAGAATATGACTGAACCAAACTCAGACTAGTGATACATGATTTATTAGATAAATTAGCAGACATTTTCGATCTGGTTTCAGAAACATTTGTGCAGCGATTGTTTTTATGTGGCACTGTTTAATGGAAAATGCTGTGTGCGGTCAAATGGTCAGTGGTGAGCCTGAGGTGATGTGGTCACAAAAGCCCCCTTGTGAGTTTCCATATAAAATGATCACAAACTAAAGCAAAAACAAAGCATGGCTGTGTGCTATGGTCAATGAACATGCCAGAAAGTAAGCTGTGGTTGTGATTTCATAGCTGAGTTCATATAAACGGCATCTTTCCTTTTATCATTAAAGGTGACCTATTGTGCCCCTTTTACAAGATGTAAAATAAGTCTCTAATGTCCCCAGAGTGTGTATGTTGTTTTAGCTCAAAATACCATTTCTGTGTTTGTCCCTTTAAAGGAACACTCCACTTTTTTTGAAAATAGGCTCATTTTCCAACTCCCCAAGAGTTAAACAGTTATATCAGTAATGATATTACGCAGCACATGAAAGTAGTCCCCAGCTAGGTAACTAGTTATGATATAGCTGGGGACTACTTTCAGGCACTGCGTAATATCATTGTGCCTGCTGCACTCATGGTATGGCAGCAAAGTTCCTTGATTATTACGCCAGAATGAGAGTATAGTGCCATATCATTTTCCGTCAGTCTTAGTACATGATGAAACTACAGAAGACTCAAGTTTTAAATAGGAAAAATATTGAAACTCTTTGGTCGTTTTTGGACGAGATGCTAACAGTCTAATCAGATTCAATGATCGATGTTAAGCTACGCTAAAAGTGCTACTGCCAGACCCAAAGATCGGCTGAATGGATTCGAAAACAGTAAAACTCAACTGTTTAACTTATGGGGAGTTGGAAAATGAGCCTATTTTCAAAAAAAGTGGAGTGTTCCTTTAAAGGGGTCATATGATTCGATTTCAAGATTTCCTTTCTCTTTGGAGTGTTACAAAAGTCTCAAAACCAAAGAGATATTCTTTATAAAAGTTAAGACTCGACCACGCCCCCCGAAAACGGCTCATTCAAACACGCCCCCACATGTCTACATCACGGTGTGGGGAGATTTGCAAAACACCGCCCAAATGTATAGGCAAAGAAAGAAAGACTGTTTCTATAAAGTGGGGCAATTCCAACTTTGCAAGGACAGTCTGGCGCTTCTGACTCACAGCCTGTAAGTATGTTTTCTTATTTAAAGAATTTGCCACTGACTATTCAAACGCGAGTTTTGAGCAGTGTAGAGTAGTGCTTGTTGTTTGTCGCTTCTCCGATCACAAATGCAGACATGGTAATGTTTACGTGGCGTGATGTAACGCGATGCGTAGAAAGACAGTAAAGTAAAGTCATTATAATCAGTAATTATGTCCCCACTGGATGCAACAAATGCCTTGTTTGTAATGGGTTTTATTGTTTTTGTGTCGTCGCGCCAGGACACAGCACCACAATACGGTAAGGGCTTAACATTTCCATCTCATGCTTGAGGTATTCGGCCAATCACAACGCACTGGATAGCTGGCCAATCAGAGCACGCCTCGCTTCTCACAATGATGAGCTTTGTAAAAATCAGCGCGTTTCAGAAAGGCGGGGCATAGAGGAGCAACAATAATGTACAGTATGTGGAAAATAATATGTTTTTTTAACCTTAAACCGCATAAACACATTGCATTACACCAAATACACAAAATAATGTTCTTTTTAGCAACATCATATGACCCCTTTAAATGCAAATGAGCTGGTGTTCCCGGCTCCCTTTTCAGAAGAGGGCAGAGCTTCAAGAGCTCATGCTCCAGCATATCGGCAACAACAAAACAGGAAAATCTCAGGCAGAGACAATGGTAGCTTTAGCATCATTAGCCTTAAAGAGTGCCAAGAAGCTCTTTCAGAAAGGCAATTTGGAAAACAAAATATGACGTGTGATACCTAATTTGTCTGGAGCTGACGTTCACGCACAAAGCGTTGGTATTGATCCCTCTTTCAGAATCAACCTTTGCGAAAATCCAGCATTGAACTGACACTCATTTGTGAGGCAGTCCTGTGTAAAATGATTTCCACAAACATACTGTAGGACTTTTGGTGCATTGTATATCTCCTGCAGCTACAGCAAGAAAACAGTAATGGTGTATTGCTGCTTCTCACTCAGGGCTGTGTTTATGCTAATTGTGCAGAGATCGTCACAAATGGGCAGGATTTCTCCCTACAATGACATCAACGTAGGGACAAATCTGGAATTGCATGTTCAGAGAGACTGTTCATGATTTATAAAAAATGAGTGTGTGGATGTTAACCATTATAGGCTGGTTGTTTTCACACACTGTGGCAACACAACTGTGTTCAAACATCTTATAAAAGTAATTTTTGCATTTTAGGTCCCCTTTAATGCAGCATTTATTCAGACTGATTCTAGGCTAGGTACAGTGGATTCAACTGTAAATATTGTTTTGTTACCATTATGGTGATCAGTTTTCCATTTGACTATAGTTTTTGTTCATTTTAATTTTTAGCATTGTTATTTATTTAGTGCTTTATCTCTGCAACAGTCTGTTAAATATTTCACTGAAGAGCCCAGTGGTTCTAAATAAGGAGGTGGGCGTTAAGCCACAAACCTGTGAACTTCTTTAACCAAGTCACAAGCGTCAGAACGTGAACTTCTTTACAGATATATAATCTTCATCTGTCTCTTCTGATTTGAGCAGCAACTCTGAGATACAAGAAAGTAAGTCTCTAAATACTTTTGTTGAAAAGAAAGCTTACATTTGGCTAATAATAATAATAATTTATATATATATACTGTATATAATAATGTTTAATAATGTAAATGAGTAAATTAATTGCTATATAATTAATACTTTTATACACTGTAAAAAATTTCAAGCGGTTTCAACTAATTATTATTTAGCAACTAGTTCCACAAAACTTTTACGTTCAGTCAATTTCTGACTTCAAAGTGTTATCTGAATTGTTATTTATTAGTTGGCTCAACCTTTACTGAACTAGTTTTATAGTCCATTCAACTGAAATGTTTTAATTGGTCAAATATTTAGAAAACTACAGCAAGTTATGTCAATTAAAATGTAATCATTTACTCCATGTGTTTTATATGTTACCTCAACTAAGATTTATTATTTGGGCATCATAAGAAATTGCTGGGGAACTACATAAACATATATTTTTATAGTTTAACAAAATTATTAAAAATGATTAATTGGTGTTTATCAATCATTAAAACACACACATAACAACATATAATAGGCTTTATTTAATAACAGTCTCCATTTATAACATTTTTCATACAGACTAAGCATACAGGCTTAAAGAAAAAAAGTAAAAAAAATAAATAAATAAATAAATAAAAAAAAAGAACCCGGTGTTGCAGTATATCAAATCAAGTCAAGTCACCTTTATTTATATAGCGCTTTATACAATACTGATTGTATCAAAGCAGATTTACAGAGTCAAACAGGAAAATAGTTTGTCAATAATACAAGAGGACATTAACAAGTCATTTTTCCAGTTAAAGTCAGTTCATTGGTGATTCAGTGTTGACATCATCCAGTTCAGCTCTCTTCCAATAATGTCTATGCAATCAGCCAAGTGTCCCCAAATAAGTACGCCAAAGGTGACAGCGGCAAGGACCCAAAACTCCATCGATGACAGAAATTGAGTAGAAAACCTTGGAAGAAACCAGGCACATTCAGGGAGGGCAGTTCTCCTCTGGCCAGATGAAACCAGCATGGTGTGGTTTAAATCTAGGCTGCAACACAGGTCAGATTGAGCAGAGGACTTGTCTGGTTCTCGTGGTCTTGTCCCGATGGCCAACGAGGTCTTTGGAGGGGGATCTGTCTCTGGGGCTCATCTACCTGACATGGTCTCTCCTGACATTCAGGGCTGTAAAGGTCGTCTCTAGGTGCTGATCCACCATCTGATCTGGATACAGACTGGATCTGGGTGGCTATGGTGACCTTGGAATAAGAAAGAAACAGACTAATATTAACGTAGATGCCACTGAGAACAATAAAGCACATTATAATTGTAGTAAAAACATTTACACATATTACCTGGAATGAAAACAATAATCGCCTAGTCTTGAAAGTACACACACTATGTAGTTGCAGTGGAGCGGTCTGGTCAAGAGCCAGTGTTTGGTGCCTTGGAAGAACTGACTGGTTTGCACCTGAAATCTTGCAATGATGACAAAGCACCAATGAAACCTTTGGCTACACCCTGATGGAGAAAGAAAAGTACAAGACAACGTTTAATGTCGTCTTTTTACTTCACGGGACAATTGCAAAAGTTGCACACACGGAAAAAGCCATTCAACATGCCCATGTTAACTTCAAATAAGCGCATTACTGTGGTTTAAAGTTACATTAAGTTACACGTTTCATAGATTTCGGTTAATGGTTTATAAAAGAGAGAAAGACAGCGCGATCTCTTCATATCTTTTCACGGTACGGAAACACAAAAATATCATACAACACGCCAAAATTTGCTAAAATTCATTGTAGTTGCTTTTGACATTAAGTGTTTTATGGATTAAACAAGGTGAAAGACCACACTTATATTTCCCTCAGACATATCATACAATGCTTATTAGATGTTTTTATATATGTTGTACATTTGTGTATAAATAAATACATTTTAAATAAAACATTTAAACCTTTTAAATATACATTTTGATAAACTCAGTCTAACGTTAAGTACAAATATTTATTCAGTGCCACTTGACTAACCTGACGCCCAAACTTGACATACACTTAAATAAATTCTCGTTACATTTAGTCTAAAAAAATTACATTTATTTAGTGCAACTTACCTGATGTGTGAACTTGACAAAATGGCAGCGCTGTTTCTCCCGCAAAGTCACTCAGGCTCATGCACGTGCGGAATGATCGCAGTGTTGGCTGGATTTGTTTTTATTAGTTTAGTCAACATTTAGCATTCTGAATGTTGACTGGATTTGTAAATAACCATTCATTTAAAGGTTTTAATATATATTTATGCAGACTTAATATAATATGTTTCCTGAACTGAGCAACTTAAATATTTTTGCCCTTCCAACATTTTGTTAATTGGATTTTTTACAGTGTAGCATATGCGAAAAGTATCCTATTTCTGAATGTGCTTTTTTTTTTTAGCCATTGCAGATCTAATTTAATGAGGGAATGTAAAAAATGTAAATTAAATTTTATCAGTGTTTGATATTGCTTGGCTGAAAAGTTATTAAATATAACTGATGATGTTAAGGAAATGCAAAACTGCATTCATCTGTTGTAATTGTTTGCAAGCATGTTTGACAGCATCCCAGGATATGATGGAATTGCGGCAGGTGGAGGTGGTAAGAAGCACAAAACAATATTAATTATGTATTTTTTTCATAATTATGTATTTTTAAATTATTTATTATATCACATTATTTCATGATTATTGCAAGAATTAATAGGGCCTCTACCATAAAACAGCACTCAAAAGTTTGGGGACCATTAATTTTTTGAAACTGAAGAGTTATGCCCACCAAGGCTGCATTTATTTGATCAAAAATAAAAAAACAATATTGTGAAATATTATTACAATTTAAAATGCATTTTCAATTTTAATATATTTTAAAATGTTTTTTTTTCCTATGATGGAAAAGCTTAATTTTAAGTAAGTTCAGAACAGCATTTATTTGAAATAGAATTTTTTTTTATAAATACACTGACACTTTTGATAAATTTAATGCATAACTTTTAATGCATAAAAGTATTAATTTCTTTAAAAAATCTTACTGACCTCAATTTTTGGAAATGGTAGTGTGTGTGTGTGTGTGTGTGTGTGTGTGTGTGTATGTATATATATATATATATATATATATATATATATATATATATATATATTAGTGCTGTCAAAGTTCACTTCATTTTAATTGCACTAATTTTATTAACGCGCGATTAACGCAGTGCGCATTTTCTGTTTGACCCGTGGCCTAGCCCGTAGTTGGAGAAATGGAGATGCACAGTGTAGCCAACTTAGCGACTTTGTAGACCCCTTTAGGATGCATGTGCAGATTAATGTCTTGGAAAGCAGAGCTGGTTATAGTCTTAATGGGTCACGTTTCAGTCACTATTTCATGTTTATTCCGTCGTCTGACAACAGAAACAGTAAAATATATCAATGAAAACAGTTTTATTGAGAATTTAGCTGCATCAAAATACAGTATGTGGCACAGAGGCAAACAAATCTAATAATAAAAAATAAATGTGCATTTTGCATGTTCAGAAGAAGTGAGCTGCCCTGTCATGCAAAAATGTAAACAGGTTTGTGTCAGTAAACTGCTCAGTGCAAATTTCACGTGTCTAATAGACATGAACAAGTTCTTTGAAAAACATCTATGGCCTTTGAAACATGTCTAGACTTCATGCTCTGTGTTGACTATGGTTTCAATAATAATAAACATACATTTGCATAAAGCATCCATATTTGTCCATGCCCATGTTGATTAGAGTATTAAAAACTTGGAAAGTATTAATTTAAGGTACATTTAGAACAAATAAAAATGTGCAATTAAATTGCGATTAATCACGAGTTAACTCATGACAATCATGCGATTAATCACGATTAAAAAAAACCCCGATTGACAGCCCTAATACACACACACACACACACACACACACACACACACACACACACACACTTATGTGCCCTCTAGAAGCTTGCGTTGCTTTCCGCTTTTAGACTTGCTCTCTATTCATTTACTAACTGCTTGTTTTCTTCAAAAAAAAAAAACCACTAGCTTCTCTATTCTTTTTGTATTCTATCTATTTGTTTTCTTTTATTTATTAAGCAATTAACAAAAAGCAAAAAAGGCCTCTAACATTAACTTGCTCTTTACTTTTTCTATTCTATCCGTTTTCTTTTTATTTATTATATAATTTAAAAAAAAAAACCTTGCTATGTGTACTGCGTTAGGCTCACTGAGACTTGTCATAGCACTTGCATATTGCTCTTTTGTTGATTTTGATTGCTTCCATTGTCCTCATTTGTAATAAGTTGCTTTGGATAAAAGCGTCTGCTAAATGACTAAATAAAATGTAAATGTAAATATACTGTTTCATTAAATGATCAATTATATAATTTAAAAAAATATGAATTGCAGGGTCTCACTTGCTAGGGATTCAAGTACATGTAACCCTTTTTGTTAGAAATTGAAAGAAATGGAAGAAAGAGTATTAAGAGAACTAAACAGTTGATGTGCTAACTTTCATGGTTGCAGTGGTATAGCTTCTAGATTTTAGAATTTGGATGCTGGACAGCTTGCTGGAGTTATAACAGCGGTTTCTTGTGAATGTTCTTGTAGCAGGTGGGTACCTTCCTCCTCCAATGCCCTCTGTGCCGATGCCTGTGCCTGAACACGCTTCCAGCCATCCAGAGTGGCAGTACGTTTTTTTCTCTGTCAAGTCACATTTATTTATGTAGCTCTTTATACAATACAGGTTGTTTTAGGAAACAATTTCCAGCTGGTGTAAATCAAGTTTTTAACACTGTTTACATGTCTGTCTGGTGTTTTTAATAGTCAAGCCAAATTCAAATGATATCAGTTATTATGTCTGACATTATAGAGAGTGATACATAAAATACATTTCCATTCTTTTTTTTCTCTTTTTTTTATTATGCAAACAAACATACTATTTACAGGTAACAAATCAAATACAAAATAACCAAAGTCTTAATTTAGTTTGATATTAGCCATTGTTGCTACCTCCTCCTAACCCCCCTCCCACAAATCTTGTGTAGATATTGATGAATGGTGTGTTGTTGTGGATGGCTTCAGACAAAGAGGGTCAACGGATTCATGATTGATGGAAGTTTATGAGAGATAACAGAGGGGTGTAATTCTATTGTATTATTTTGAGTGGAAGTTGACAGGTTTTCCATGGAGATGTACTCTAGTTTTTCCAAGATGTAATATGTATGTTGTTCCTTGATTTCCAGTTCATGAGGATAGTTTTCTTGGCGATTAATTTACTATCTGTATCGTTTGAGTTGATTATGGATATGTCACCTAATATACAGAGTGAGGGAGATAATGGGACGTGACATCCCATAAGGTTGGATAGTGGCTCAGTAACGTTTTCCCAAAATTCTTTAACTGGGGTGCAATGCCACATGGCGTGAAGATAGGTGTCTGAGGCGTTTTGTGTACAATGTGAGCATGTTTCTGAAGTAAAACCCATTTTAAATAATTGTCGTCCAGTAAGGTGAAATCTATGAAGTACTTTATATTGTATTAGTTGAAGGTTGGCATTTTTCGTCATGAAGTAAATATTTTTGCAGATTTGTGTCCAGAAGGCGGCACCGGGAGCAATAGATAAATCTGATTCCCACTTAACATTTGGTAGACTTAATGTATTGTCTGATTTTGATATAATTCTGTATATTTTGGAGAGTAGTTTTTTTGAAGATATATTAATTAGCGCTGATATTGAGGGGGGAGGTCTAGATCAATTGTCTTAGTGTCGATCTTTGATTGAATTGATGATTTGATTTGTGAGTATTCCAAAAAACAATTGCTCCCAATGCCGTATCTCTGGGCCAAGTGGGAGAATGATGCCAGGTTATTATTATGAAAGATATGTTGAAGTTGTGTGATTCCCTTTTCTGCCCATGTGCATAAATTAAGTGGCTTCTTGTTAGATGTGAAATCTGGGTTATTCCAGATCGGGGTGTATTTAGATGGTGCAAGAGGGGAGTTTGTGATTTGATGGAATTTGCACCAGGCTGTCAGAGCTGCTGCTATTGTCGGCATTTTAAAACAATGATGCTCTTTGATTGTTTGATTGTAAAAGGATAAATCTGAAGTATTAATTTCCTTACAAATTGTTTGTTCAATATCTAGCCATACATTTCCATTCTGATACATCGACTTAAATACATCAAGTGACTTAAATTCTGATACATCGACTAAACAACCCTGTATAATTGATATCAAAAACTTGGCTTTTCCTCTGCTTCGTCGGAATCGGTTTCTGGTTCAAACATGAATGCCTGAATTAATCCAGTATTGCTAATATTATGTAGCGTTTGTTACTTCAGTTAACTGAGTAAAAGCCGGTAGTCAGAGCTGCTGCGATTGAGTAGAGGCGGGGACTTATTTGCATATTCATGATCTTCGTATATGAAATGAGGTAGACTTACAGTATATTCAAGCCATTTTAAGGCATGAAGAAATTATTTTCACAAAAGAAGTTTAAATGTCATTTTGATTATTAAACATGAGTTTTAAGAACTAAAACAGGGATTTTAATAAAATTGATCAATTATGAAACAGCTGTAATGCAGCGCTACAGAAGATCATATGAATGGTCCTTCAAATAAGTTCAATAACAGCGTCGATGTTGCAATGTTAGTGCTATTGTAGTTCAAATTTTGTTCTCATCTGATAGTGTCTGTGCAGTTAAACTGATATTACCGAATATGAATTAAATTACTTTTCATAGATTAATGCATAGTCTTTGTACTTAACATGTTGATTTCTCAAACTGACTCCTGTTGCATGTTTGTATAATGTATTATTCAACATGTCTGCATGTCAGCAGTATATCATTATCTTCTTGTTAGCAACAACATTCCTTCCATCTCAGAGGGAAGAGCGCATCAAGCTTTTGAAGAGTACGTCTCCAGCAAGTGCTGCTATAGTTCTGCCCCGGTCAGAGAGGGGGTCATAACTAATATGGAATCCTTTAATACCTACAGGGTAAGACATAATTCATTTTCATTATGAGCTTGGTGATATTATAATTCATTTTGAGCATGTGGAGCAGAAATGTACAAGTAAATATGCATAAATATGGAGTTGTTTTGGCTTTATGGAGCCAAATGTTGATAGATATATTCATGAGGTCTGTCTTTTTGTTCTGTTTTTGTTCTCAGTATTGTTTGGAGACGTTCACAGAGTCCAGATCTACTGAATGTAGTCAGGAGCCTTACACAGGTACTGACAGTCAATGAAGAGATGCTTGTTTAGGCTGCGTTATATTTGCTGAATGAAATCCAATACTTGGTTCTTACTAATTTTGGGGTGCCGATTCCAAAATAGTTCAAAATATTGCTCAAACACATCGCACTTTCTCAAAATATGATGCATTTCATAACATTTTGCTTTCGACAACCATTTGTAAAGTGAAGAATCTTGAATCCCTTAATCAGTAGAAAACTGGCACAAATGCACGATTCATATAATCTTCTGAGGCAGATTACAACTATTTGTTCAATTCTCAGCTGATTTTCACATGGATTTTCAACTCTCTCTCAGGGCAGCGTGTGGATGCCGGTATTCAGTGTCCTCCAGGACCGTGGGAGATCGCAGCTCAACCTCCGTCCTACTTTACAGATCACAAGGAGACCATTAGAGTGCCTTACACTTCCTCAGTCAAGGTTTAATCAGACACTGTCCACAAAAATAGCCAATGCAAACAACAGAGCCTGCAGCAAATACTGTATCAGAATATTTTTTTTAATGAAACATAATCGTCTTTAACTATGAAGCTTTTGGTAGCACTTAATTTTAAGAAGATCTTGAAGACTTTTAGTAAAAAAATAAAAATAAAAAAGTAATGTACGATATATTTACATTTACATTTACATTTATGCATTTAGCAGACGCTTTTATCCAAAGCGACTTACATTGCATTCAAGTTACAGTTTATCAGCTCTTGCTTTCCCTGGGAACCGAACCCATGATCTTGGCGTTGCTAGCGCCATGCTCTACTATTTGAGCTACAGGAAAGCCAAAATATATAGTCAAAATGGTATCTTGTTGATATATAGTCAAAATGGTGTCTTGTTGTATTCTAGAAATGTAACCCGTGCGGTGGAATGGGAAAAAACTCCTGTTCTTCCTGCACTGGAACTGGAAGTGTAAGTGACAACTTATTGTGTTTGGATCAAACGATTAGAGCAGGTTATCTTATCGTGTGTGAAATGCCTCTTTTGTGTCTGTCTTAATGCAGAAAGTGTGCTCTGGATGTAACGGTTCTCATCAACGTCCTGATAATGAGGCCTGCGATAAATGTGACTATAGCGGACGTGAAAAGTAAGTCTAAACTTTTGTTTGTATTTTTCTAACTTTTGATAAAATGATAGAAACCTCAAGCCATCGCTCATTTAGCTAACATTTTACAAACATTAAATACATAATGATTAAAATTACTGTCCAAAACTGCAGAGAAATTAATGACCAAAAGAGCTAGAATCTCCAGGAAGATAATGTGCATGCATTCATTTTTTTTTTATTATTATCTTACCAGAAATATTCCAATAGCATGTACAGCATCTAAAGAGCTTTTACTAAATGAAGGCTTAACCAACCTATAACTTTGGGTAACACTTCACAATAAGCCTCCATTTGTTATCATTTGTTATAAACAACATTAGTAAACGTGAACTAACAATGAAATTACTTACATTGTATCAATCTTAGTTAAATGTTAATTTCTTAATTTACTAAGTCATTATTAAAATCTAAAGATGTATCTGTTCATATTGTTCATATCATATCTGTTCATGCACCTGAGCTGATATGAACTAACAATAAAGTGAATGTGTATATATGTATGTATATAGCCTACATATGATCAAAGAATCTTTAGTCTGATGCAGTGTAAATAACTCTTAGTGATTGATTTTTGAGCCTTTTACAAAAATAATTGTAACATTTGAAATGTCATCTCACTATTACAAAGACATTTGAATGCTAGGCTATGTAGTTTGCTATGTTAATTTTCTCAGGAAAATGTCTACAATATAAAATGTGACATAAATGTGAAGTAATGAGAAAATCAAAAGCGTGTTTTGAGAAAGAAACACATCCATTTGTCTTTTTAGATTTTTTTAACACTTAAATATAACTAGGCTACTCTGTCAAAATCTTAAATAAGACTTTTTCCACTCTTTGGCATTTGCAAAGTTACAAACTTATTTGTGACTGATTTATAAGTATCAAAAGAACTCATAAGAGAATGAATCCTTTGAGAATGAGTTTGATTCTTATGAATCTTTGATTCAGACTACACTGGTTATTGTGTGTGCAACCAGCAAAGACTTCACAATAGAGAGAAGTGTTGTCTATTGATTTGGCTTAGTCTCTCACGTCTAAACTCAACTGCCATGGTGTCCTTCACTAATGTTCTACTTCTGCAGTCTTTAAACAGTTGTAAATGCATCCAGTAGAGGGCAGCTGTGGTTTGATATTTCCTAAGCATTTGTCTGATAACTTTCAGATGCAGTTCATGCAGCGGCAGTGGCTCTCACAAGTGTGACACCTGTGATGGAAAGGGCCAGCTGCTCGTCTTCATCAACCTCGAAGTTAAATGGTATTATCATCATAATTTCACTGATAATATCCTAACACTACGCACTCTGTCAAACTCAACTGTCCATTCTGAAAGCTACTTTATGGGCCATTTCAGGAGCACTGAGAAGGACAATTACGTAGCGCAAGATTCAAGTGGACTGAGACCAGAAAAGCTGGGGAAGGTTTCAGGAAAGGAGCTCTTCAAAGACTCCCAGATTATGGTAGGAACAGATGAGTGCAGAAGATAGTTAGACAGAGTACTAAGAAGCGGAAGATGATTTATGTGCAGTATGATTGTATGTTTACTGTAGGTCTATCCAGTGATGGGTTTCCCTGATGTTTCTGTTGCGCAAGCATCTGAACGTTTAATAAGAGACCATCAGGTGAAATATACCAAGAACTCCCGCATATTACAACAGGTAACTATTGTATCTTATTGACAGTTGCATTATCATGATCACTTGATACTGATGAATCCTGAATGTGGTACTTTAAATCAATCTTCTCTTGTTTCAGAGGCAGACGATTGAGCTCATTACCATAACGAGAGTGAACTATACATGGAAAGAGAAGCCTCATGTTTACTATGTGTACGGAAATGAGTTGAAAGTGAATGCTGATGACTATCCAGCCACCTGCTGCTGTTCTGTCATGTAACTTTATATGTTCGTTCAGCACTGTACATACTCAAACATCAAAACTGCTGACTGTACATCTCACATTCATCACATCTCAAACCTAACACACAAAACAACATCTGTCAGAGATGGCTATTATTCCATATTTTAAAACTGTTTTAAGCAATAGTACATTATGATCATTTTTTAAGATTTAAAAAAAAAAAGCTATGAATATTACAACTTATTTTAATGCCAGTTTACGCAAATTTTCTGAGGCAGAGTTCTGCAATGAAGCCTGCATGCCTTTTTATTTTTGTAAAAATAAATCCATCAGATGCAAATACTGGTTGAACATGTAAGGACGAGATTACTTTTTCACACTTCAGGTTTACAAAAAGTAAAGTTAAAAACTAGTCAGAAATCACTGGTGTCTAAATATTGAGTTATACTTGCACAGTTTGAAAGGGAAGAATGAAGAAGTGTTCATTGGTGACCAAATGTAGGGGTCTTTATTTGAATGTATAAAGTAAATGAAAAAAGAATTACATGTAAAATTCACTGATACAGTAACCTCATTAGGCTTAAAGGAATGGTTCACACAAAAATGTAAATTTTCTCAAACTAATTTACATCTTGTATGGCCTGAAGGTGTTTCTTCATTGGAACAAATTTGGAGAAATTAGCATTAAATTACATGTTCACCAATGGATTCTCTGCAGTTAATGGGTGCCGTCAGAATGAGAGTCCAAACAGCTGATAAAAACATCACAATAATTCACAATTAATCCATATCTCTCCAGTCTGCATAACAAACCTTCTGAATGATAACCTGAAAAAAAAAGCATCATAGAAATTAGCTTATTGAGGTTTTCTTTTTTTTTCTGGTAATGATTTCTGTAATGTCTAATAATTGGTGACTGCTACTCAAAAGACAACAAGAATAAACCTATAGGAAAATGGAGAAAGCTTTACATCACTTGAATGAGTTTGAAGAACAGACTTATAAACTTAGACTAAAAAGGGGTAACATTTTGGTATATAAGTTTGACCTGTCACACCATACTGGCAATGTGCTTTATAAAATAGAAAGAAGAGCTCAACATCACACTTTATTAAACAAGTCACTTTTGTAACATTTACATGATTGCTAACGTTATATGAATTTTCACTTGTCAGATTCAGTGACCCTAGCCAACTGCAATTGGGTAACATTTGCAACATTATTGGGTAATTACAGTAAATAGTAATAAGAATAAAGATAAGACCTACATTTATCAGATAATTGGAATATGTTTACATAGCAAGCCTAAAACATCTCATAAAGAAACCATTCTTAGTAGCAGGCTAACACATTAGCAGACAACAGCAGCATTAATGTTTCAATTATTTTCTATATTAGAATTTAGATGCTCGTGACAATATCTAGCTTGTTTTCTTTAGTCTTAAGACATGAAACATGTCTTACAGCAGCGCTCGTGTCCTCTGACGCTGATCTAACGTGCGCGCTCCCGTGAGAACATTTGCTGAACAGCGACCCCTGGTCACAGTTTTTTGATTGAACACCTGTTCGGAACGCACATTTTCAAAGGAGAATAACTGACTGTAGCATTGTTTTTCAGATAAACAAGTATGTTAACTTAGCATGTTTCTTAAAGGGTCATGAAACCCCCTGTTTCAGCATTTCTCACCACAGTTTTGGTGAGAAAATGCTAAAAAGGTGGGCGTGGTGCGCTGCGGAGCAGAGAGGGAAGAGAGACAGACAGTTTCATTTCGCTCCCATGGAGTTAAAAACACAAATGCACAGCCATTTGCACTCTGCATCGAAAACATATATATGAACGCGCTGTTGCACCTCTGATAACTGTTTAGGCTTATTCTGCTTCATTTATATAAGCCTTTTGACGGGTTGTCACAGAGCTGTAAAAACGGTTACACTCACTAAAGTGAATGAATCGCGTTAGTACCAAACGTATTACAAAGCAAAAAGATCCATGAAAGTTTCTCTCAGTTAATGTGCGCGATCTCACAGACTGAAGCGTCTGTCATGGCAAATCAACACATGCTGTTGTGAATAATTAAGTGAAGCGTCTTCTCATTGGATAAGAACACGCAGCCTCATGAATAATTTAATAGACACCGACGAGTCATCGACGTCAACACTATGTAGATTTTAAACCCTGAAGATGAAAACAGCGCAAAAAAGCTTAAAATTAACCTGTTTTCTCCAACAGTTAAAATGATCGGATGCTAGCATTGATGTACAACACAAACACCTCTGCTAAAATCTCAGAAAAAGTAACATAAAATGTAAAAATCTAGTTTTTCATGTATGTTTTGGTTTAAGACATGCCTCATTATGCAATAGAGTCTGGGAATGTGTCGTCACAACGGCAATGCATTCTGGGAATTTAGGTCACGGGAGCTACAGCGAGAATGAGTGGTAGTGAATGTAGACTTTTTATATTATTTAATGTTTATATTATTCTACTTAAGATCGCGTTGCAGTGGTTAAGGCTTACTGTATCATCAATTGTCATATCCCTTTGCACGGCCAGTGTGAAAAACGTGCTTTCTCCGCGTTATAATGCCGAAAAAGCCGAGGTTTTACCTGCAGACATTGATGATAAAGGCTATGGCAATTGATCATTCCAACGTGATCTAATGAAACATATAAACATTAAACATCTACATTCACTACGGAACTCGGATGAAAATTAAACTGAAACTTGATATGGTAAACATCTAAAATACAATGTGGCTTTATAATTCATCTCTGTAGATTTAATATATTATAGATACAGTGATTTGCATTCAACTGTAAGCCCTCACACCACTAATACAAGGAAATCATATATGGAAATGTTATTTGCGGCAGCTCGTTAATACCCGGCCACTTTTTGTACGGATTAAGTTTCCTTCATTCATTTGATCGCTTGCATCGTTGTTCGGCATCCTCAGTTAGCAGGAATCTTCAACTTGGTTCAGTCAAATCAATGTATTTATTTGCATAGCATCCACAATACACATCGTTTCAAAGCTTAACTCTTAACACTGAGCAGTTTTACCAGGCAATATGATGATATAACAATGATCCACTGTTTGAGATCTAGCTGTTGTGTATTCTCTTACAAAATTAGCCATGGTTTTGCTACTCTAACCATATTTTATCCGTGGTATTTAATAAGACTGTGGTTATAGGAATGGTAATACATATACCAAAAGCACGGTCGCTACACGTTTACTATAGTAAAACCATGGTTAATTGTCGTTAGTGTTTTAGCAGTTAGCATCAGTACTGTAGTGAAGGAGACTGATTAGTAATGAATATTTGCAGCCTCTCAGCCTCTCTTTTTTTTTTTAAAGAGATATACATATTCCGTTTTATTCTAAGCGTATGTAAGATGTTTTTTTTAAAAATATGAATGTAAAACGGTCGGCTTTTTCTGTGGTGATTTGCATTTGTTTAAGCTGTGTGCTGAGCGTGACCTAAAACATGGCGGAATCCGACGCGGCGTGACGTTGTTTGCCAAGCTCTATTGACAAAGACTACACTTTAACACTGGAAATATAAAAGAGAACTGATAAATGAAACTGGGCTAGTGCACCTTGTGTTAGTAAGGACCATCATTTGATGCACAATGAAGCTCCTTTCACATTTCCTTTTGCTGTTTGTAATGTTAGCTTCAGGTAAGTTTTCTCCCGTGTTTTATGTTTTACTTCAAAATGTGAAGAAGGTGTAATCATATATTAAAAATAAATTATTGTCATCTGTTTATCCAGAGAAATTTCAGGAATCAGGAGATTGGATTGATGGAACACTTTCAGACATCTCAATCACACAACCTTTATGTTTAAGTTGAAGTGATTATGGCTATTTTTTTTTAATTATTGTTGGTCTTTTAATAAACCAAAACACTAGGATTAACATGAATTACTTTCCTCAATACACAAAACACTGCATCATTTGGCTCGCTTTTGAGAGTATCTGATTATTAAAGTCTGTAAAGGCAATTCAGAGAATTGTTTCTAAACGCATTATAAATGTTAGAAATGAATTGCTGAAACACATTACAAAGACTGAACTATGTAGTACTGAATTGTGGAGTTAGGTTGTTAAATAGTTTTTCCTAATTTTTGTATTCAGGATTTTTTGGGTGGGCCTGAAATCATGTCTCATGGACCCTTTTCACAAGACCGCCATGATGCGTTTAACAGTCATCAGCCTCATAAATCCTTGAAGGTTTTTTATAGTATTTTTATTTTTTTAAAATGTATGTACATTTTATAATACTATTTGTATTTGTATTATATGACCTTTGTATAAAATTACAAAAAAAACTAGTCAACGCTGATGCGAGAGTGTTCCCAATGCAGCGTCTATGGAGGGACGGTAAATTTGACATTGTTATCTCTTCTGACTGCCCTTATCGGTCTCTCTCAATTTTTTTTCCTTTTATTGAAAGTCATGAAAACAATATCGTGGAATTATTATTTTGCTATTTGAGCAAATGGGAATGTAAAAAATATATCTGTGGTACTTTCCCATTCACTGTTCTTCATGTTAACCCAACTATGATGACTTCCGCTGCTGAGAAACCCAGAAATGTGAAAAAGGTCCACACAACGGAGCCACTGAGCATGGCCCCTCCCCTAACACTATGTGGTGTGTTCGACTTGAAGCAGAGCTGCGCAGAACGATCATTGTAGAAAATAAAAGTACAGCGAGAGCTGTAGAGACCTGCGGTACTTTGACATCATACACCGATCGGTCTGCACAATGCTGCGCTGATTCAAGTTGAACACTCCCAATAATAACTAGAGTGCATTAAAATCAGCGTGCGTTTGAAAATGCAAAAGTACGGCTCCTGTGTTGGCCGCCCCTCGTTCCAAATTCAGGTTGATGCAAGTCGAGCAGGGGCTGGAGCTGTATTACTGCAAAAAGATGACAATGGACTCGACAGACCAGTTAGCATTTTTTCAATTTTACAGTGTTGTAGTATTAAAAAGTAGGTGAACACTGTAATGCGAATTTGTGTAAACCGTTAATTTGTGTAAACAATCTGTAAACTGAATTTAGTGACAAATTACTACAATTATTGCTACTTACTAATAATTACAGGAAAGCTCGTTTTGAGGAAGTTTAGTTTGTAGCTCATTGTTTACATTACTACAATTGAAAAAGTGGTGCTATTTGTGTAAAAAAAAAAAAAAACGTAAAAAATAATGTGGGGAACCCCAATTGGAATTATACAAACTGAGAAAGCCAGAAAGTGCTAGGTTATGCCCTACTCTCCCTAATTTATTATTTATCCACATATTGGAAGCAGGCATTATATCAGCCTTTATTTGGTAAACTAAACAGTAGGCTTAATATCTTCTAAAATCAGCTGGAATTTAGTAACCCAGCAGAAGTAGTTTGGAAAGTACAGGTGCATCTCAATAAATTAGAATGTCGTGTAAAAAGTTAATTTTTTCTTGTAAGTTATTTCAAAAAGTGAAACTTTCATATATTTTAGATTCCTTGCATGTAAAGTAAAACATTTCAAAAGTTTTTTTTGTTTGTTTTAATTTTGATGATTACTGCTTACAGCTCATTGTAGCGTCAGAACGAGTCAGACAAAACTAAGATTCGATCGGAGCATCGAAACATGAGGAGCTGAAATTCCAGGACAACAGGACAACATCGTAAAGATTCCTATCTCTGACTTCTGGAGCAAGCCTAACTAACAAGCCTCTTTCACAGAACAGCTCGCAACATTAAGACAAAAGAACACTTATTGATAAGTGTTCTACGCAGGAAGGAGATCATCAAATTTGGGGTAAATAGTCAAGATTAATGGTCAAAGAGATGGCCATCACATGGCGTTCCACAAGAGAAATCACAAGCTTCTTCAGATTGACTTCTCCCCCACACATACAAGACAAAGAACCAGACTGAAATTCCTCTGGCCAAAGAACACTTCTTTTTGGTACACAGAGACTTTCTTTTTCATATGCACATAAAACCATCCTAAAGGACAGCGCTAGGCATAACACTATATTATGTATGTAATCACATATTAGACTATCATGTTTTAAGCACATATTATGTATGTCTTTCTAATAACTATTGAATGACTTTAAGGTTAGTCGTGTTTGGTATGTATGAGCTTGACATTTCTAGCTTGAAATGTTTCTTTCAATTAATTCTGTGTCAAATGTATCATATTCTGGTTATAGAAATCATATCCAAAAGTATACTTTGCAAGAGTGTGTAAAATTCAGACCATGTGACTGATAACAGGCTGATTTATGATGGAAGGAACAACCCTAGCTAAGACAATAGCCTATCTAATTGGTCAAAACACCAAATGGGATGTGTCCCAAAGCCGAGTTTAAGAACTCAGGACACCATCAAATCTTTCTCTTTTGTCTCTCTAAAACTCCTCTTCTCTTCCCTTCTACCCTTCTTCTCGCCACAGCGTTTTGACGCTGTTTTAGCGCTCTTTGAGCGTGCTCTGGCCTACAGGCCAGTTGCTACTTAACACCACGATGAGAAGAAAAACCACCTAGTCTCATTACTCATTTTATTCTTTTACTTTAGTTTCTTTTCTTTCCGTTGAGTCTCGTGTTCAAAAGTTAAGTTTGCCGCAAAGTCCAGCGACTGCACCCGCTTCAAACTTCAACCAGAAACGGACTCCAAGACCATCCTCAGCCAACGGCCCAACCATTGGCTTCCCAAGACATCGCTTCAAAGACTACTGAACTTCCAGCCAATCACTAACTCGGGAAAACCCCTTTCCTGCAAAGACGACGAAGACAAAAGGGAATCCCTGTAACACAAGGCAACGCAAGTACAAACTCCAGATTATAACTGAGCTGGTGTATTTAATATAAATTTTAGCCTCATTGAGAAACTCAACGCGAGGGTTAACTAAGTGATTGATGGTTGTTCAGGTCTATGCAATAGCACATATTGCTGTAAACTTGGGATTTCACATTCTCATTCTCTAAACTCATCCTTTCTCTCTTTCTGCATCGTGTGAATGTGTGAATGCGTGTGTTCATGTTAGTGTTAGTTTATGTCTTAGGTTTATATAAATAAAGTCTTATTTATATTTAAAAGAGAAGTATCTTGTGTTTTGTGCTTACAAGTTAATGTCTTAATCTGCCGATCTTGTTACTGTGCTTATTAATAGTGTTTTCACTATATTTTGGATTTTAATATCCAGTGCAGAATTAATGTTATACGGCTCGTTCAGTGAATCGCTCAGTGATCAGCCGCAGAACAGTGATTCTGTTCAAATTCCCTATAAAATCATTAATGATTCCCTTTGAGCTAAATTAAATTATATTTATGTATAAAACCCTTACATCATGAAAGTCAAAAATCAGTATCTCAAAATATTAGAATATTTACATTTGAGTTTCAATAAATGACCATCCTTACAGTATAAATTCCGGGTATCTCTTGTTCTCTGAAACCACAATAATGGAGAAGACTGCTGACTTGACAATGATCCAGAAGACGAACACTGACACCCTCCACAAAGAGGGTAAGTCACAGATGGTCATTACTGAAAGGTGTGGCTGTTTACAGAGTGCTGTATCAAAGCATATTAAATGCAAAGTTGACTGAAAGGAAGAATTTGGGTAGGAAAAGGTGCACAAGCAACAGGGATGACTGCAAGCTTGAGAATAGTCAAGCAAAGCTGATTCAAACACTTGTGAGAGCTTCACAAGGAGTGGACTGAAGCTGGAGTCAGTGCATCAAGAGTCACCACGCTCAGACGTCTTCAGGAAAAGGGCTACCAAGCCACTTCTGAACCAGAGACAACGTCATGTTGCTTGAAGTCCAGTGTGAAGTTTCCACAGTCTGTGATGATTTGGGCTTCCATGTCATCTGCTGGTGTTGGTCCACTGTGTTTTCTGATGTCCACAGTCAATGCAGCCATCTACCAGGAAATTTTAGAGCATGCTTCCTTCTGCTGACAAGCTTTATGGAGATGCTGATTTCATTTTCCAGCAGGACTTGGCACCTGCCCACACTGCCAAAAGTATCAAAAGCTGGTTCAATGACCATAGTGTTACTGTGCTTGATTGGCCAGCAAACTCGCCTGACCTGAACCCCATAGAGAATCTGTGGGGTATTGTCAAGAGGAAGATGAGAGACACCAGACCCAACAATGCAGATGACCTGAAGGCCACTATCAAAGCAACCTGGGCTTCCATACCACCTCAGCAGTGCCACAAACTGATCACCTCCATGCCACGCCGAATTGAGGCAGTAATTAAAGCCAAAAGGAGCCCCTACCAAGTATTGAGTACATATACAGTAAATGAACACACTTTCCAGAAGGCCATCAATTCACTAAAAATGTTTTTTTTATTGGTCTTATGAAGTATTCTAATTTGTTGAGAACTTGTCATCACAATTAAAAGAACCAAAGACTTAAACTACTTCAGTCTGTGTGCATTGAATTTATTTAATACACGAGTTTCACAATTTGAGTTGAATTACTGAAATAAATGAACTTTTCCACGACATTCTAATTTATTGAGATGCACCTGTTTGAGTCACTTTGCCGCACCTACTCTGCATTTTTCTTGTTAACACAGGAAGTCTATACGTTTGCTATACATGATAGACAAATGTCACAGTGTCTTAATAACGTCTCAACTGTGAGCTTGTGGTTCTGTTAAGTCTGTTAAGTATTAAGACTCAGTCGCTGTTACCCATGTTTCTCAGAAAGCTGTAGTCTCTAATCTATGACAGCATGAACCAGCTTTATATCCTTTTATTGGCCTTTTGGTCAGCTTTCAGTAAGTGGATTACATTGCCTCACATTTTGTGTCTATATAAAATACCATTAGTATAATATTTTCTGTGTTTTTGTACAGATGCATCTGATGCATGGTACCCAGATAACTCAACGACAGGTGAATCATCCAGTAACTTCAATCGCTTTTCTGTCAGTGTTCATATTCTATTTTAAAGAACATGGATACAAGTTTATATCATTTCACTATGTTTTTGTACAGTTTCTCCTGATGCATGGCATAGTAATACTACTTCAGTGACAGGTGCGTCATCTAATGACTTTAATCACGTTTCTGTCAGTTTTTTTTAAAGAAATATTTGAAAGTGTAAAAATGCAAGTTAATATATTTTTGCTGCATTTGTGTACAGATTCCACCGGTGCATGGCATAATAATACTAGTAAAACTACTTCTGTGACAGTTGCATCATCTAATGACATTAATCTATATACATTTCTGTCAGTTTCTTTTTTAAGAAATTTGAAAGTGCAAAAACACAATTTAAAATAATGTTGCTGTTTTTGTCACACTACTACTTCAATACCAGGTCCATTATCTAATGACTAATTTATACACTTTTCTGCCAGTTTTCATTTCAAAATATTCAAAATATAAGTGCAAGTATAAGAGTCAACATAATTTTTGCTGTATTTTTGTACTTATTCTGGTCAACTCTACAACAGTTTTCCCTTTAACAGCAGGTGCATGGTCTACTGACTTTAATCTATATACACTGAACAAAATTATAAACGCAACACTTTTGTTTTTGCCCCCATTTTTCATGAGCTGAACTCAAAGATCTAAGACTTTTTCTATGTACACAAAAGGCCTATTTTGCTCAAATATTGTTCACAAATCAGTCTAAATCTGTGTTAGTGAGCACTTCTCCTTTGCCGAGATAATCCATCCACCTCACAGGTCTGGCATATCAAGATGCTGATTAGACAGCATGATTATTGCACAGGTGTGCCTTAAGCCGGGCTCACACTGTGCGCTTTTTTTTTTTAAAGTCCTTTAGGATTGTACTTGTCAGACTGCACGAACATGATGATCATGTTACACTATGGGATCTCAGTTTTCATTAATGTCAGACTGTACGACAGTCAAGACGAGTTAAAAACGGGTGTGCTCAAGAAAACTTGTCCGGAATTTTACATTATCAACCCATACACGTCCAGAGACTGCGAACTGCATTGCACACGGGACCGAAATATTGGCTGTCATGAAAAGTATATGAACGGCAGCAATACCAGTGTATTTAAAAAGAAAAGTGTATGCAGCTCTAAACACCCACATGAAAACAGTGGCGCAACCAGTGTTTATATAGAAAAGGCAACATATCAGATGAATTCTGTGAGAGGAGGACGGGAGTGCAGGAGTTTATGGCTGATAGAATAATCCTCTATCAATAATTCTGCTCATAGCTTGTCTTGAAAAACGGAGACAATTTGACATTCATCGTAGGGGTAGTCACACTGCAGGACTGTGCGCCAAATCTTCTGACACTGCCAGAATTTCGTCGGAGGTGAAATTTGATCGCAACAACCATTAATCCGCTGTCGGTGAACATGTCAAACCAGCGATCAAAGACTACGGATTTTAGCCTAGGATTATAGGAATCTTTCAAAATTTGTCTCAGATGACCAAATCGTGGCCACACAATGTGAGGCAGACTTTAGGCTGGCCACAATAAAAGGCCACTCTAAAATGTGCAGTTTTATCACACAGCACAATGCCACAGATGTCGCAAGTTTTGAGGGAGCGTGCAATTGGCATGCTGACTGCAGGAATGTCCACCAGAGCTGTTTCCTGTGAATTGAATGTTCATTTCTCTACCATAAGCCGTCTCCAAAGACGTTTCAGAGAATTTGGCAGTACATCCAACCGGCCTCACAACCGCAGACCACGTGTAACCACACCAGCCCAGGACCTCCACATCCAGCATCTTCACCTCCAAGATCGTCTGAGACCAGCCACCCGGACAGCTGCTGCAACAATCGGTTTGCATAACCAAAGAATTTCTGCACAAACTGTCAGAAACCATCTCAGGGAAGCTCATCTGTATGCTTGTCGTCCTCATCGGGGGCTCGACCTGACTGCAGTTCGTCGTCTTAACTGACTTGAGTGGGCAAATGCTCACATTCGATACCATCTGACACTTTGGAGAGGTGTTCTCTTCACGGATGAATCCCGGTTTTCACTGTACAGGGCAGATGGCAGACAGTGTGTATGGCGTCGTGTGGGTGAGCGGTTTGCTGATGTCAACGTTGTGGATCGAGTGGCCCATGGTGGCGGTGGGGTTATGGTATGGGCAGGCGTATGTTATGGACAACGAACACAGGTGCATTTTATTGATGGAATTTTGAATGCACAGAGATACCGTGACGAGATCCTGAGGCCCATTGTTGTGCCATTCATCCACGACCATCACCTCATTTTGCAGCATGATAATGCACGGCCCCATGTTGCAAGGATCTGTACACAATTCCTGGAAGCTGAAAACATCCCAGTTCTTGCATGGCCAGCATACTCACCGGACATGTCACCCATTGAGCTCTGGATCGGTGTATACGACAGCGTGTTCCAGTTACTGCCAATATCCAGCAACTTAGCACAGCCACTGAAGAGGAGTGGACCAACATTCCACAGGCCACAATCAACAACCTGATCAACTCTATGCGAAGGAGATGTGTTGCACTGTGTGAGGCCAATGGTGGTCACACCAGATACTGACTGGTTTTCAGACCCCCCCCAGACACCTGGGCAATAATCATGCTGTCTAATCAGCATCTTGATATGCCACACCTGTGAGGTGGATGGAGTATCTCGGCAAAAGTCTTAGATCTTTGAGTTCAGCTCATGAAAAATGGGGGCAAAAACAAAAGTGTTGCGTTTATAATTTTGTTCAGTGTAAAATGCAGTCCACCAAGTTGCACTGTTTATTTTAAAAGGTCTGCTGTAAAATCGTGCAGCACCCAGAAAAATATTTTTGCGTATGTGAAGGACTGTACACGGATATTAGAACATGAGTGAAGTAGGGCTGCCACTAACGATTATTTTTATTTTTATTAATCTATCGACTAATTTATCGATTCATCTAAACGATCAATTTTCCACCAAAAAAAGTATAAATGTAAACAAGCCCTTGACAAAATGTAAAATTAAAAGAGTAAAAATGTAAACAAACTTAATAAAAATAAAATAATAACAAAAGTCAACATGTTTTGAATGTAAATATATCCACATGTTTAGGGCTTCTGTTCATTACAGCTGTGAGTGCAACTCCAAAGGGGAAAAAAACAGTTGGGTTTTCACATTAAACAAATGCAATGCAATGTTTAGAGTCCACTGAAATCAACGTTCAGTATTATGGTGTAAGAATGTCAACATATCCATGTGTTCTGGAGCAAGGCTGGCTCTTTTCTTAGAGACAATGTTTTCAGCTGAGGAGAAGAGCCGTTCAGAAGGTGTTGACGTGGTAGGTACACATAAATAAGACTTTGCAAGACGAGCCCGAGAAGGAAACCTTGCCTCATTTGATTTCCACCACTGCAAAGGATTTGTACTTTTTGGTAAAGGCTGTTCCCCAAAATACCTGAGAACCTCCTCTCACCAAATTTGTCATCTGCCTCATCCTCACTGTCATTCTATCTGGAAGTGTCTTCGGAGTCCGACCCAAGCAATCTGTCCAGTAAAGACATAGGCCTGTTCTCTGTCCCAACTGTTAACATTTGGACCTCTGTAGTGTGCTGCTGTTGCAGCTTCTCTAACCCTCTCCTCATTTCTTCAACCGCAAGAGTTTGGATTTTCACCTGCACTTTCAGGCTTTCATCTGAAGATAAGAATTTAAGTCTGCGAAACCTGGGGTCCAGGGAAGCTGCAATTATGTTGATGTTTGCAGCATCATCTTTGTAGGTCATCTCAGTCCCCCACCTTTTTGAGATTTCCTCTGCTGCAGCAGCCTGAAATGCCTGCACATGGGTATTGTCAAAGGTAGAAGTCTGTGTAGACTTCTTCAGTCCTTTAATGAGTGGAAGCAGAGAGTCACATATGACTCCCCACTAATATAAACAGTAGCACACTCAAATGGTCTGAGAGCTTGCTCAAGCTCCTCCAACAGGCACCACTGCTCAGCTTTGAGGTCAAGGAAATGCTTTGATCTGTGTGTTAGACAGACATACTGTGATGGGCCACCTCTGCACTAGCAGGCGGCTGATCATAAAGAATGAGCTATTCCACCTTACACAAACATCTTGAATTGGCTTGTGTTCAGGTTGGCCCATTTGTTTTTGTTTTGTTTTGAGTTTTGAGCTGGCAGCCTCACTCTTTTTAAAATGCTCCATTAAGGACCTTGCAGCTCCAATTGCTTTGGTTATTTGGGGATTCTTCAGAGCATGATTTACCACCAGCTGTAATCATAATGCATAATGTGTGGCCAGCACAGCGAATTGAAGATATCCCATGCCTCTTTTTTAACAGCTTGAGGGCCGCCACCACATTAGCTACATTGTCATGTACAACAGCCTGGATTTTTCAATTGCTGTTTCAATCCAGTATGCAATATTCTCTGCAGTGTGCCTTTCCTCGAGTGGCATAGAAGTCAAACAGTAGCTTATGAGCTCCCAGTCATTGTTTATGAAATGACAGGTTATGCCCAAGCATGCCTCTGTAGCAATACTTGTCCAGGCATCTGCTGTTAAACTGATCATGGAACAGCATGAAGAGAGGGCATCTTTCACTTTCTGTAATTCACTGGCATATTTCTTCTCCATCATGTTGGTGAAGCATGTTCTTTTAGGGAGAATGTAGCCAGACTGGAATGTGTTAACCACAGGAAACCCTCATCATCTACCATTGACAGCGGTCTCATGTCTTCGATGATCATATTCAGGACACTATCAGTAAGAGATGCAGCCAATTGTGGTGAGCAGTCCTTCTTTTGCAGGAATTCAGTCACATGGCTTTGCCTACAACTGAGAGAAAAATAAATACAACAAAATTATATAAATGTAAAAATTCAGAGTGGAGAAAACATTCCTAATGTTCTTTTAACTTGGCATACTCTTTACTTTTATGTTGTATATGAATAGAATAGTATTTATTAAATGTGTATGTATTATATATAAATTTGTATTTTGAAATGTTATTCCTTATGTCATTTATGCCATTATCCACACAATGAAATGCCCTTAAAACAGGCAGAAGTAAATTAATTAATTAATTATGGTATATATCATATATATCAAGCCTGCACATAAACAAACGCAGGCACAGATCAATCTTAACTGTTCATGTTACGTTACTAACCCACGTAGCCTAGTCTATGTTTCCTCAAACACTTATTCACTTGAAAAGATAGCACACTGATAACTTCTCTTACTTCAGAAAGTATTTTGCTGAGTTAATTTAATGGACAAAAACACTTACGGTGGCTTTGCCTGTTCTGGTGGCCCGTCATCCAGAATAGGACCTGTGTGTTTCCGCTTCAGATGTTCATGCATGGCGCTTGTGCTGCCATGGTATGCCAATGAAACCTTGCAGAGTGTACAAACCACCTTTTTAGCACCAGCTAATCTGAAGTGCTCCCATACTTTAGACTCCTTCGGCCTTTGAAAACTTTTGGAAACAAACTCGTTTGACATTGAACTCGACCCACCATCCTTGGAACCTACTGAGCCGAGACTGGAGACATTCGAATGATGTGATACGCGTACCGTTAGCTCATCCTAATGGTGTGGAGGAAACTGTTGTTATTGTAGTCATAGCGTGAAAACTAAATTTAAAAGGTAAAATAATATGAAATGATCAGTTGAGTAAAAATATTGATGTCGACTAATTATCAGCGTCAACTATGTCGACAAATCGCGACAGCTCTAGAGTGAAGTATAAAGCCTGGTTTAGGCTACATAATGAATAATAGTTTAGCAACCAAGTGTTACAAATATGGCAAAAATGGAAACATTTGGATTCTTGTGGAATGAGACAAGCTCATGAGCCTAATGCCGTTTCAGTTTTGCTTGTATGCTGTGTATAATGAATGCCACGACAGCCTAATTTGTTTTATTTTACAGTTTAATATGTAACTTTATAACTACTTATTTTTCATTCTTGTTCTGTTTTGAACACCGTTAAATTTAAAATATTTGTTGTAGAGTAAGGGGAACTAAATAGGCTATAATGTTTATATTTACCAGTATTTTAATATGCATATAAATTACATAAATTAATGTAGCCTATTGTTTGCAATTACAAGGTTAACGGGTGTTTTTGGAGTAAGATCAATTTCTCTTTAATGAGATTACGTCCTCTTTTTGGCCGGTTTCATTTCTCCGTGTCGTAAACTCTAAATGTGGGTGTTTTTAGGGACGTGATATTCAAATAACTATTTTTTCTGCCGCCACATTTACAATCTTTTGTGAATCACACATGAACTCTGTCGTAAGTGGATTTGTGCGCACGGATCTGCGCTCGTTTCTACGTTAGATTGATAAATGAGGCCCATTATGTCCACCTTCTATTTTAAAGTCAAATTTTGTCACTGAGAAAAACAATGAATACATTTTTTTTCTTAGTGTCAGAGTTTTGACAGCCTCAAACTAAAAGACTTTAATAATTGAGAACTGCACAGAGACTTGACATAGTATATGACGTTTATATCTGAGACATTTACCATGTAAAAGTAACAGATATAATTTAACAATGACATTGGTTTTAAAGATCTGTGGTTATGTGTGCTTCAGTTCCTCATGAATGTGCAGATGATCTTGAGTTAGATTTCCAGAGAAGTCTTTTTTGAAATCAAAGCTGACAGATGTGACATTTGACAGAGTCAGTGCATGATCTTCAGTCTGATCTGTGACAACATGAGGCAGCTTTATGTGCTTCTACCGGCCCTTTGGTCACTCATTAGTAAGTACATGAGATTCCTTTACAGTTTTTCTTCATATTTTGTATCTACATTTTTAATAATGCAGTTTTTCTGCCTTTGTTTTGTATAGATTCATCTCATTCATTATTCAATGATTATCGCCCTTCAATGACAGGTATGTAATCTGACATTTTCCTATTTAATATCTACATAATATCATTTTAATAGCAGTTCAAAGGCCTGATACAAGTAAATTCATGGTTCTAAATCCATATTGGGGGACACAATATGACTGGAAACAACAAGTAAACAATAATCTTACACTGTTACATTTCAGACCTGTTGCCAGTAACATAACATATATACAGAGGTTAGTTTTGGATTAATATGCACAGTGATTGTTTTACCTTTTTTGTGGTAGCACCAGTAATCAAAATTGTGTTGTACAAACATCTTTACTGTGCTATTTTTCTAATGTCAGCACTATACTGAATCACCCAAAGTATGTCTTTAAAGGAGTAAGATGACGTTGCTAAAAAGAACATTATTTTGTGTATTTGGTGTAATGCAATGTGTTTATGTGGTTTAAGGTTAAAAAAACACATTATTTTCCACATACTGTACATTATTGTTGCTCCTCTATGCCTCGCCTTTCTGAAACGCGCCGATTTTTACAAAGCTCATCGTTCTGAGAAGTGAGGCGTGCTCTGATTGGCCAGCTATCCAGTGCGTTGTGATTAGCCTCAAGCGTTTGACGGAAATGTTATGCCCCTTACCGTATTGTGATGGCGTGTCCCGGAGCGACGACACAAAAACAATAAAACCTATTAGAAACTAGGCATTTGTTGCATCCAGTGGGGACATAATTACTGATTATAATGATTTATACTGTCTTTTTACGCGTCGCGTTGCATCGTGCCACGTAAACATTACCATGTGTGCATTTGTGATCGGAGAAGCGACAAACAACAAGCACTACTCTACACAGCTCAAAACTCGCGTTTGAATAGTCAGTGGCAAATTCTTTAAATATGAAAACATACTTACAGGCTGTGAGTCAGAAGCCTAATATTTGGGTTGAACTGTTCTGGAACAGTGTTGTAAATACAACTTAACCACTGATTTCTACTTGTGTCCTCTTTTGGATCCCCAAACAAAGTAGTTTCATTTTAACACAACGAAACACAGCGTCTCCAGGACATGGCGACAATAAAAATCACGCCCTCTTTCTTTGCGTAAACATTTGGAAAGATTTGTTATGCAAATCTTGCCACACAGTGACGTAGACATGTGGGGACGTGTTTAAATGAGCTGTTTTAGGAAGGTGTGGAAAAGTCTTAACTTTTATAAAGAATGTCTCTTTGGGTTTGAGACTTTAGTCTTTGCAACTTTAGGGATCTTATCTATGCATGAACAGCTTGTAACACTCCAAAGAGAAAGGAAATCTTGAAATCGAATCATATGACCCCTTTAATTATCTTATAACACTGTAAGGAATGGTTTTTCAAAAGTTGTAAATAAAACAGATTTTCAGAGTATGTTTTTCAAGAAAAGTATAAAAATCAGTGTGTTATTTGTTTCTTTTTAATTTTTTGTGAAATTTATGACCAGTTTCTGGGTGAAAATGGTTTCTACATCAAATGTTTAGGTGTTTTTATGTCTGACTTATTTATTTGTTTGTGTACAAAATATGTCTTATTTCTAAATGCTTACATTTGTCCGTTTTGTAGGTTTTACAAGCCTGTAAACTGTTGAATTATTTATCACGTCTGTGTGTTTCAGATGCTCCAGTGCCCGTCATCACAGTGTACCAGCAGATGGAGGACAGAGAGCATGTGATCGTCATGTGTTCGTTTGGAAGAAGGTTTATTGAGAGCTCTTTCCAGCTGTCAGTGGACTATGAACAGAACTACACCCTGAAGAACCCAGCATGCATTACACATGAAGCGTGTGTGTTTAACATCACTGTGAGGCCTCCTGTTTCTCTGACATGTATACATGAGATCATTACCTTTGAAAATGACAGTTATCTGCTGAGTGAGACCTACGGTCAGTCTGATAAAATGATGTATCTGTAGATGCATTTCTGTGAAAGATAACAAAAATTATGATCATTTTCTGTATGTACAATCAATGGCAGATATCATATGTACACATACAGTATAAATAAACATCTTCTGTATTTATCATCATTTTCATGCAGTCTTAGAGCATCATGATGGAGTATCTTCATTCTACATTGGCTTTTTCTCCTTCATTGTTGTTGGTGTCATTATAATGACTGCTGCAGTGATTGTGACCAACATTGGAAGCAATGCACAAGGTGTGTGTTTTGTCAATTATTCATTCAATAAAAGCAACAGTGGATATTATGAAATGACCACAGTCAGATCAAACCTAAACTAAATCAAACTGCAAACTCAAAATAGCAGTTTAATTTGATTCAACACAGATTTACTCTCTGAATGTAAACACTTAAAATATTGATGTACAAGAGAAAAACAACTCACACATGTATATCTATGTTCTTTCATGACAGATTCCAATAATGACTATGTGGATGTCTGAATAATATATAGCGGATCACTGACGACGTAAAACAGACATAAAGGATGATCTGATCTGGAGGAGGGCAGCTTCTCATCTTCCTAAAACAAATAAAATGTCATATACACTGAAAAAAATGGTGTAGGATTTACTTTGTAATTATTAATTACATAATTATTAATTCATAAATTTAGCTATTTTTGAGTGAAAATTGCTTCAAAGAAAAAGTAAGTTCTTAACACTTTGAATTAAACAAGAAATTTTTTAAGTATAAAAAGTGAAAAATTAGCCTATTTTATTATAAAACATACTTCAATAACCTTTGTTTTAATTACAATTTTTGAAAGTCTTTTTTAAATAATCTATCCTGTGGAAGCCCGCTTCCACCACAGACAAATAAATAAAAACGGTAATTGCTACTTTTTATTTCACAAATCCAATATTTTTCCCTCCTCTCGAACGCAGACTAGCCAATGGCAGTCGAGTATCAGTTGCACGGGGAGCAGAACTCGGACATCTTTAGGTTTCAGCGCCATAGAGAAACATTGGAAGATCCGAAGCTCACATCAGTTTTATGGGGTTTATGCTTCAAAAATGGAAAAACTGTGTCTGGGGTACTTGTAACACTGATTCCAGGTATCCTGAGAGTATGGGCAATATCTATTTTCACGCACGAATTTTGTACTTAATATACTAAAAATAACTTAAGATCATCTAAGTGTACTCAACTGTGCTATTTTGAGACACCATGAATATGAACTAAAATGTGCTTTTAACATAACATGCTTTTAACTGAATGAACAATAGGGCTTTGCAATTAATCGCATGCGATTCTCATGCTCATCTCGTCAGTAAAGCTGGTTCCTTTTTCTCTTGGTGTTTTGTTGTTTTATTAATAAAGGAATAATTCACCCAAAAATAAAAATTCTGTCATCTGTCTGTCAGTTCTGTCAGTGTTTTATTTTTATACCATCATTTACTCACTCAAAAGTTGTTTTAAACCTGAATGAGTTTCTTTCTTCTGCTGAACATAAATGCTATTTTGAAGAACGTGAAAAAATGTTGCTGGTCCACAGTGACTTTCATAGTATTTTTTCCTACTATCAAATTCAATAATTCAACAGGACCAGCAACTGTTTGGTTCCCCACTTTTTTTTCAAAATAATTATCTTCTTTTGTGTTCAGCACATTAAAGAAATAAATACAGTTTTGGCACAACATGTGAGTAAATAACGACAGAAATTAAATTTTAGGGTGAAATATTCCTTTAATGTTTAGTTCTGTCCCTTTAAGACTTGCACACATCTAATATACGGGCGCGTATCTGACTTTCCTCTCAACTGTTTACTTTCATTTTAGACATAACCAACTTAGTCTATATGTAAATCTTGTGTGTTTTGACAGTATTACCGCAAAAGCTAACTTAGTCCAGTAATGAGGCGCTGTTTGACACTCGTGTGCGCGCGCTTTGTGTACCCCCTCAGAAAAAGCGCACATCAGAACATCACGTGAATGAAATTTTTAATGACTTAAGCACATGCAAATAATGTACTTTTGTGAATGCGAATAAGTGCAGTGTCCTGTGAGAGTAACTGTACCGC